>OY365810.1:6959578-7183397 GCA_959347315.1 Bimastos eiseni | reverse complement strand
CTGCTTCTGTGGCTACTTTTTCCATTTCAACCCTACAAAATTCAGCTGTCTAAAGTAAGCAAACATCAGCATAAAAATAAAAATTTATGAATAAAAAAAGCATAATTCACAAAATATAAATAATATAAACATCGTATTTGTATTGCATACTAAATATATACCAAGGCATATTAATAGCATACAAATCAGATAATTGTTTTAATTTAAATTTAGGTCATACATACTCATTTACATTTAATGAGAATACCTAGACAATAAAAGGTGGCAGATAAGAGAATAAACGTATAAACAAATATCCTAGAAATACAGACAAGCATTGGATGTGTTACTGGAACACATTGGAAATTCTTTTCCTGATTTGCGTAATGTTATGTTTGATTGCTTGGCTCAACTTGTTCAAAAAAACCACACATAAACATTAAAACAGCCTCATACAATCCAATGACTTCCCTATCACTTCAATTCTATATACCATTCAAATCACACATCTGACTCATTTGGATTTTGACCTAGAACCATTTTTTTTTACCTTGCCCCAAAAATCCATTCTTTAACTTAGTGCCTGTGAACAAGCTAGTTCCTGGACTTCAATTTTTTAAAGATACAGTAATCTTGAGCTTACGACTACGAAGATTGCTCTATAATGTGTTATGTCACAATGGTAAACTGGCACGGAATTCGTGCCCAAGAGTGTGCTATGATCATGACAAAGCATGTTACTGTTGTGTACTCATTGGGCATAAGATAATGCTGATGATAAATGATAAGCCAACTTACCAGACACTGGATTCCGTTCCCTCCAGGCGCTGGGCCATCGAGTGCTTCTGGTCAGCCATAACTGCCTACAATCACAGATCAATCCACGTAAAAAAGGACAGTTACTACTCGGCAGTAACAGCCATGACAATGAGCATTCTCATGTTCAAGGATATACTCATCCATGTTATGCCTTTCAAATGAATAATAAAATAGATCAAATAGGTACTAAATGCACAAATGACCAAAAAGACTACTTGAAACTACATTCGTTTTTTATAACCTGGTAAGCAGCAAAGTCTAACAAGCGAAGTTTAGTCCAGGAATGTTACAGAAATGTTTAACTAGGCTTATGACCTAACACGAAACACCCATCAGCCTAGTAGCCGAATAATATGTACGTAATTACATTTCGACTCAAACGCAAGAGAGAAATATGGGTCACAGATAAGGTTCATGGACACCATTTGGACTCACTCAGGTTGAACTTTGTAACCAATACTAATCTCATTCAAATACGGTCATCTGGTCCAGGTCATTGCCCAATTACAGACTGTCCTTTTGCTAGTGATTCATGCGTAGGTGGGTTTTTAAAATGAAAAGGATACACAACTGTATAGTCTTAATGATACTTAACAAGTAAAACCATAATTCTGAGTACCGTAATTACTTATACCGTTAATTAGTAAAACCAGAATGTCAATTAATACTCTGAAAGTGCTGATATAATACCCTAATATAATTGTCAGAGAAAAGTGTTGATACTGTTGCTGATATAATAATTCTCAGATTCTTCTCATAGAATTCTACTCACATACCTAAAGGATACTTAACCACCTACGGCACCATTAGCAACGACTATGGCTGATGAAGCGGATAATCGACTGTTTAAGGATGTAACAACTGATAACAATCATGTGCTAAGAAATCTCCTTCCACCAGCTAGGAATAGCAAGTACAGTTTAAGAGCCAGGCCGCATGGATTTGCCTAACCAACTAAAGATGATCGGAACTTTATGTCACGGCTACTTTACAAGAACATATACTGACAAGTCTGACATAGGATAGATACAGTGAACAAGTAATAATGAGTCTGATGTTTACTGCACAGTTGGGTCTGGACCAACATATTAATAATTATGCATATATGGTTGTGCTATATACAGATTGTATGTAGTCGGAAACTAAGTTGTGGTTTCGACAGCTTGATGTTCTCATTAAAAAAAAATTTAATGAAAAATTGAATTGAACTATCATAATATAAAATGTGATGGCAAAGACATGCAAGTATCAAAATGAATGAGATCAACAAAATATTTCGCATATTGCATTAAACCTTCAAAGAATCAAAGTCAAGAACAAAGCTAAAATACAAAGTTAAAAAGCATAAACTTACGATTTTGGGTTTTAACTTGATGTCAATGAGGTTCAATGGTGCTGAATGCTTTTGACAGATTCTGTGATACTTTTCACCAACCAATCATGCATAATATTTTTCACACATAAGTTACATAACCCTTGTCAAGACCTTCCTGCAGATGTCCCAGTCAATGACTGTTTGATGTTGTTTGTGCTACAACCCTCGCACGACTACTCTATGCCCCTGACCCCGTTTGGTGGGGATTTGCCAGTGTAGAGGAGCGAAATCGCCTGAATGGTCTGCTAAGAAAATTATAGACCCATTCCTTCCTGTTGACTTTCCTTCTTTTGAAGAGCACTGCACTAAAGCTGACACATTTTCTTTGCTCTTTTCCGCTCAGTCCCATTGAACCCTTGGATGTCACATCCTTCACAACCTTCTCCCACCCCATAAGATCACCTCTTAAAACCAGGCCACATGATCTCATCCTCCCTAGAGTTGATGTCTTTGAAAAGAGATCTTCTAGTATGTTTAAAATTTGATGCTAGTAATTATAAGCTATTGTGTGTTTGGTAATAAAAAATATTCTTACCTATTTACTTATTTCAGACTGCAAGTAAATTTCGGGGACATACAAAAATTGGGGGAATGCAGAGCTGAGGATGCGAATTTCACTCCCATATCTCCAAGGTTAACTCCTCCATATGCTAAGTAGCGGCATAGGCCAATTATAATGTACAATGTGATAGGCGCATTGTTAAACTAGACTCCTGCAATAATTTGTGATCACTGATCACTCGTTAATACTATACTTGTATAGGCCAAAGTATATTGCGGCTGAGTTTGAATTGTCAATAAAGATAATTATGAAAACTGGCTTTAAAATCAATGCAACTTCCCTAGTAAATTCATTGTAACATGCAACCCAAAAAGTGAAAAATGACATGAATGTCCTACACGAATTGACTAAATGTATATCCTTCCCGTTTCAATAACGCAAGAAAAGTACGAAGCTCTTGGCTGGAACCAAAATAAACTTTGTCGGCGCCATTTGCAACCTGGAGCCAAAAAACTAGCAACTGGCTCACAAATTTTGACGATGACAGTAACTGTTGTCTGCGAACTGACCCAATTTCTACTTACTTACCTGCACTTCACGTACATTTTCTCATCTGGGTAATTCCACGCGGCTGTATCATCCTCGTCTACGATGATTTTTAATTATTATGCCTTTGATTAATGATTAATAATAGTAGGCCCTAATCTATATTATTGTTACGACGGATGTAGCAATTTGATTATGATGATAGAAGTATTGTGCTTTGATATTAAATTATGCTTTGATATTAAATTAAGCTTTGATACTAAATTATGCTTTGATATTAAATTACGTTTGAATCGTTGCCAATGCCCGGTTCGTGAATTTGTTCAAACAAGTGCAGCGTCTTGTCAGAGGGTTGTCACAAGACAGCAAACAGTGACATTAGTTCGTGAATAAGCTGAAGTCCTCCGTTGATTTTCACCATCAAAACAGCAATTTCAGTTAAATTAGTAAGTCTTCATGTGAAGTGCTATTGTATTTTAGGTATTTTAAGTATATCACTATGAAAAGAAATATCAGCACACGCAAATTTGCATCCGACGGTAATCCTGCATTTTAGGTGCTCGCATTTTTTTATTGTTCAACTGAATTTTGATTACTGTACAATATTAGCCGTCATTATAAATGTTTAAATGTCTAAAAGGTTTGGAAAAGTAGAAGTGGGAAAACAACTTGCCTATATTTAAGTAGCAGCTGGATTGCTGAAAAATCATGCTTAAATAGAAACTGTTTTGATGAGAAATAAAGCAACTGATACAGAAACAATGTCAATTAATAGACTGAGCAGACAACATATATTTTCACACAGTCACCTTAATGGCACATATACATCAAGCTTTTCAAATGCTCAAGTGAAACCATAATATTCCAGTATAGAAAGGAGGTATAAGAGAACAACTGGACTGGGTTTGAATTCTAACTAACTCCAACAATGGAGCAGTATTCAAATTTTGCTTAAACAATCTTCAGTTATAGTCAACACGATTCAACAGTAGACTTTAAAATAATGCCCTATGCAATAAATCATTGATGAGAATCACTGCACCATTATTAGTTAGCCATGGACAATCCAGCCTGTGGCTTCAATTCTCAAGAATTGCCACAATACAGCATAGAATTGTCCAAATTTTAAGATCCATGCAAAACATAACTGAGACATATCATTACATGTATAAGCTTACAGTTTGATACCCTTAGGTCTGTAGAACTCTCAATTTCTTACAAAAGTATGAAACAAACTATCAAGATCGAGAAGAAGCACATAGTTGACAGAAGAAAATCACAAGTTGCTAATTTCAGTTAAATTAAGACATAAACAATAATCTTATCTGCCTAAAATATCACTAAACAGTTCAAAAATTCAGCAACAAATTTTGCTCAACCCAGACCAGAACTCAAAGCCATCTTATGTGAAAACAACAGCATACATGTGAGCACATAAAAGCTGCTACCTTAGGAAATCAGAATTATTTTCATAATACAATGACTCTGAAAGAAAACCTACACAATTTAATTCATAAGAACTATTACATAAATCAAAGATATTATATTTTTGGATAGTTTAAACACCTTCGATATAACATTACGAATGTATTATTTTCAACCATGGTGTAGTATCATAAATAATAAGTATCACAACAATCTATGCAAATTTTGCATCCAAAAGTTGTTTTGTCCATCGGTAAATGCTTAACTAACGGTACAGTGCATCCGTGTAATTACACAAATGCAAAAGATCCAACTTAACAAACAATTTGACAATTTTTGCTATTAACACATCTCAGAACTAATGCACAACAAACACAGCCGGGAATTATTTGTCTAGTGTTGCAACAATGTAAAGTGCTCACTTCAGAAATCATAAACCAACAGAACAAACGTCAGGCTGTCACGACCACTGCAGAAGCACCACGTATAATAATTTCTGAAGGCTGAAGAAACGTTCGAGGATAAACGCAAGAAAGCTGGAGCGTTTTTCTTCTACCGTCAGCTGCACATAGTGCTAACCGCTCTTGGTGGAAAGGATCAGAGCCACAATCAGCCCATACAGACCGAGGACCTCAGCAAAGATAAGAATGAGGATCATGCCCACAAAGAGTCGTGGCTGCTGGGCTGTTCCGCGTACACCGGCATCACCAACTATACCAATGGCATAACCAGCAGCCAAACCAGACAGTCCGACACTCAGACCGGCCCCAAGATGAACAAAACTCCTGTATATAAAAAAGAAACTAGATAAACATATACCATGTCATAATAAATGTTAAATGAAATATAGTCATAATAATAAAAAAGGAACCGCTGCAAAACTGTTATGAAGTCATTTGACCTTTCAATGGGCATTTGCAATACGTCTGTGTCATTCCACGTAAAATCAACCTGTAAAATGACAATTTGCCACTACAAACCTATAAACCTTTAATGATTTGTACATAAACCATATGCATAATTTACTAAGATTAGCACTGAAAGGCTGAGTAGAAAATCTCAGAATTTGACCTGAAGTTAATAAGCAAAAAACGGCTTGCAAGAAAACAAGTGTAATAATAATAAATAGCATAACAATTAAGTATACTATTAATAATACTAATTATTATATAGCATCATAAGTTGCAAGTCAACTTGCTTTCTGATCTGCCGCTATTCTTCCATCTTATACATAAATGGGGTGAACAGTTACCCAGTGATTAACATGCTGAACTGTCGACCCAGATGTCTGGGTTAGCAACACCAAAAGGACATCAACAACAGTTAAAGAATTATGCAGTCTAGAAGGTTGAGCCATAAAATAGGTACTGTACACTGTTAACTGAAAGATTAGACAGGAAGGGAGGGAGAACTAGCCAAAGGTACTCATACAACGAGACCAAGAAAATGAAGTCACCAGTATCTCAAACCACGGTCTGGAATTTCATGAATTGGTTATATTTTTTTATACGTTTGAAGATGGACCTGTATACAGTTTGGGTTCACATCCCCAAAAGAATAAGGGCCCATCCATATATTACGTAAAAAATCCGATTTTCTAACTCCCTCACCCCTGTTGCACCGCGTACATTTCGTGGACCCCTCCCCCATGCGTATGTACATCTGAGTGCTTCCCCCATTGCAAAGGTTAAATAGCTACAGACATCTATAAGACATTGATTTTAAAACAGGCTATTTATTTTTGTTAAGCATCATATTTAACAGCTTAAATTAGTTATGAACTGTAATTAAAACTGTTATGAAGAAGTAAACACTAACAATACTTACATTTTAAAGTTTTAATGCTACATAAAATTGATTAAGCAGGAATATAGTCTGTGATGGTCCCAATGGGGTTTACACTTCTGATTTTAGTATCACATATTGTGAATGTCATAATTAGACAATTATATTTGCGAACGTACATATTTTCGGGTCCCCCCGCCCCACCGTATGCACCCGTACGCAAAATCGCCGAAATTTGAAACCTCCTATACTCTCTCACTACATACGTAATATGTGGACGGCCCCTAAGAATAGTCCAAGAATTCTGTTCCACAGTTGTATCCTACTTCATGATCCTAGCAACCAGGAAAACCACACCTCACACGACAGATGATAACAGGTAAAAATGTTGCACAGAAAGCACAATTCAGTTTAATTTACTTGAACAGGTCATATTGAGGTGGTGGTTTGATCTCGTTCGCAATAATCGCTGCGACAACCAGACCATAAATGGCGATGATACCAGCCATGACAACAGGAATGATGGACTTCATGATCAGCTCTGGCCGCATCACGGCCATGGCAGATATGCCACAACCAGACTTTGCTGTTCCATAGGCAGCTCCAAGTGCTAACAAAAATTGAAGAGAAAGATAACTAATATAGTTATTCTCTTACAAACTTAACACAAGCACATGTAGCTCACAGCATCATGTAAAAACATTACTATACCACATCAATTTCACTTACCATTCAACTCAAAATTGTCAACATTGACGGTGAATGCTGATCCTTCAAACTGTTAGCACACAAAATATTCTTCAGCATATTAGGCATATGAATGTCATGTTGTAATGCTTCATTTTAAAATTCCAATTACGTTTATTTCTTTGCTATCTGTTTCATGTATTATGATCTGATAGGCCTACACTAGACTGACTTGTCAAAGGGCATAATGTGCATATAAAATCAAATGTTTCAGGAGAGTAATTTTAATGTTCTCTAAAATTAATATGAGCTGATACGTATAAACATGAAAACCAAGAACAAAATCTGAATCTATATCATAATATTTTATAGAAAAGTTATGTGATGAGCTCATTTCGTCTGTGGACACAATAGTCCTGAGCCTACCAAGGTTACGAATTGCGCTGCGTTCTAAAGTTATACGGATAACTCTGACTGAACCATTCATCATAAAATTGTTGTCTATACTCTACGGTTTCTTACTTTTCAAAGACTTACCGCTGAAGATAATAGCAGATGCAGCGCCCATAACTCCGAAAAATGGAGTGTAAGGAGGAGCGCTATCGTAGCTCGACATCTTTAATGATCTGAGATTTCGGATCGTCTATCTATCAGTCATCGAGCCTACCAACGAATGAAGCGTCCGTTCAATAGTTCGACAGAGAAGGGAGCCCGGTAGTGTACGTTTTGGGCAGAAACATAGTTGGAAACACGTCTTACGTATTAGGCTTTATTCAAACGAATCGAGCAACCAGCTAACTCAAATAGTGCGTCTTATCAAAGATGTCGGTTATCAGCAGTTTTATAGCGCTATCAATGCTTAGTAGCGTGTTCACAACAATGATAGCACCAATAATAACAACAGTAATAATAATTAGAGACCTAAGCATATAATCTCATCAAATGTATAAACTTATCATGAAACACGTAGAAAATAAGCACAACTACGATTTCCTGCTCCACATTAATATTTCGGACTACAACTTTTTCGAAGGCGCGTTGGTTTTGTAATTGCAGTCTACTTAGAACTGCATTAATAAGAATCCTCAGAAACAATTATAGATTTACAGATAATACATATACATAAATGCATGTCTGTCTGTACTTTTAAAGCCATCAATTAGATAACTTAGGTTTATCATAACACGTCTCGTATTCTCCTTTCAACCTTTGTCTTCTGGTTCCGCATCTATAGAATCCGTATATGAGTTGACAGCTGAGTTGACAGCTCTCGTAAATAGGCTAGCGTCTTAGCGTATCTTTAAACAGGAGAATAATAAAAATTAAGTCTGGTTTTTGCACATGATGTTGAACGGGGGAAATATAGGTTTTTCCGGAAAGTTAGATGGTTTTATAAGTTTTAACATCGGACAAGAAATAATCATCCAGAACATCTATATAAACAGATAATTCTGTCTGTCTGTCTGTCTCTGTCCGGCGATGCATTTGCACAATTTTAGAGCTATTCACTTGAAGCCTTAACCGTTGGCTCGGGGAACACCTGACACACGCAGTCGAGAGGTTCGTGAAACCCGCGGCCGCCCTGCCCTCTTCCTGGTCTCCAGGGCCAAAAACCTGTCTCAGGATCCCCAAGAAAAGTTGTCTTCTCAGTCGCCGGGATCGTCTTGCAGAAACACCTGCATGTCATATCTCTCTACCACACCTTTTGTTCAGAAGATATACGCTTGCAGAGTTGGTCAGCTGGGTTTTTACTTTGTATGCATTTCGACACTTTTACAGATATTGACTCTAAACCTTCGCCGTTCGCTCGGGGAATGAATGCACGGTTTGGGACAGTCGTTCAGGTCGGTATGTACTTTATATGCACTTGCACACTTTTAGACCTATTGACTCGAAACTTCCGACACCCAGTAGAGGGGTTGGTGAAGCCCACGGCCGCCGTCTTCCTCCTCTCCATGGCCAAAAACCTGTCTCAACCCTGGCAAATGCTGGGTACCCAGCAAATACCATATATAGGCCTATAATTTTCCAGTTTCTCTGCCACCCACACAGCTGTGCAGGCTAAGTTACAACACAAGAGTGCAGAATATACCTACACGGTTACAAGCAATATTCTAATTATCCTCAAGAAATTTTTTACCTTAAAAGTAAACACCCTTAAAAACAAACATTGTTTATAAACTCTAGGTTTTGAAAATCAAACTGCACAGCCTTGACAAACAATGCTGCACACCCTGTCCTCTCACATTGCTGTATAATTAGAAAGTTACGCTTTGACGCACACCAGTCCTCCCGACTTTATCCAGATCACCCGGGTGTTTTCTTTCCAACCGTAAGTATATATTTAAGTTCTATTTAAAACTGATAATAAGAACCCTGTATTTGAGCAAAGTCTTCATAGTCAGTATGCATTGAACCATGTGGACTAGTGGTAACGTATTTTAATACTAGCACCTTAATCATTATATCCCATTTTTGTCCATACAATTTAAATGTTCATTGAATAGTTCAAATATTTATAATCTCTCATGTCTATAAATTTCGATTAGCGTGATTCGCTGATGATGGCATCCTCTAGATTATGTGGAACAATGTTTCACAACCTAAGCAAAGCTGAAGTTCCAATGCAACGTGGAAACAATAGATGTGATTGATACATTTTAGAAAACATTCTCTATAAATTCTTCTTCCATTCACGAATTATTCCTGCTGCCTTGTCCAGTGTTGAGTCTTCCTATCAACACAACAATAATATCATGTAACACAAAATAATATCATGTAACACAATATAATACATGTAACAATATAATACATGTAACAATATAATACAAGTAACAATATAATACATGTAACAATATGATACATGTAACAATATAATACAATATAATAAAGCACCTGTAAACACAAATTATTCTCACTGCATCACAGGGCATAAACTACTTACTTAATCTTAAGAAATGAGTGAATTAGCACAATTTTTTGATCTCATAAATTAAAAAAAATTATTAACTCTACATCATAAAGTACAGCAGGTCATAACAGCAGACTTCAATCTGTAAGACGAATAATCAGTCATTGCTGATTGATCATTTAGCCATAAAAGTGAGAAAAAAAACTAGAAAGCACTAGTAACAGTAGATACGAGTACTGAACAGCTCATCTTTTATAATACCATTTAATATAATAATCTTTTATAATTTTTTATAACACCATTTAATATAATAATCTTTTATAATCTTTTATAATACCATTTAATATAATAATCTTTTATAACACCATTTAATATAATAATCTTTAATAATCTTTTATAATACCATTTAATATAATAATCTTTAATAATCTTTTATAATAGTGTAAACATGAAGTTGAGCAAATTTGTCATTGCCACTGACCTTGATGAAGCAAAATCGAACCAAATTCGCAGCTAGTGACCTGTTCTGTTTTGAATAGAAGGCACTATTTGGAATTGCAGCCAACTTCTGAAAAATAGCCAATACAGACAAAACCTTTGTAAAGCTGTCTTGGTGTATGTCTCTGTCAATTCTTCCGCAAACCTGATCGTGGCAAGATATTATGAAGGGCAGTCAACATGGATTTACCAGAGGAATTCACGTCACAGCTTTAAAGAGGAATCTATGAAAATTGGCTATTAAGAGTTTCAGGTTCATGTGCAGTGGTTCTAATACAGACTATATGTCTTCTGCGCCACTGTACAGGGCCAGTTCATCTGTTTGGTAAACTAGGCAGCTGCCTAGGGCTGCCGATTTTTAGGAGCCGCCAATTTTGCAAACTCAACATAAAAGGTTTTTTGCAAATCCATATATGTAGCCTATTGTTTTTTAATTCTTATTAATCCTAACAGCTTTATGAATAAATCACCAAACCATTGATTATTTCTTTATTAACTGACAGTGGTAGTTAATTCATATATTATATTAACACTAATATATAATATTAAGACTTAAGTTAAAAACACACAAAAATAACCCAAAATAAAAAAAAGAGAGCTAATAATTTCATTTTAACTGCTGGCATTATATTATTGGTCAGTGGACCACCAAAATGTAGCTTTGCCTAGGGCTGCCAAATGTCTACAGCCGGGCCTGCCACTGCAAACTCTTGTTAAGTTATGTAACTGGAGGCCAACTATGGAATCAACACAGGTCCAATGTGTCACAATAGTCAATATTATATAATGTATAATCTAAGTAAATGAAATTGACAAAGAGTGAAGAAAGTGAACCTTATTTCTTGTCATCCATTTTACAAACTGATAATCACGACTCTCAGGATTTGACTCGTCAACCTTAAAATCTAAAAGAGAAATCAAACTTTAATCATTGCTTGTCCATCAAAGTCATTCACAATACCAAAAGACCTCAGAAGGAACTCGAGTGTGGTAGAAAAATGAACATAGTACTCAGTTCAAAACATATCCTCTTGAATCCAAAAACACATCTTCTTTTAAATCCAAAATTTCACTCTGCTAATCCATTTAAAACTTTAAATGGAAGGCTGAGTTTGCCCAGATATTAGTATGTGCATAGTCACCATCCAAGTACTCAATTGCCTTGCAAATGCTAACTTAATAGCAATATCACATTTTACATACCCAGATGAGAGAAATCAACAACCATGAAGTATCCACCCTCTGGAACAGTAGGCACCATGCCAACCTCTGAAAGGAAGGCAGCCATTTTTTCTCTCTTTGGTTCTAGCTCGGCTGGTAGCTGTTCCCAGTAACATTCCGGAGTAAAAAGTCGAGGGAGCTCTTTCTCAAATGACAGTGCCACTGCCTCCTGTCAAGGAACACATACATGTAAGAAACTATTTTACAATGAAATAATTCTGAATAATAGCCTATAATATTCCATAATTACTACACACATATTATTAAGTATCAATAGCCAGAGCTGAAGGGTAACCAAACTCAGTCTTTGTTTAGAGATATCTCGAGACTAGGTCTTTGATGTCTCGGTCTCAGTTTTGTACCCACTGTCTTGGTTTTTGTGATTTGGGTCCATTGTGCATTTCCATGACTTGTTGTTAACTCTGTCTTGAGCGTCTTGGAGATCGGCCTTGGTGCCCAACTTTCTTGGTCTTAGAACTCAGTTGTCTTGGTCTTGAAGTTTTAAGTCTTGCATACAAATCTACCACTATCTAATGATCCAGCATCAATTGATGGTGTTGAACAATAGCGAGTGAAGGACCTGTCTAGGTCCAGACACAGTAACAGTCTCAGAGGAAGATTGAACATATAGTCGGAAGGTGAGTGTCCAACCAATTTACTTATTTTTATTTATTTATTATGAACATTTCTACTCAGAGATGCTTCCTGTGCTAATCTACATGATGTTAAACTCAATGATGTTTTTATTATAAAATAGTCAGACGAACATAGCAATGCAACTCATTAGCCTGTCCTTTGAGTGGACAATAATTTACAATTACAAAGGTAGCAAACGTAAGTATGTTTAATAAATAAACTCAAATACAAAAAGCCTGCAATTACAATATGACTTTCTAGAAGTTAAACAACAAAACCAAAATGGAAATTTACTGCAGAAGAAACCACAGAACAGATGAAATGTAACCTCAATAGGCGTTGGACAGGTGTAATTGCAGTTCTGGTGAACAATGCACAATGGCTTGATGAGATGTTCTGGTCCAATGGCCCAGCCAATCTTCCAACCAGTCACACTGAACGTCTTGCCTGCACTGCCAATCGTAATTGTTCTCTCCCACATCCCCGGAAGTGTAGCTGAACATTAACCAATCATATCACAGAAAAGATCATAACCATTCTCTTCACACTATCTGCCAAAATAGTGTTTCACTAATACATGATCAAAATCACGGCAATTAACTAAGCAAATGCTACACACTGTTTATAGTTTTGTTTTTCAATTGACTATTGGTTAATAATATTTAACATATTTGTTAAATCGGTGGAAATATTGCTCCACAGCTAAAACTGGTTTTCCAGGCATCACTCTATTATAGACCATCTGCACATACTCAAAATAATTGTGGTAAAAGCATCACGAGCAACACTTCATACATTTGAAGGTACAACTCTCCTCTAAATCTGGAACATACGCTGTCTAAATTCCATACAAATGAATGACCAAAGCAAATGTCGTCATTAGACTTATCCAATCCTTTGGCTGATGGGAATGCAATCCATTCATTGGTTAAAAACTGTAGATCAGCGTTTACCAATCTTTTTTGGCAGTGGAACTCTTTTGATCTAAAGTTTTTTGGCAGAACCCCGTCTAAAGCACCTAGTGACCTGCTCTGTTTTGAATAGAAGGCACTATTTGGAATTGCAGCCAACTTCAGAAAAATAGCCAAAACATACAAAACCATATTCTGTTGAGAATGCAGACATTTATAGGTTTAGGCCCAGACTACAATAAAAACAACTCAAATATTGATGAAACTGACTTATGAATTCTCTTTCATATAAAGTCATGCACAGATGTTAAGAAAAAAGCCTCCTAAGAAAAATTAGCATAATTTATTCTAAATTGTTTTAAACTTATTGTTCACACTTAAAGTTTTCCACGGAACCCTTGTCTTCATCTCACCCTAGGGCCATCTCACGTGACCCTAGGGTTCTGTGGAACACAATTTGGGAAACGCTGATCTAGATAAATAAAAGACAACATTGTCGTGCCCCAGATTCACATTTTCATGTGACTGTGTGTATGGTTTACAAAGTCATCGACTGACCAATGCGGATGTGCTCCTTCGGTTTGTAGACGAGCCATTCATAAACTTCATCAGAAAACACAAGAACATTATGACGTTTGCAAAGATCAGCAATGAACTCCAACTCATCCAAATCATAAACCTAAAACAATACAACAACAGTAATCCATAATAATCTTCATCAAATTCATCAAACCAAAACAATTAACTAAAGTTAAACAATTAACTTTAAAAATTAAACAATTAACTTTTATTGCTTGTGTAAGATAGATGCTCAACAGCATCAATCTTACACAAGCAATAAAATGTACTTTAATTTCAATGAATAGATTGTAAACATCATCTTCCTGTGCAAGACTTATGCAAACTTTAAATCTAAATAACAGACTCATAAGATTGCATAATGTGTAGCTGGATTTTATAAATTATTCACAATTAAAAGTTGAATGCAGTCTCAAATGCATTTTTAAGCTTACATATCCCATAAAGTATTCAGAGTTAAAGGCGGATCAACAAATCAAGTCCCAGAACCAGTACATCACAGAACATCCAGTTAAAATCACCACACCACAACAGACTGCTCAGGGACATACTTGAAAACAATTGCAGGTCTGTTTGATCGCAATTCAAGTTCAATCTATCACTAGGCAATCAACCCCCTTACCGTGATCCTCAAATTAAATATATCCCGGACCCCTCCCCCTGGTGCACCCGAGTTATCTCGTGTTCTCGGGTATAAAAGTCATCTATGAACCGTGGAACCAGAATTAACATTTCGTACTGCTGGTAAGCGTTGCCAATCATATATTATTATATAGCACAGGGAGGCTAAACAGTCTGAACAGCTACATTTTATGCATGAAGAATGATGATGCATCCAGACTAAACCATGTATAATTCCTGATCAAGTTGACTGCTGGAAGGTTATCATATTTCGAAACCTAAACGACGAGGTATGCCATCACTTCATGCCGGTAATCCACTTCATCTTATTGCCAGACATTTTCCAATGTATATACCAGCAAATCCATTTAAACCTGCACTTACTCGAAGACGCAAAGTTTGTTGCAGTCAACCTTATCCGGATGGTAAAAAGCTTTTAAAGGCAACCAGATACTATTGCCCAGAGTGCAATATCAGGCTTTGTGCCACACCTTGTTTTAGTGTTTATCACACCAACTACAATTACTAACTCTAGTGATCTACCATGAGGTAATACGTACATTGAGCTAATTAGTTAGTACAAAACAAATAACACGAGAAACGTGAAGTTTGATTTTTTCGTTTATTTCATTTTCTGTATAACTTCTATATTACACATTGGTATCACTCTATATATCCTCTTGTGTTATCACAACAACATGCAGTATCACATGAAAGCATAAAAAACTGCACTGTTTCTGAATTTTTCCAAACTTTTTACCCACTGTTAAGTCACTTTGAGACAATGAATATATATTAAAACCAGTTAAATGAAATATGAAATATGAAATTTGGCCAACCATCAACTTGTCTTAAAGTATTAGAAATCATAACTAACTAGCTAATTTAATCACATTACAGGGGTAATCACATTATGTTGCAATGCAACTGATTGAGTCAATTCTTACCTTTCCTAAGGGGTTATTTGGGTTGTTGACTATAATGGCTTTTGTCTTTGGGTTAAACTTGCTTGCAAGTTCATCACGGTCAAATTTCCAGTCAGCACTAGACAAGATTTTTGCCTCCTTTGTCTACAGATAGCAACAACATTACTAGCTCAATATTAGCTTTAAGCTGTAAAGTAAATACAATTCCTCTGCAGAGGTACTTCATGTATCTGTCTAGCTTTACTGTAGAGGCCAAAAAAAGCTGTCAGAATACTCCTCATCATCATTACAGCAAAAGACTACATGGGTTTTATTCAGGTTCATCCTGAATATAATCAGAGACTTTGAACAAATAACAATTTTAATAATGCTGAACAATTCATCACATGAAATTAACGTGATTTTCACCATTAATATCTTATGCACTTCCTATTCTCAATGAATTCATCTTTAATGATGACCAGAGAAACATAACCCTCCATGGATAGGCACATCAAATGCAATGTGAAATTGTGAATTAGTGCTTACTGGTTTGAGCGGTACATAAACAGGAATGCCACCAGCTTGTTTGACCATCGGCTCATAGCAGTCAAAGAATGGCTCAATGATTATCACCTGAAAATTACAAGTAATTCTATAACAGGAGTCAAAGAATGGCTCAATGATAATCACCCGAAAATTACAAGTAATTCTGTACGTATGTATGTACATACTGGTACATCCAGATACATATTATAGCAACTTTAAGTACCTGACAAAGCAAAATCGTCTGAAATGCTAGAAGCTGACGAATTAGCCAATTCGATATTATATACACAATACACTTTCAACTGCACTGGCCGTGATGCAACACAGAGTTAATTCTTACCTTAAGTGATATGTTTAATTAAGTAAACGAGATATTTACATACAGCGAAGTAGGACTGGTTGCAGAACATCTAATATGAAATTTGGCCAACCATCAGCTTGTCTTAAAGGTCTAACGCAAGGAACTGAAAAGACATTAATATTCACAACATCAACTATTGCTAAGTTGATTGAATTCACCAGCAGTCAGACTGACCTCATCTCCCGGATTAATGAGTCCTTGGTGAGCACAGAAGAGCGATCCATACGCTCCAACAGTCACCAGAATCTCCTTTAACATATCGACCTTTCGCTTCATTAGAACTGAATGCAAGTCCGACAAAGCTTTCACAAGACGCGGATGACCCTGTGGCAGAAAACGCAAAATACAATGCTTAACAGTGATATGTCTAAATTATTTTCAGTGTCTTATTTAAATCACTAAATGACATCTAATCCGATCACAGACAAACACATTTTGGTGGGCAGAAAATAAAATTTCACACACTACATCTTTAGGACTCATTCTCACAAAAAGGTTACATGCGGATATGATGTATTTTGACTAACTGCATTGGTGTTCTGACTCCCATTGTTGTGGGTCCTGATCAAGTATACAGTCATCCAATCTGAGGATCTGGAATGGTTCCAGGGGCTTTCACCTCCGGACGTTTCACTACCGGACGATTCACCTTTAAGGGCTTTCACCTCCTGGGGATTGCTTACTTTATAGACATGTAAAGTGAAATTTCAATGGGGATTGTCATTGAATTGTACATAAATAACATATAACATGCAAAGCAAATTTATTTAGCATAAGCAATGAACTGTAAATAGACACACTAAGGAAAGAATTAAATGTTATCCCTCTTCCGTAATCGCAATAACCTCGATTTCCTGTCCATGAGAAGCCATTATAATTATTAAATGTCTCAGACATTCTGCAACGGTTAGCTTTCACCTCTGATTTGCTACTTCTGAGATTGGATGCTTATAATATATAGGCTTTGCTAAACACTGAGCTGTGGAAAATCTATTTACTCTAGGCCTACATACTTATTAGTGTCACAACAGTCGCATTGTATGCGCATCAGTGGGGTAAGAATAAATCTCGTGCGTTAGCCTATTTGAATGTTTACATACCTTGCTTCGAAATGCCGTATTGCAATAACTGTGACATTCTATAACATTTTGCTTATTAGTGTCATGGTAATCGCATTTTTGCGCGTCAGTTTTTAATTTGATAGTTGAGGTGAAAGCCCCTAGAGGTGAAAGCCCCTAGAGGTGAATCGTCCAGTGGTGAAACGTCCGGAGGTGAAAGCCCCTGATACCATCTGGAATATCTTGACTGTAGCAATCACGTGTCATTCAGCGTGTGCGGTTAAATGCCTCATGTCACCTGAACTTTATTCATGTTGTTGGAATGCCTCCTAAGAAAATTATTGTTGGTTTTACTATACAAATTTTCTTAAAATGGACACTGTTATTTATACTGCCTGTAAACTATTGTGTTTTTGGTAGTCTATAAAGAATATTGCAAAGTTTATCACAGTTTCTTGAAACAAATTTCCTTTATCCTTCATTGCTATGCGTTACTTGACCTGATCAATTTATGGCCAGAAAATCTCAGGGAGCAAAATATGTCACATATTTCTTAAAAACACCATAAAGTGTAATCAATTTTTTTACACAGTTTACAAGCTCCTGATCTGAGATGACTTACATAGCTCCTTGTGTACTGGTGAATGAAGGGATTTTTGCTGAGCGCCGTCTCCTGCAGAGAATCAATCACATATTGCGGTGGGAAGAAGTCAGGAAAACCCTTCAAAATTTCAAAACAGTCAGCTTCAACAACACATCTGATAGAATTCATTACAAGGATTGGAAACTAGTAACAATCTAAATCTAAATGTCAGATCATTGAAAAGTTAATCCAGGAGTTAGAGCTCTTTAACTGAACTCTGTGACAAGTGATGGGGTATAGGGAATATTAACTACTTTATGCAAATAGTTTTCAAATCATACCAGTGCAGTACATGTTCAGTATAAGGCTTGATATTTGCTTTTTTTCACGGGTCATTTGTGTCGTGCTGCTATTAACAAACATTTCTTTAACTGTACATTTTTTACATTAAGTACTTAAAAGCATTATTTACTTTGTTAATGGTTCAAATTGCAGTTTAATGACACTGTGTGATAACAAACATCATTAGTGTCGCCCTCTTCCTTTATCGAGGCTTGGGACTGGCACTATCAAACTGCAAACAGTGGCAGAGTTTACTTTGTTAATGCAACATCTAGCAGTATAAATACCTGTCCCAAATTCAGTGCTTTTGTCTCTGTTGCCAGTGCTCCAAATTCAACCCTAAAAAATTCAAATGAATTCAAACCAACTGAATTTTTCTGTGTGAATTTACACAAATTAATTTGATCATAAACAAGAAATATGTTTTAAGTAATTATTGTATTTATATGAAATGCTAATTATAATTGAGTAAAAAATAATATAAACATATACAAATTTATTATATGTCATATCAATACCTCCCTCAACAGCAAAGAAACAAGAGAGATAGAATAGTTTGTTGGTTAATTTCTTTTGTATAACAACATTGTGCAATAACACAGATGATTAGAATCGCCCTCTGCTTTTCTCCAGGCCTGAGACTGGTGCCACATGAGTACATACAGTGGGAGAGTTAAAAATATATTTTATTGGAAAAATTGAATATGAAAAAACTTTACCTTACCGAAGTAACTTGCATTCGTATATCTTGCATTACTTTATTTTTACTAAACCTCGGTTGCTCAACAGTTAGGTCATTTCCAAAAGGTGAACTAACTCTCACATGGAATTCACATCCAAAGAGTGTGCTATATCCCAGTCTGTGATAGGTTAACTTATGTAACTGTACTGATTAGGTCGAACAGACTGAAAAAGATATGGAAGGGCAAACACGTGAGCAGACACAAAACAGGGTAGTGAGGACAATGATCTTTCCCACAGTATTATATGGCTGCGACACGTGGACAATGACATCGATTATAGAGAAAAAGATCAACGCATGCGAAATGTGGATATCGAGGAAGATGCAAAGAATACCATGGACGGAGAAAAAACAAATGAATGGGTGCACAAGGAGATTGGATTTGAGAATGATGAGATGTTACAACAAACAGCGTTGAGAAGGAAGCTGGGGTTCTTCGGACATGTTATGCGATCAAATGGATTGGAAAAGGAAATGATGCTGGCATGTGGAGAAGGAAGGAAAAAAAGAGGCCACCCAAGGAAAAAATGGATGGACGAGATACACAAAAAAACTGGAATGAACCTGGAGGAATTAAGGGACGCGACTTTGGAAAGAAAGAAATGGAGGAAGTTGATCTTGACGATCGCTAGAGTTCACCGAACTGACAGCACAAGGTAACACGGTAACTGGTCAGGTAATAAGACAATGCTGACTATACATATGATGCTAGTATAACTCACCAGACACTGGATTCTGTTCCCTCCAAGCGCTTGGCCATCGAGTGCTTCTGGTTAGCCATTACTGCCTACAATCAATCAATCAATCAATCAAGATCAATCAATCAATATCAATCAATCCATCCTTTTTTGAACCCAACTGATCATGATTCACAGACAGTACATATATTTTGATAATATTCTAACTTGATTTACAAAATAAAACATTTAGTGTTTAGTAATTAAAGCCAATTTTAATATCATATCATTATTTTACTAAAGGAGGAAGGGGGAAGGTTCCTGCTAGGTAGGGTCCCATGCACCAGAGAAACATAGCAGCAAGAAAGAATACTCAGTATATCGTTTGTACAGACAGAGGCAATCTGTACAAGGTCTATCAGAAAGAATGAACAGGGTCAGGTCAGCAGAATAATAAAATAAACCAGGTCAGATGAATGGTAAATATAGAAGATAACGAAGTGACTTGCATAAATACAATGATGTGACTTGCATAAAATACTACGATGTGACATGCATAAAATACTATGACGTGACTTGCATAAAAGAAACTAATCAGTTAACTCAGCATGGCTACATGACTATCTCATTTGGCGAATTGTAGCCACACAATTCAATTTCCAATGTCAAAATGTTCCATGAATGAAGTGACTTATATTTCCACAAATAATCTATGACTGAAGTATAAAACTGTCATCTGACTGTCGACCAAATATGATATTTCAAAGAAAATAGCTTTGTCAATATGATAATATTGCATTTATTTTTTACATTAGATATTCCTAATAATAATAATATTTAAGCTTCATAAAAAAATTTGCCTAACCATGCCTCACAATAATAAGAATGAATAATTTTTTTGTAGAAATATACATGAAAAAGTTATGAAAATACACCAATTTATAAGGAAAATGTAAAATTTTGTGAAGGTTAGTTCAAACTGCATAAGCAGAAACGAAACAAAACAAGCTGTAAAGTGTGAAAATACATAAGAGATCCTGCTCAGTAAAAGCAGACATGAGAATAGGTTTAAAAATTCTGTCATTCAAGGGTAATTATGTTTCCATAATGAAAAAAACTGACATGCAAATGAATGAGCCAAAAGATCAAATAAGTATTAAGACAAAGAGATTAACTATAATTGTATCAGTATTATTCACCTGGTAAGAAGAAAACTCAAACAAAACAAAGTTTAAGCCAGGAACAGAAATTAAAACTGTGCAAATCAACTAACAAGACATACCCGTCACTGAAGAACAAGACCAAGCCTACACCAAGAACAAGACTTTATAAAAGAGACCAAACATACACTATGCACAGATTAGGTACAGTTCGGACTCTGACCACAAGTCGAGCTGTTACTTACTATAGCAGAATTAGGGCAATAATGTTATTCGACTGTAGACTTTCATTCAGCCTTCTATCTTATTACACACTATCTATTTGCCAGTGCTTCTGAATAGTCTTAAATAAATAATATTTAATCATTCATCACAAAGACCAGGGCACCAAAATTCTGAGTCAATAATGGTCTTTAAATTAATAAGCATAAGATTTTAATTAATAATAATTAATGTTCTAACAGAAAAGATTTTGTATTATGCTATCAAAGTAACAATATAAACAATTTCAGGGTTTACAGGAAATATCTCCATTGCAGTTTGCAAAAGATCAACACCAAGACCCTTCTTAAAACATTATTGGGGTAAACCTGTTGAAACAGCTTAATTGCTTGTATAAAGAGTCTGAAAAGAAGCAAATTGCTCTTAAATTCGCTCGAGAGTTAAGAGTTGAGTATTAGGCCTGACAAGCTTTAAGGAAGAAACTAATTCAATGATAAACATATGCAAAATAACTGAATAGTAATTTCTATGCAAGGTCAATAAAGGTTTATTGTTAGGCAAACAATGTAGATATCTCAGGTGGTTTTAAGACCCAGCAAAACAGCAGACATGCATTTATTACCTAATATAAATGAAGCAAACTACATAAAGAATACAATTGAAATGTCAACCAATACCATAAACACTATGATAAAAATTCAAACGACTTTCGGAATTTATATGGGATCCCACAAGACCCATGATAGAAGCATAATATTAAGCTGAATATAGTGCAACGCAATGAAATAATGGCAATGCAAACCACATCAAAATCATGTTACTAAACTTGGTGAAAAGTAATTCAATTGAAGATTCCAAAATTCACAATAAATTTTTTTGCTGATTTCTGTCAATCAGGTGACTGATTTTAAATCAACAATTAGTTACAGGCAAAGTATTGGAGTTGAAGAATATTTGACAAAGTAGATTAAGCATTGTTATGATATTAGGAGAAGAGTTAGGAAGCCAACAGACCTCTAACCAATAAAATGCAACATCTGTACATGTTATTAAGTACAGAAGTGACCTAAGAAATGTTAGTCATAGAGATAGAAAAGCTTTCCCAGAACCAGAGCACATGTTAAATCTACAAATTCCTTC
The DNA here is from genome assembly GCA_959347315.1 of Bimastos eiseni. Lineage (NCBI taxonomy): Eukaryota > Metazoa > Annelida > Clitellata > Crassiclitellata > Lumbricidae > Bimastos > Bimastos eiseni. Next base: position 7,161,163 of record OY365810.1, on the reverse strand, counting down.
ATTTTAGCAATGAATCACAACTTGAGCAGAAGACGGTTTATAAAAAATCTGCACCTTAAGCTCTTAAAAACATTGAGCTGTATTGGTTTTCCGATGCATTCTAGTACACGCTCATCGTCAAAGGGTTAAACTACCCCAGTAATGGAGTTACCGAATAGAAATCAACAAGAAAAACAATTCAATGTATGAATCTGAGCCTTGTATGTAGCATTAGCAAAGATACTGAAAAGCACTGTATATTCAACCTAGTACAGCAAGAATATTATATCAGAGTCTGAAAGAAAGCCAAAGTCAATATAGTTAATACCAGACGATCCTTTTCAGATTCTGCTCAGCAAATTCTACTTATAAAACTGGCAACATTCTGTCAAAGGGTGCAGACAAATAAACGCAGCTTTTCTAGAATTTCTGCAATTAGAAAATATCCTCCGAAACAAAAGGATCACCAAATCATTATAAAAATACTACTTAAAATTGCCAAACACCAAGAAACATATATACCATTAATACATAGTTAGAAAGCATTAGCTATTCAACTTACAATTTTGGGTTTTAGCTTGATGTTAATGAGGGCCATTGGCGCTGAGTGCTTTTGGCAGATTGTGTGATAGCTCTGACCAACTAATTCCTTGCTAAGTGCATTTTCATTCAGAACCCTCGTCCAGATCTTCCCCAGATGTCTCAGCATTTCAGTCCTCTGCATAATATATGCATTAAACAATGGCTTCAGATCAGAGCAATTTCCATAATACAGTCCCAGTATAGCACCCTCAAGAATCAAATTTGGCATTAGTCGTAATTGTATTAGAGCACAGTGGTCAATAGGTTAGAGCGATTTGCCTGTAATACAGAGAGCACGGGTTTGAGTCTCCACTCAGGTGATTGTTGCTTAGGGACCTTGAGCAAGTCCTTTACTCACAATTGCTCTGCGCCATCGATGTTTTATTGCATAGTCGTGTGTGCACTTGTGTGTACTTTAAAAGAATGGAAATATCAAAATACAGTTTCATTCTACTGTATAAAAATTGGAAAGTTCAAAAGACTCATATTTTCTGCTTAAAGTCATAGAAAACTTCACAGCTTAAATAGAGTCAAAATAAACTTAACCGTATTCAATATTGTACCAAGAAGTTCTATTAGGCTACACACAATTTACAACACAGAGAAGAGCAATTTTTAATTTAGTCAAGAACTTCAAGCAATACTTATCAGCTCAAGAATGTAAAACAGTTTATTGATTAAACAAAAAATCTAGAGGGTAATTCAGGGCAAACTTGTATGCATCTCCATAGCTCTTTAATTAGACATGAAAAGGAATATGTATAAAGATAATAATCACCCATAGCCAATTTCAATTCAGTTCGTTTATTGTAGCCATTGCAAACATTATTCAATGTACAAGAATCAGTATAATAAATTAAAGGCCACAAAGGCAGCACCAAAAGGGATTTAAATCCCGCTGGAAGGGACACCCAAGTAGAAAAATTAACAAATAGAAAAGATAAGCTAACCACCTATTAACATTAGGCTTACTTCTAAACTAGGGGGACTGGCAACAAATCCCCAGATACCAAACAGATTTTTAAATAATTAATAGTAGCAGCTTCGGTTAAACCATAGTTTAGGCAGCTAAATTAATGTAAATTTTTCGAGGCTGTTAAATTATTTACATACAAATGATGGTCAATTTAGAGAATTGAAAACCTTTTATTAACAACTGTAGCTTAAATGGAAGCTGGATTGATGAAAAGAATTATGTTTAAATGGCAGCTGAATTGATATGTCATGCATAAGTAGAAACCACTTTGATGCGAGAATGTCAATATGACAGATGCCAACAAGCCGCGTACGCAAAAACTTGATTGATGAAAAGAAATACACCTAAATGGAAGCTGGATTGATGAAGAGAAATATACCTAAATGGAGGCTGGATTGATGAAAAGAAATATGCCTAAATGGAAGCTAGATTTCATTTGAATTTTGTGTTTCTTAATTTAACAGCCTAAACTACTGTTTAACTGCAGTTTCTAACGTGTGTGTTAAAATGTACTCAAAATGAATCGCTGAGTCACTTCACAACATCTTAACAAGACTACGGCCACATAAATGTACAACGTGTACCGTTGAACAGTTCACCATCAACAACATAAATAACTTTCACATTACAGGATCCTTTGGAGAAATTTTACAATTAGCATGCTTATATCTGTTGGAAGACTGGAGAAACCTGAAGTTTAGCTGCATGAAGAACTGTGATATGATGCTATAGACATGATGGAAGACGTCAAGGGTCGTTCATAGAGACTCGATAGCTTATTAGCTTATACCAGCGCCTTTAAATGTGTTGACTTTACTTACATTACACGTTAAAGTCAGGAACACAGTACACACAGTACAAATAAGTAATAACAATCTTAAAATTAATGCAATTAAAAATGCAACTAACTGTTGTAAAATAGAAGCAAACTGTGTTCTCCTTAGAAGTGTGTTGTCAACATAGAGAGTAGGTAGACGCAAAAGCACTGTTATGAAGCGCAACATTACCGGACACACATTAGTGATAATAATCTACATCTAAGTTTCTCGAATATTTCTCTTGACTATAATGACGAGCGTTACAATTGAAGTCAGCATTCATAATAGTAGTTTGAACAAACGAGATATCGAAATAAGATTGCCTCAGTTCTTAATTTTGTTCGCATAATAATAGTGATATGACACAGGCAAGTAATTGATCGTAGTCGCATTCGTAAACTAAAACTTAAATTAATATAATCACATGAAAAACTAAAGTTGCGGGAACAGGTGCTTCATTTTAAAAAATCGTTAGACAGAGTGCCTAAATCAAGAGTCTGACAAGTTGACAGTATTAGAGGTCTACTGATGGTCTGCAGGAAATTGAAACTGGTCATTACAGTCAACCGAATTTACTTTTTATTACATGAGCGATTGAGCCTTTGCGGCAGAGGTGCAAAAACCAAAGATCACTTTAAAATCAAAAGTTTGTTTTTTGGCTTTTAGTTGGATGTTGTCACAACACTTTTGTTATAAAAACATCAAACACAGCATGAAAAAGACCTCCAACCTGTTTATATAATTAATTTAGCTTGATTTCTGACTTAATAAAACAAAATAATTATTAGTTATAGCAATATAATAGTAATATTAGTAAATTGAATAAAAATATTTTAAACTCCAAAACCGAAAAAAATGCTATTTTTCGCTTTTTGTTTTTTTTTAAAAAAGCAACAAATAACCAAAAAACTAACATGTTTGCAGCCTTGCTCTACACCATAAGTTGGTTCTTTATACCAGAGGGGTAACAAGGTTTTGAAAAGTGGGGGGCATATTTCAATAAATATTGCGCGAAGCGCCAAAAAATTTTTTGCCCCTCCCACTTTTTAATTTTGCCCCCCCCCTGAAATTTGAAAATTGGGGGTGGGCACAAATTATCTTAACAAAAGTATTCTTGAAAATCCATTGGATAAACATAAAAAAGAACAGATTTGGGGGGCACTGAGCACTAAAACTGGGGGCTTTGCCCTCCCCCCCAGTTTCAAAACTGGAGGGCAGGTGCCCCCCCGCTTGTTACACCCCTGCTTTATACAGATATCGAATTTAAAATGATAGCGCAACATCATTATGAGTTTCGCGGTTCACGTTATAGCAGTTAAGACATCTGCCAGAGGCGGTATTCAAAAGACAGGGTTAACGCTAATACCCGTTTCAAATATGGCCTATACCCGACTAGTGGGTTGGTCAAAAAAAATTTGAGTCCGAACCAATTTCATTATCATTGAGACCCGTACGCTGGCCAGTATAGTAAAGCCAAACAAACAGAGGAAACATACGGTAATTTCACGATATATCTTATGGATATCTATTTCTAAGTTTTTAGAACATTTCCCTGGAATGCTGGAGATTGATCGTCCCTATTTGAATCAGCGATCAAAGCCAGTAGTTTGAAATAGTGACATATCGAAATTAAATTTTGCTTCAGTGAGAGTCAGTATCAAAGTTAGTTCGCGTCTAAGACATGCGAGTTATCGCAGTGGTAACGTAAACTCGAAACTGACACAGCGACAACAATTCGAGTTCAGTGATGGACATAGAATCAAAACTAGACATTACTGCCAAGCTCCAACCGATATCATTTGTTACTAGTAGTTACATTAAAAAGCTGGTTGCTTATAAAGAGCGCAAATCTAACGAATAGCGCAACGTAATTAGTTTCGCTTTTCACTTTAGCAGTGACCCGTTACTGCGCATGCGCGTGCATGTTTTGTGTTTAGATAATGGCGGATTTTTTAGATTTGTTGCATTGATTTTCACAATTTCTCGATATAATATACGTATTATTGTTTTCATGAGTTCCGGGAGTGAGCTGGACTTAATGCAGTCAACGGACTTTGATGAGGGGTGAGTTCTAGCTTGATTTCGCCAGGACCCGTTGAGTGTCTAAGAAATCGGAAGCCGATGACATTGTTTACAGTTCAAAATTCAAATTCACACGTATGTTCTTGAGAGTAATTTTTGACCCTCAACTTTTGAAAATTGCTCAATTTGCGAATGAAAGACTTCTGTTACTCTTGATAAAGTTACTTTATTTCTTTTCGATCCCACTACTTGCGATGTTCAAGTCATTATTTTGACAACCTGTGCCTGGATGACGAATTTTTTTCAAAAATGGGTGGGTGTGGCATAAATTTATTCAAAGTGGGCTGAAGTTAATTACGTAACTTAAAAGATGCGATTACGTGCTTTGTGGACGAGGGATATTTGAATTGCGAGATTATGGATTTAATAATGATGCGGAATAGAAACCAACGATGATGAAGACAACGATCATGTTGTAGGTTAAGATGTGTGATGATGTTGTAAGTCACGATTGATGTCTATTTCAGTGATGATGTTGTGAGTCAAGATTGATCTGTGATGATGCTGAGGGCCAAGGCCCAATGATGTATGTAATGATGTTGTAGGGCAGGATGGACAATGATGTCTATGACAATATGACTCAAGATACTGTATATAATGAATCCTTGATACTTTGCTTGAGTCAATATAAGTGTTCTTATGATATATGATTTATTTTGTTTCAAATGATATGAAATGATAGAAGTAGATTATGTTGATGGCAATATAGATGACTAGAATATATGACGACCGTATATAATCGTGAATAAGTCGCATAATTTTGGACATTTTTCATAATGTGAAGTTGGGGGTACGACTTATACTTGGACCACACTAAAATTTCATGTGTCCAATGTCAATGATTGTAGAGCAGCATCCGCTAACAAACGTACAAATTTTCCAGGAATAAAAGCTAGCAAATATATAGTTTATAAAAATTTGGTACCATCATAACTCTTATATTATGTGTTATTTAAAGTTACTATTTGATGAAACTACATTTTGTACACAAATTCTTGCAAAAACAGCATTTTGTTTACTGGCGAAACTAACCTTTTTCTTGCTTCTCTACTCCCATCTTTTAAACATGAGGCAGGCTATGTAAATTATTATAGCGCAATAATGCCAACTGTAGCGCAACATTACCATTAGGCCTGAAATTCCTACAGGTAAATTTCAAGCTGAAAGATGTTACATTTGTAAGGACAATATACATAATCAGTTATTTCTGTTGGCCGCGTTGAACTTCACGGATTATATTGCAGGTATAAAACTTCAAGTATAGCGCCATATAAAACTGCAATGTTGACTCTAGGCTTTTTATGCTCTATGTAGTCTTCCTCTAATTTACAATAATATTTATCTCATCTCAAATTTATCGATGAACTGCAAAACGTACAAAGTCCACATAAAAAAATTACTCTTTTTAATATACAGAAATTAATACTTTATTTATCAAACAATAATTCAAAGGACTTTTTTAGGTGGGTCAAAAGATTTATTCAAGCGTTTCAACTAAACGCATTGGTGCCAAATTCAAACGTGTGTCGCGTGTCAGATGAAGGCCGAAATGCGGCCACGACTTATATACGGATCAATGAAATTTCTCACTTTCCTAGCCCAAAATGTAGGGGGTGACTTATACACGACGGCGACTTATTCACAAGTATTTACGATAATAATGACTAGTTTGATTAATTCTGAAGACTAAACAATGAAGATGGATCTTGGTAGAGCTGTACTGTTTAATCGGGCCGATTATCAGACGTGTTGGGTATCGGCAATGATAATCGGCGCCGTTATTAAAAATTACATTTTTTTATTTTATGATATTATTATCAGTCTTTAAGAGCAAAATGACGACTGCATCATTATTTTCTCAAGCTTTTAAATTCATAATTTCTCCTATCCTTCCGCCTCTCGATCGCAGCGCCAATGAAAAGCTTGTCACCTTGCAGTCAATGTGTGTTTGCAGTGTCCTTTCTCCCTCCTCACCATTTGAAGTATCGTCGCCTCATATGCATGCCTCCTTCCCCAAGCCTTGCGCCTGGACCGCAGCACCTGAAGTGTTGCGTGAGCTGTTTCCTATAATCCGTTCCCATAGCGTACTCGGGCTGCAGTTGAGCATGGCTACTTCTGACCACGCAGTAGGTGTTGAGCCCAGGGCTATAAACCATGGGATAATGTTCGAAGACAACTCTTCAACAGGTGACTATTGTCTACCATTTATATATGTACTTGTTGATGCACATCATCCTTGTCATGAATGAGAAGAAGAGGCCGTACATAAAAGTATGATTGTTTATTTTATACCGTAATGCATAATAGGCATTTTTTGCATAATTCTAATTTTGAAAGTGAACCACTAGCCATTATTATGGCTGATGCAAGCAGCAAAAGTCATATGTGCTACAATAGTAAGCAGTAGCAGTAGGCTAATCTTATGAAATTGGACATCATGGAAAACACAATGCAGTTATCGGTATCGGCTACTGTAATCGGTATCGGCAGTTTCAATAATCGGCAATACTCTGTATCGGCATAATCGGGAAAAAGTGATATCGGTACAGCTCTTGGCTCATTTAGTTATCTGGCTCCTTTTGTTCAAAATATAGTGTATGCTTGGTGGTTGATGCAGCAGTTTGGTTGCCAAGTATCTGAGGTTGAGTAAGACTTGCAGGTCTGTGTATGACTGTAATGTTGAGTGACATCGGTTTCTCAGTTGCTGTTAGGACTTGCTTAGTTGTTCATTGTGAATGTGTTGAACAGTGGAACAGAGTCAGAGTCACTATAATAACAAAATTAAACTTAAAATTTAATTTAAAGCTTAAAATTTAATTAAATTTAATTATAAATAATTTAATTTAAAGTTATTAATAGTGAATAACACAACTTGTTACTTTGAAGAGTGTTAAATAAATTGTTCCATTCACTGACCCATATATTGCCTTTTAAGTACCCGAATCTCTCATCATTTGATCATTTTGATTTAGATTTGGAGTTTGTGAATAGGGCACCTATGATGGTAATTGACACAGGTAATCTTATAGTTCAGGGAACCTTCAGTCTCTCATTTGGCAGTCCAATTGCATTACTTCTAGTTGTTAATCTATGGAACAGTGTGAGTGACTAACATGTCTGAGAATGTTTCCTAATGGCATCAGGTACTATTGACTGTTGGGTAAGAGTTTGAATTCACCAGCCCTAGGCAAGGACAGTCAACCAGGTTGGCTGTTACGGACATTAGGCTTGTGAAATTAATGCCTTCGGACAGCAGATACTGGTTGTGACGAATGGTGGTGGGCTGAAATATCGTGTGGCTATAACCTTGTTCAAGTCATTGATTAGTAAAAGTTTGAGCGTTCACTGTGATTGGCTGGGTCTACTTGAACCTAAACACTCCCATCTCTCTTCTGTCTCTCTCTCTCTCTCTCTCTCTTGCTCTTTGTCTGTCTCTTGATCTCTGTGTCTTGCTGTCTCGCTCTCTGTCAATCTTTGTTCTGATTTTGCAATCAGTTGAAGACTTGCATTTTCAGTGACCTGCGCCCTTGAAGTGAATTTATGTCATTTATAAATGTATACAGAAACTTATGCATAAGTGAATTTTGAGTCTCTTAAAGATACACTGTATTATCACATTTTCAGCACTAATTAGTGCATAACTTCTAGTTATTGATCTCTTGTGGAACAGTGTGCGTGAAAAGCTATATTTGATAATAATGATAATTAGGGTTCAGCCGAAAATATTTGGATTTGGTACTCAGTGGAAGAAGTCTACCCGACTGACCCTTGAGAATAATTAATAGTAATAATGATTATCATTATTATAATGACAAGTAATACTGAAATAAGTGGCCACTGTAGCAGTATAGCTTCCTGATATATTTCCAATCACCCATAATCATTGCTCATGTGTGATTTATAAAAAATATGTATGAGATTGTTTTATTCAGCATCAAATCAATGACATCGTTATACCATTACATCATAGTGACATACATGGTATTAGGTCTTACTGCCTGAGGTCATTGGGAATTTCCTGTGTATAATGTCTGGCCAGTTTGCACGTCTGTATGCTTGCACACGCTTTATGACGCATGCACTAAAATGTAGTGTGTTCGTTTATATGGTATTTGCCACGGCATCCAAACACTCAAATGCAGTAGAAATGTGTACCCAGTTATTCCATATTTGACAGCTGGTTATATTGAAGATGTACATACTTACTTTTATCATACAAGTAGCTTGCTACTGATGATGCTCTATAAATTGTCTTTGCTGAAGTTAGAAAATAAAATTTTACAATCCTTACAATCGCTCTTGCAAGATTTTAAGTCCTAAGCCAGGAGAATGCCACCCTGTTGTCTGATGTTATCAGACATATCTTTTAGTATACAGAGAACACTTTATGATGGTATGCGGTGTTATTGTATACATGAACTGGTGTTAGAGGGTCACTGGTATAAATGGCCCAATTCTAATTATTGAGATCTGTCTATGGAGTGAATTTCATTGGTGCCTTGGACACAGGTAGAATTTGCCACACTCGATTGGTCGCGCCAAGCGACTGCTGCATATTTAATGAGCTATGTCTGAGACCGATTGTGAAATGGTGATTTCGAATGAGATGCTGATCAACTGTGTTGGGCCGACGTGGGTCGTGTTCCTCCGCTTACGCTGTGGTCTGCATTTCGTGTTTTCATGGACTTTGTTTCGTTGCTTTTGACTGGATTTGTCTGTCGTCGGAGAATCACTGCAACCTAGAACGGTGTACCTTGGATGTTTAGTTATGAGTGATATTGGAGCATTGTAAGGGCCATGTATTCACGTTCGTGGTCGGGTGCGAGTCCAATCTGGAAGTGGTCGTGGGTATCTTTTTCAGAAATCTTTCTATTAAAAATCAGTTTTTCCCATTAATTATTGTTGTTTTTTTTGCCAGTCATACAATTGTTTTACTGTTTATATTCATAATATAATATTGCAGTTTTTCTTTCTTGCAAGAAAAAGTTCAGTGTTTATGCATAAGATATTCTAAGATGCTTTTGAATAAGGCAATTTGTGCAATGCGCCATGTTCTTGATGTTAAATTGTGTACTCTGTGTTCTGTGTTTTGCGTGACTGGAGAGTGAATGAATTTTGGTTTGTGTTTAACAGAAGTAATAATGATCTTACTGTCAGTACGCACCTGGAGTTCAGAGATGGAACTAAACCACGTATGTACTTAAGCATGTGTATTTTCTTTTAGTGATTGCTAGTTATGTTGTTACTTGTATGAAAAGTAGCCTTGAATTTTGCAGGGAGACACATCTGCAGTATTTGAAACTTATAGACCTACATAAGCTAATTTGTGAATTTATGTGTGAAAAAGAAATATTATAATGACAGTAACAGAACAATTGTTGTTTTTATTGATCCAAGCAACAAGTAATACAAGTATGATTCAAATCTAGTAATAAGAGGGAGATAATAAGGTCACCTCTATAATCTTAGCCGATTATGAGTATCGGTACAGCTCTATTAATAGCACAGAAGGTTATTGCATTGATAGATGCGGTTTAAAAAAATTTCTATAGCATCAGGGTAACAGTTATTGGCTAAGAAGCACTGTTGAATATTCAACAGCTATCCTATGAAATTGCTTGTAGTCATTTTGTGAGATGAAAGCAATCCTTGTTAATTGTGAGTTTTCCTGTGAGTTATTTATATCACTTGTTGTTGTTAATGTTGTTAGTTATTACGAAGACGGGCAGTGGGCATATGTCTCCGGTCAGAGCAAGGACGATGAAAGAATATGACCAGGTATGGTCTTTGTTTTTATTCATTATGTAATGCAAAGTCGTTATAGAGTGTAACATTGTTTTTATCAGCAAAGTTCACTGTTCTGACATAATGTGTACTTGTGATGTTAAATGGAAGTGACTTACGGTTGTGGAAATTTCTTGAGGTACTTAAAAGGTGGCGTAGTAAGTGTTTAGTTGAATGAGTGGATTTTTTGAAGAGGTGCTATATCAAGTTTCAATAATGGATTGATTGATTGTTTTATTGATTGATTGATGAGTAAGTGTGTGAATTCATTAGTTAGTATCTGGCTGCATTAGTAAGTCTCTGGGTATATTATTAAGTGTCTGACTTCATTCGTAAGTGTCTGGATACATTAGTGTTTGGATAAATTAATTAGTAAGTGTGGATACATTAGTAAGTGTGGATACATTAGTAAGTGTATGGATACACTAGTAAGTGTTTACACACATTAGTAAGTGACTGGATAACAAAATGCACTTGACTACATGAGTGTAAGAGTAATTGAAGGAATATTTGTTTTTTATCAGAAAATTCTACTGCTTTGCTTTGAGCTTCTAAAGGTAATTGGCTGAATTGTTGATGGAATTGTTGTTCTTTTAAAGATAATTATCCAAATTCATTTAAATGACCCTTGACCTGATCTATCATTCAGCAAATAGCTGAGCTCCAGAAGGAGAACTTCAGTCTTAAGCTGCGCATCTACTTTCTGGAGGAGCGAATGAGGAATCAGTCAGACGACGATGCAGAAGGTGTCTTCAAACAGGTAGAGGATCCTATTTCTCTGACCGATCAATTGGTTAAAGAGGGGGGTGTGAGTCTCCTCGGAGATGGTAGCCGAGCAGGGAACCTGAGCAAGTCCATTTACGAATGCCTGCTCTGTGTCATGAGCTGATGTTTGGTCATTTTATTTAGATATTGGTGCTTAGTGAATGCATTACAGTAATATTGATTCAACAGTTGAAATCTCAGAGTTCCTTTGATCAGCATTTTCCTATCTTCCTCTATGCATATTCTTTGTAATGTTAGCTGTTGTTTTGCTTTGAAGATCACCTCAAAACCCTTATCACTTTGCAGTTGTTGTGTTTTATGGTGGCTCGTTGTTGCTGTTGGCAGAATATCGAGTTGAAGGTTGAGGCAGAGAGTCTGAAGAGAGATCTGATCGACAAACAGGAGCTGCTCAAAAAAGCATCGTAAGTTCAAGATGCTTTCATTTTCTTTTATTTTCTGCATAATCTGTTTTCACCTGAAATTTCTTTGACATACCAAAATCTCGAAATGCCAAATTCAATTTTGATACTTTTCTATATTTTGCCTCGTAACAAGACCGATACCAAAAGAAAATGGAGGAGGGTCTTATATAATTATTTCTCGATTTCATGTGTTTGCATGTTATGCACAAGGTTTTTATACATAAGTCTGAGAAGCACAACAAGTATGCATTCATGAAGAATGCAAATTCATGTATGCTTATATCACACACTCAGGACTCATACTTGGATGGAGTCCACTGAGCAAGCTCATACCCACAAGCGTTAGACTAACGATTATTATAATGGCAACAATTTCTAAGACACCATAAGAAAGCACATGCCATGACAAGACACATGCCAATATCGATCTCCATTATTTGCTTATAAGTGAAATTAAATCACATTGGAATTATAACGCATCTAGGCAATCATTGTTCTTTTACTAGTTCTGCGTTGACAAGTGTAACTGGCCATCACCAGATGGAGCTGCAGCAGACAAAGAATGCTGGGATAGCAGAGGGTCAAAAGATGGCCTTTGGAGAACTGGAGGCTGTCAAACTCTGCATAGAAGAACTACGCAAGGAGCTCAACGCCAAACAGGAGGTATCTCGAAATCACTCCACTGAGTAATGAGTTGAACTACTGTGTTGGTAATTCGCTTATGTGGGTCCCACCAGCTGAAACACGGTGGCGCCTTAAGGCTTTTCTGTTCTCCGTTTAGATATGTATGAGTCGTGACGACTGAGCGTCTCTGATATCGAGTGTCCATTACAATTACAATTGCTTAGCTATTGTGTGTACACAGAGCGACCATGTGCTAGGTTGGCCAGACTTTCCTGTGGGGATCTCCCTCCGTGGCCTTTAAACATTTATTGTATGTGGTACTTTAATATAGATTCGTTATTTATAATTAGTATTAATTATTCATTGATAAAAAATAATTCAATATGTTGATTCGTGCAGAGGTGGAATAGATTGATGCGATATTTGAGATGGTATATCTTGATTGACCATTTGAGTTGTCAAAAAGATGTTTTTCCACATTTCCTACTGAAATGGGCAATTTGTAATGCATAAATTTAATAGTTTGACGTTTTAATTTTTGTAAAGCCTTATTTCAAATTAGGGCTGTACCGAATTGGTGCTTTTCACTATTCGGCTGAATACGTGCGAATAATTGGACAAACTATTTGGCCAAAACGAATGGTATACAAAATAGGTCTACCAATTACATTAACTTATCTGTTGCTGAGCTGACCAACCGTAATTTGAATATTATGTAAGATTAGCTAATCAGTTTATCTAACAATTGACCTGCTAGAGCCTCAAATGCTGAACATTTATGTTCAGTCACTGTATACAAGGAATGAGAATACTGACACTGTGATACCGTGGTCTAAGCAGTTCACTCACTGTAGCAGCCGCATATATAGAAACAGATGTCAAATGACCACTATTCGTATTCGGTCCGACCGCTACTATTCGACCGAATAGCTATTTGATCTACTATTCGGCTCCAGAGCGAATATGAAATGAATGTTCGATACAGCCCCAATTCAGATATTTATTATTTTAAACCTATCATGCAAATATCTTGCTTTCAAGTAGCAATTATTAATACTAACCAGATAACTTGGAGCAATTTTGTTTTTACATCTATATTTATTGTATTGTTGATCATTCTTGTATGTTTTCATTGTGTTTTGACAGGAAGTTGAAAACCTTGTGATCGAGTCTAAGGATACTGAGGCGAAACTGAGTGATCTTTTGACGATCAATCGCCAGCTGGATTCGCGTTGGAGACAGCTGGAAAGGGAGAGGAACATGCTGGAGATGCGACTGGAAATGCTCGGCACTACAGAACTAACGACAACTGCATCGGAAGATAACCACGAAACGCAGGTCAGAATGTTGACTCAGTTTCTTAAGTGTGCTCTGATTGGTTGTATTTGGATGTTACACAGTCATTGAATGGCTAGAGGGCTTGCCTTGTTATGCCAGGTATGTGTTAGGTACCTTGAGCAATTCCTTCAATTTTATTGATGTTTGGTCATATGACATTGGTGTTCAATGCATGTAATAATGATCTATTGTACCCATGAGGGACAGATTGACAAAATAAATATGAATATAAGCTTGCACGAAAGTTGAGACTGTCTTTCTACTATGCACTACATAGATTGCAGGAAAGTGGGGGGGGGCTTGGAGTAATGGGTAATGTATTATTGGCACCTTGCATGGCTGCCTTCAGTCGAATTTGAATCCTGTAATAATCTGTCATAACTCGTTCATACTGTACTTGTAATAATACTGTGGTTTGTCAGTTTGAAATTAAATGGAATTTATTATTGTTATTATTATTATTATGTAAGTTATGGTTGAATGTTGAGCTGTCAAAGACTACCTGAGTCCCCATTGACATCCGGGTACCCTGGCGGTAAAGGTTTGAATGGGTACATGTGAAAATGCCCATAGTGGCACTGCAATCTGCAACACACAACTCTCACAAGGCAGTCGTTGTGTATGAACCTTGACTCTTTGAGTTCCCACAGGACAGTCAATGCATAAGGACCTTGGGATGATCCTTAACTCACAGTGATGCAATGCTTTTTGTGTGTGTGTTATCATAGCTTAGGAGTCATTTTTTGATCTAAAACTATACCAAAGAAAATAAATAATCATTTCTTTCTCGAGTGGAAAATGTAATGAACATAAACTGCTTGTTTTGTTATACAGCATCAAGTTGTCACAGAGGAAGTCATCAGAAAAGATCGGTCAGTATATTCAACAGTGATTTATTAGTATCGAGATCATCCAACTTCTAGTCTTGGGAATAAAATAATGTTGCAAAGCTTCTATTGAATAAGAATTAATTCATTTGTTTTAACATTAATATAGCACATAACATCTACTTTGTGGTGCTCCCAGTCCAACCATGGCAATAAAAATCAGTCCTAAGCAACTTGTAAAACAAAGGCACATTACAATAACATCTCTAAGGCAGTGTGTTCCAGGTGGAAGGGCCAACAACTGAGAAGGTGCCGTGCTGGATGTTTGAGCAGTCCCTTAAGCTAGCCCGGAGACACATATGCCTTGGTAAATAAACGATTTGATTTGATTTGATATGAGGATGATTGGCCAGTCCTCTCCCTCGCTATCTCATCTACCCACCGACAATGTACAGTCTGTGTACTCATTCTAATTAAGTTTGTTAACAGGTGCACACACAGTTTTCAGTGTCTAGATACATACAGGCATTCATATGTACAGTGTATAGATGTATACATGCATTCACTCTTACGGTGTCTAGATGCATACAGACATATAATTATGCTTTGTTTTAGGTTGATTGATCAGCTGAGGTGTGCATTGAAAGCAAAGGACGTCATCATAGAACAGGTGGAAGAGGAGAAGAAAGAGACGATCAAGGAAACAACGATGCAGTTCCAGAAGAAGATCATAGAGCTACAGGCCAGGGTGGAGCAAGAGGCGCCTGAAGACATCCTGGTAAGAGTCGCTCTCTCTTTCCAATCAGAGGCTATGGGTATTTCGTTATAGTTTTTCAAGTTTTATGTCAGCCTGGTTGGCGGTCAGTGCGCTCTGCTGGCCGAGAAGATATGCAGATGCTGAGCTCTGTTTCTTCGTCATGTCTTCTCGTGTGTTGGATTGTCTTCGTGAACCAGTCTACCGTTGTGTTTTCCATTGCATTTGGTCTTATGCGGCTAAACTTCCATAATTGACTTTAAACACGTGTTTTTAGATGAGCTTGATAATGTGGTCTGAATCTTTTGGAGCTACTTAGACACAATGTATTAAGTATCTTGATACATGTCTATGCATTATGTATGCATGCATACATACATATGTGAATGCTTTATTCTAGAATTGACGAGTGCATTAAATATGGAGAGGAAAACCTGTACTCTTTGTCGATATTAGTACTTCGTTTGTTCAGTATTACAGGATCTCATGCAGCAAAGCAAAATGAACATTTTTATTGGTTGCTGATTATTTCAGTACTATTTATTAATTGTCTGACTATTTTCCTACAGAAGTTTTTTCAATGATGTTGTAGCAGACGAGGACTGCTTGGCGATGGTTTATACAGGGTTTGCATTTCATTAGCACAAAGCATAGCTTACTAGGTGCAGGCAGTTAAATTTTGAATTGTTGTATAGTTAATAGAGTTGGGTTGAGAGTTTTTAAGGCTGACTCTATTTGTATGGAATTGGACAGAGACACTGGCTTTCACAACACAGCTTCAGTTACTACATGTGTTCGTTTCTATATTGGGAGTTGTTGTTTTCACTGTGTAAAATAAGAGAGCACACTATTGACAAACCGAGTTCAAATTCTGATGTATGGGAGAAATGGATTTTAACCTAGCCCTCAAGCAGCCATGGGTATGAAGTGTTGGTGGGAAGATGAGATGGTGAGGGAGTGGGTTGGCTACTCGTCTTCTTATGCCGAGACTAAGAAAATGAAGTCGCTAACAATTCATAGTCACAGATACCTCTGAAGGGACTGCTTGTCTCTTTATATTTTATAATGAACAGTCATTTAAATTGGTTTCTTTTTTGGTGATTCAACATTGTCACAGATCTTGACACCATAGAATTTATTTCAGCAGTCAACAATGTGAAACATACTTGGATTGCCATTTTCTAGGTTTTGCCCTGATCACCCACTGATCTGCAGACTATGTCAGTGTTGTGACTTCATTTTTGTTGTCCAGATATTTGTTAGATTGGTTTTTAAGAGCTAATAAAATTAGAAGACTTGAGAATGTTCTTACACCATGTGTAAAGTATTATCGAAGCACCATTGGCTTTTCATCATATAAGCCAGAAACTTGTTATCAATAATAATAATAATGTTATATTTTCTTAAATTCAAACTGAAAAGTACACTGTCAGATTTCTTGACAGAGTATTAACAAGTTGAACAGGAATTGAATTTAATTGTATAACAGTCATGCCCTACGTCTCATTGTGCAAATACCACCTAGTGAATGAAAGGTTCAGTCAACCTTAAGTGGTAGCATTTATAGATCTTGCTTCCTACTTGATGTTCAGCTCTTCATGTAGGTATGTTACCACTAACGTGTGCCCCTGCATTTTAACGCTATATCGGGAACCACTCTATAATAAGGGGCCAACAAGTCTGTTTATGTGGGTGAATTAATTTTGGGATCCTTGAACGTTTTATGCCTTAATGAAACATGATAAAACAAGTCTCTGGTGTAGAATGCATTACTTATGCAGTAACAATGTTCATTTGCATATTTGTGCATGCCATTGTAAACACCATTGAGTGTACATTGTTGTATACCTGAGCCTAATTATATAGTACTTACATCTTTGTAATATGAATTAGAAATTATATGTCATTAACATGTCCCTTCTTCAGGTTTGTCGTCTATTCTGAAAACATTCGCAGTACGGTTTTGTTTCTCCAATGCATTTATAGACATTTCAAAACATCTGTTTCAATTGCTTGATTTAACGAACTCATCTACATTCATGTGGTTATTTTGTATGGCCAGATTGTGGATTGGCATTTGTGTGTGATTGATCGACTCTTGCCCATATTATTGTTCGGTAAAATACTAAAAAAAACAGAGCATTTTAGGATGGATAACCAGTGAGATTCCTCCAAGATCAGCTCGATATACATGGCTCCAAACAAACCACTGACCTTCCAAGAAGCAGCATTTAAGACAGGCTGTTGCTAATTAATACAAGAAAGACCTGCAGTGATATTTATGCAGGCCTAACTCTAAACTCGTCTTATATAGTTACAGGATGAGGTCTGTAGGGAAGAATTTTTGTTTAAGTGTTTGTGGTTTGACTTGCAGCTGACCGTGGAGTCATTGACAGACGACAGTGGTTGTTTGAAGAGTGCTGCTGCTGCTACTGGGACAATTGAGAGTGAAGTTACTCGACTGCAGAAAGACAGGAAAGTGACAAAGAAACCAGTCTTGTTAAATGCTGAGGTACAGACGATGGTGTCTGCACAGACAAAGGATTTGCAGGTACTTCAGACAATTCTTATTGTATATAGACTATTCCTGAATTGTGTTACAGGCAATCCATATTGTGTTAGTGACAATTTATATTGTGCTATATACAGACAAAATTCCTATTGTGTTGCAATCAATTCCTATTGTATTACATACAATTCTTGTTACAGGTTATTCATATTGCGTTACATACAATTCATATTGTGTTACAGACTCTTATTTTCCCTGGGGTTTCCGAGCTGACAGCGCCTCTGAATAGTCGTTCTGTTATATAAATCTAAAGATATAATACAATATCGACTATGCAGATTGATTATAGTTAAAGTATGATGAAATTATCAGTAGTTGTTACTGACAATGAGTGAATGCTGTTGATAATTGTGATATCATGAACATTTAAGTGCCCTTGCGATCTGCCTCTGTCTCTTGTTGATTACGAACTGCACGCTCAAATGATCACTTGACAGGTCTGTGGAGCTGCTCTTTGGAGTGGTTCCCAGAGATAAATATCCAGTTAATCAGTGAGACATGTACTTGTGATTGCCTTAAGAACTTCCTCAGATCTTATTCAAATGTTGAGGTATTGATTGCAATTACAAATCCATGTAAACGTCAAAGTGTTTGATTTCAGCGTTTACAGGAAACGTTGTCTGCTAAAGAGGAACAGTTATCTGCCCTTAACCTTTCTGTCAGTCAACAACAGATGGAAAATGAGGTCAGTGTTAAATTTAACACTTTGACCACTGAACATTTTTTTATATAGCATACCATTTGGGACATGTATACAGTGCTACACGTTCCTTGTGGTCAATATGTTAAATACTTGTATCAGAGCAGTTACTCATTTTTGGTTTCTCAGTCTGTTTGTGTTTGTTTATTTTATAGAGTAATTGTCTCCGTTAGCTTGTTTATTTGTATCCTTGATTAAATAAATATTTGATCAGTCAGAAAATTCCAAGTCCTTGTAGGAATTTAACAATTAAAAAAAACTTGCTGCTTGCACAGCACTTTTTCAATGCACTTAGAAGGCATTGGTGTAAGTGTGTAAGCCAATATACATAATTCAATCCCAGCTTTCATGTCGATTTTAAAACCTTAGGTGTATGAAGTGTTGGAATAACTGATAAGGATGTTTTTCCACTGAGGAACTTCTGATCCATCTGTAGGTACCTTATTCCCACGTGGACAGTTAAATCGAGAATTATTGCATATAGTGGACAATAGTCACACTCTATTTAAGCTCACATCACTAGGTGTCCAAGGGAGAACTGAGGAGGAATAATCATGTGTGTTCTGCTATGCAGAGGCACCCAAATACAGAATATTGTAAATGGAACTGTTGAAGAACTTTAGATGTCTGACTCTGGCACACAGATTGTATTAAATTTAACTATGTGAATTAAGTTGCTTGTAAGGTTCATTATGATTAAACGAATATTGAATTGAATAGAAGGTTGTGCAATGTACAGGTTTACGTTGTACATCAATGTTTACCTTTAAAATAGAAGGTATTTATGATAATTGTTTGTGTTTAAAGTTCATTATAACGCATAGCTAATCACACTGACACTGAATTTTAATAGCAGCAGAGAGCATCCATTACATTACAGAAACATTATTAGTCATCTCAGCCATTATTGCTATCATTGTTATTATGATTATTGCTATCATTGTTATTATTATTATTACTATCATTGTTATTTTGATTAGGGCTGGATACTACCGCGAATTTTAACGTTTTGCTGCGAATTAGACAGTTTTTTGTGATGCTCGTATTTTTGACGGGTAAGGGCAAAGGTTCTAAACATTAGTCACGACTTCGTGTGCGAAAATATTCTGGAGACATTCAGTTTAAGCCCGGTACGTTTCAAGTGAGTGGCGAGCGGCGATCTACCATTATGCAGAACATGCAATGTGCCCGTCAAATTTAATCGGAGGCACAGCTGCTCTAAGCATCCAAATAGGCACTGTTCTGACCGTTCACTTGGGCAAAGCACAGAATCTCGAGAGTGGTAAGGCGAAAATGGAAAGATTCCGACCTGCTCTTTCAGTGTGTTTTCAAAGCAGACATCACAGCAACAACGACCGCTATTATTGGCATCAATGGTCGTCGATTATATTTAACCATTGATTTATTTATTGTGTTACATATTTGATCGCGAAAACACCGCAAATTTGTGTTTCTTGGCCGCGAATCGGCCAGGAATGTGAATCGGCCAGGAATTTTTCAATTTTGGACCGTGAAAGATTTACTGCCCTAATTATTATTATTACTATCATTGTTATTATTATTATTATTATCATTGTTATTATTATTATTACTCTCATAGTTATTATGATTATTACTCTCATTGTTATTATGATTGTTTTTATCAGTGTTATTATGATTATTGCAATCATTTTTATTATTATTATTATTATTGCTATCATTGTTATTATGATTATTACTATCATTGTTATTATTATTATTATTATTGCTATCATTGTTATTATGATTATTACTATCATTGTTATTATTATTATTATTACTACCATTGCTATTATGATTATTACTAACATTGTTTTTATTATTATTATTCTATTATTGTTTTCTGGTTGAATGTTGCAGAGGCTGAAGAAGCAGATTGGTCGAAGAGATAGGGAAGTCGTTCAGCTGATGGATCAACTGGAAAAGGCAGATGAGTCACTGAAACAGCAAGATGATCAAATGAAGGTATCAATTGATTTCTGTCGTCTGATCATCTCTTCCAGTTTGTACAACATCTTCTTTTTGAGGTCCTCAGCACTTTGGCAGTTTCAAATATCCAAAGCACAATGTTTAATGTTCATTTTTGTCCTCAATTAAATCAATATTTAATCAGTCAGAAGATTCCAAGTCCTTGATGGAATTGACCAATGGAAGAACTTGCTGCTTGCACTTTCTTGAGGTACTTAAAAGGCAAGATTTTTGTGTAGACTTACTTCATACATACTTGCTTACTTCATTTTTACACACTTCATACTTACTTCATTACAAGGCAATATTACTTCAATTACTTCATTTACTTTACTTTTCAATTACTTCATTACAAGGCAATACTTACTGCATTCTTACATACTTAAGATTTACTTCATTCATACATACTTCCTGCACAGCTTTCATGTCACTCCTATTGATAGTGGGATTCTTCCTTTAGTTTCCTGTATCCGTCCATTATCATTATTCCGTCCAGTGGAATTGAGCGAGGTATTCCTCTCGTTTGCTTTCCCTTTGTGGTGGTTCTCAGGAGGTAGTCTCCTATCAATCTTTCCCCACTCAACCACAGAGGTGGAAATACCTGATTGATTCCATTGTTTTAATTACTCCTTTGTTGTCCAAAGCTTTGTTTAGCTTTCAGTCTGAATAGATGCCAAACAAATCTACATTCTCTTGCATTAATCGATGACATTTCATTATAAATTTTACACTGATCTATATTAATAGAGAATTTTTGAAAGTTCCATTATTAGTTTTATGAGCAATTCATCAATGTCTTGTTTTGTAGTAGTTTAGTATCACATACAACTGGTGCTACATAAAAGCCTTTGTAGTGAGCACTATGTGTCTTATGAGTCTCACTTAGCTCTTCAGACTAAGTTGTTTAGCTTATTTGGTGAAGATCCCCAGCTTATATATTAGTTAGTTCTTTGGGTCCCTTAGGGATCTTTGGGTCCATTAGGGTCCTTCTTTTTCCCTATTGTCCCATACCTTAGAATATTATGTTATTGCTAAAATATTCTTTTGTACAGCTTTTTTCGTTATTCTACTTGTTATGTAATAACCAGTGTACGATACTAACGGGATCAATAAAAACATATTTGATTTTATTTCATTTAGTTACCACACTTATAACGTGCATGAGTTCAGGTAATCTGAGTCTACTCTGCTCTCACACAATTGTTGAAGCACAGACCTAGATTGCTGTGGAGTTGACGCATGGATCAAATACACAGAGTATTTAGGATTCTGGTCAACTCTACTTAGATTATTTCTTATGAGTTGTTCTGCTTCACAGGAACTGAGAAGTTCACTGCAAGATGAAAGACACAGGAACAGAGACAATGCTCAGGAGCTTGACATTCAGTACAAGGTACATTGAAAACTAAATGAATATTCTAATGTTAGATATAAAATGTCAGTTGAAAGCTTTTGTTTCATGAAGTAATTGAAAGCTTATGGTTTGTGAATGTTTTCTTCAAACCCACTTGCTGGTGATAAGAGAGAATTCCAGTAACCTATGCTGTGCAAATAAGCTATTTATTCAGCACCATGAGATCCCAGTAACTAACAGCAGTCAATACAAACTCAAAACTTCAAGTAAATGATACAAAGTCAAAAGGTCAATCCAAAAGGTCAAAATAATATTTGGCAGCAGTTACAGTGCAAAGATAAATGTGCTGTAGCAGTGTATAATGCCTAACTGATAGGCTCTTGATTAACATGACTGATAGCTATAGTTTGCAACTTAATTCACAGAGATTAAGTTGTCTAGTTTCATTTTAAAGAGATTGATGTGTAACCTAATTTGACAGATTATTCCATATTGAAGGACCAGAGTATTTTATTGAGAAGGTTTTCATTGTAGAGGGTGTACATTGTACTTACGTATGTATGAATGAATGTATGAATGAATGTATGAATGAACATATGAATGCATGATGATCATTATGGTAATGTAATGACACTTTTTAAGGTTCTGTATGAGAAGAACAAGGTATATAAACACGAAACAAATATATCAGTATGTAAATACAATACAATATGCAAGACAAGAAGTGCTGATCATGACCAGATATAGATAGCATTTGAGATGGTATAGCATATTATTAATTTCACTAATATTATTGGTTCTATTAATAATAATTATATTGTTAGAATGACATGATTGTTTTGTGATATACTTTAAAAGGCATTTTTGGATGATGGTGAACTGCACTTGACCAATCAGAATGAGACGATTCTTCGTCTGACTCAGACCCTTCGACAGAAAGATGAACAGATCGAGAAGGTGCTCCAACTGTCCAGCCTCGCAGATGTACGGTATACAGACACATACGATGCAATACATATAATTGCATTAGCTTATCCATTGTTACTATTGTATTGTATTTACAGATTTCTACAGAGCCCCTCTCCCACTATGACATGATCAGATGTGTTCCCAGTGCATGAAGCCCCACGGATAATAGATGTCGTAAGAACATGGGCAGAAATGGAAACACCTGTTAAAATCAAAGCACGTCTAAGAGAGAGATGATCGTTCCAACGCAAAGGACCAACAGAGTTCAATGCTGTTGTATTGGAATCAGTTCAACAAACGCTTTAAAACTACATTTGAACGTTCTTATACAATGCGCACAGCCGTGCATACAGGATGCTTGCATGTATGCATACATGCATTTATTCGTACATACATGCTTTCACGCATACTTAAATATACGGATTCTTGTTTGCATACATTGTGCATGCATCTATACATAAATTCATACATGTGTATGAGCACCCTTGTCAGATGCTAAGATGGTGCTTTACAAATAGCAAGACACATACCTACAATCCTACATGCCTTCCAGAGTTTTTCTCTGTCTTAAATTACATTCCCTCTCTGCTTACTAGCGCTGGAGACACCTTAAGAGTTTCCTGTTCCGTAGCACAGACGCCCGTTTAGAGCGCTGCTGAATTTAGTTGTCCTATGTAAATGCTTGATTACGTTATATTACATTACTACATGCATAAACAGAAATTGTTGCACACAGTTACATCGGAGGAGTATAAATATCTGGTAATAAAGCAAGTGACTGCATGTTGCTGTTTGTTACATATCTGTGTCTTATGCATGTGTAGGCTTCGAAAACTACAGAAGTTACAGAAATATTACGAGACTTGCAGAAGAAGAATCAAGAAGCGATCGAGGTATGTGTGCCTATAGTTGATGTAAGCACTGTCTTACTCTAAGCATCATTTGTATTATTGTAAGCTTTGTCTTACCCTAAGCATTGTATTATTGTAAGCATTGTCTTTCTCTAAGCATTGTCTTATTGTAAGCATTGTCTTACCCTAAGCATTGTCTTACTCTAAGCATTGTCCTACTAGATTAGATGTTGTAATCTTAGACTGCATATGAGACAGATGGCCAATGCAATTCCAAATGCCTGATACTCCTCCCATCAGCAATGTTATCATTATTCGCTGAAACTGTTACAACAGAAGTGCTCAATTATAAATGTACTTAGCTCCATTTGAGACCATGGAATTTGAATCGTTATCCAACACGTTGACCTGTTGGACCGTAGAGCTACCCTGTTAATCGTGATTGGTTTTCCACAGGAACTGATAGCTGAGAACAGCCTGAATGTGAAGTCGAGGAATGATGAGATTGGTAAACTGAAGAAGTCTCTTCGTGAACAGATGGCTAACTATGGAACAAAGTGTAAGGAGTTGGCTGTCTGTCATCAGACGATTGCTGTGAGTTTTCCATTTCATGCCATTTATTATGCACTTCTATCAGTCAATAAGTCCAATTTTCTACAGTACTCCTTCAGGGTACTCACGCAGTAGTATGACATACTGCTCACTCCGAGATGCTCTGCCACGGCTAAGAGAAACAGTTTTAGGGATAGATAGAACGCCATGGAGTTTGTCCTTGGTAGGAGATATGACTCCTGTGGAAGACTGTGACAGCACTTCTATAAGACATAATCATCTTAATTACAGTTTTTATTATTGAAACAAACCTATCGGCACAAGCAGAAGCAGCTAACATACAGGAGGATAGTATATCCTAAGATTAGTTTATACAGAGCTTAATATATCCTAATACTAGAGTGTCCTATAATTAGTACCTGTATATCCTAATATCAGTTTATAGGAAGATTAATATATCCAAATATTAGAGTATCATACGATTTATATATCCTAAGATTTGAAAACTGGATAACAGATTTGCCATTTAAGTGATGTAATGAGCTGGTTTGCAAACTCCAGAAATGAAGTCGGGCTGTTGTCAATGCTGCAAAATTTGTTTTTGTGGCATTTTAAGTCCTTCTGATAGGTCCTTCTAGTAATTAAGCTGCTGAATTATATCTGGTATTATTTGTCTGAGATCAGGAAAGAGACTTATATATAATTTCTAGAACTTTAAGTTTCGCATTTTTATTTGGAAGTGTCCTCATAATATATTGTGCAAAATCCTATCTTTCGTAATTTTATTTTAAGAAACTAGTTATGATAACACATGAAAAACAATGAAACTATCAGTAACTGTTGTGAGTTTGATTGAGCAGTTAGTGGCTTAGCTTAACTTGAGTGTTGATATAGAATTGGATGAATTGAATTGCATTTTCTGTTGTAGGACATGGAATCGAAGGCACATTTGACCGACCAGACCCTTCAACAGATGACCAATGCACTCAGAGATCAACAGATGTCGTTAAAGGTAAGAGCAGTGGCTAATTAAATCTAGTCTATGGACGGGCCATACTGCTGAGGAATTGCTCAGGTCATGTTGGTGGAATTTCAGTTGCTATGGTCGATTCAGTGGGGTGTAGACCTTCATTATGTTAAACGTTTTACTTGTAGTGCAAAGAAGTTGTGTGGTTGTGTATGCTGAAACATTGGATTTAAATCCTCAAGCCTTCAGGCGTTGTCATGATTATTTGTCTTTTTAATAATAACTGATTTTTCAGATAGATTTTCAGTAGCTGGGCCATCTGTATAGAATGAGCTCTCTTTATTCATTAACCCCTTCACTGGCTCCCAGCACCTCAACACATTCGTTTCAAGATCCTTATATTGATGCATAACTGTCCTCTTGGGTCTGCCCCATGTACATTCTGGCTCTCTGCACTAGGGTCTCCTCTATTCTGCACCGCTTCCCTTTGTTCCTCTGCCCGCGCACTTCTGGTGGTTCCCCGCATGTCCTCTGCCACGTCCCAATCCAGTAGCTTTGCCTACGTGGGTCCTACCAGTTGGAACAGCCTCCCCGTCCTCTTCGGAAGGAGTGGCTCTCTCTCCATTGCTGCCTTCTGGAAGCGCATGAAGTATTTCCTTTCCTCTGTTTAGCTTTGTGTTGAGTCGTGAGCGCCTCTGGTTTGAGCGGCGCTATATAAGTGTTCCATTACATTACATTTAGAATGGGTTTATGTTGCTAAGGAGGCGAAAGATCACCATGGAAGTGACATCTCTGGGAGAGAGAAGCTGATTCGGCAGCTGATGGCTTCCCTGCCAAACAAAGATAAACCTCTGCAGACGTCTCAGGCGCCACTTGCTTCAGATGCTCAGGTATTTGGAATTCAACTTGTATTTTATATTTATTTGATTTTGTTTTCTTTGAAAACTCATTTCTATTTGTTGCTATAGTGGTTATTGCTAAGAAGATATTATTTATTATTAGATACTTTTTAAAACTTTGTAAGATTGACTTTATTATGCTAGAAAATCCATTGCTTTTGCTGAGTTGCTCTTGTAAGTTCTTTATGGGATTCAATGGTCTGATAGCGTGGACTATGTATTCCAGTAGAGAAGTGGTGAATGTTGAAAGAAGCTTGGAAAATATAAAAAATATGAATTTTGAATTGGGACTCTTTGTAAAACTTTGAACTCTGGACAGCTACACAGCTGAAAATCAGTACTTATTCCCTAGACTTATAATTATTCGATGAATTCATCTGATTATCTTTATCTAGGACAGGAGATGGTTGAATGTCAACACACTGGCATGATGATCAGAGGCACATGGGTTAGATATCTTCTAACCCCATGCTTTCCACTTCCTAGAGTGTAACTCAGTTTTTAATTAGAATTTCTGAATGTTTCCAGTTTTTAATTTCCATTTTCCTAATGTTCGTTTAGGTTTCTGTCCATTCTGGTTTGGCCGAAACAAGTGACGTTTTAGTCGACCTTCAGAATCAACTGAAGGTTAAGGATGATCAACTACAGGCTAGTTCTCTCTTTAACTCTGATTGCCATCTTGTTTTTAATGCGTTGGGTAATGATATGTTCTGTGCCTTGTAACCAGAAGGTCATAGGTTCAAATCTACCTCAGGCCACTGCATTGTGACATTGCACAACTTATTGAGACTTGTTGAGGAGAGCAATGAGAAACCACCTCATTCATCTTAGCCCAAGGTGACATAAATCCAATGGGCTTGCCTCGGGCAGAGAACTCATCGTCATCATTATCGTCGTCATCATCATCTGTCTTGTGTATGGGTATTTATAACTAATCTTAGCTACATGATTACTGTGCAGTTATAGACAATAGAAGTTTCTTTGTATGGAGTTTGGAATCTTGAGTTAATAAGATCAAGATATAGAGAAAGATAGAACATGCTCATTTATTTATTTATTTATTTATTCATTTATTTATTTATTTATTTATTTATTTATTTATTTATTTATTTATTTATTTATTCATTTATTCATTTATTTATTTATGAGTTTGACTATTTATGTATTCTCAAAACCTCATATCCCAGTAACTGGTCTCACAGTTCCTGCACTCAACTTTCACCCTCTCATCAGGGTGACTTTCTATGACAGACTCCTAGCTACATAGTCGGTGCTTGCTTGGCTTTCAAGTGGTGCCAATGAGTTGTGTATTAGAAGCGATGATGGTCAGTTAACATCGGAGTGATTGTGACGGCAGGTGGCTCAGACGAGGTTACATAATCTGACAGTGGAGATGAATTACCTGAGAGAGGCGCTGCTTAAGTATCGATACAGTGAGTCAAGTCTTGTGACTCCAGAGATGGTGCAGAGGGCATTGAAGAACAAGGACCTCAATCGTGTCACGGTAGGCAGCTGCTGTTGTTATCAAGTACTTTGTAATGGTCGTGATGATGACGACGATGATGATGATGGTGACGGTAGCGATGACGACGACGATGATGATGATGCGGCGATGATGATGATGATGGATGAAGACGAATGCATCAGCATCAGCCTAGAATTGCTGATTTAAAACCATAGCTTTTTACTGCAAACAATTCACAATCAACAAGCCCTCATTGGGACCTTTTTCATTGGGTTCTCTGTGTATGTGACCCTGTGTATGATTGGCTTTTCCATTGTCTTTCTTTTCCTTGACAACTATTTCCTGTTCTTAGACAGCATTATTTTGTCCCTGTTCTAACTTAGCATTGCTTGGTCTAGCATGATACACCTTTCATGAGCACTTATAGGACTTATAAATGTCTTCTGTCATCATTTGCATTATGTCATGTAACATTACAGTGAGTGTGTTGAGGAAAATGACATTTAGGTTTCGTTATAAGTCCTAGTGATCATGACCAAATTGAAGCTGTGAGGATTATTATGAATTGAGTATTTGTTTCTTTATTAAATTTCTAACCGCACAAGGTCACAGAAAACTTCAGGTATGACTAGTTTTATTAAGAGTTTGGATGCATTGTTATAGGAGATCAGAGAGGTCGACATTGCTCGGGCATCAAAGGATTCTGGGAATCTGTCATCTTCAGACTCTGAACAACCTCTTCTGCTGTCTTTTCCCAAGAGAATGTCTGTGTCTGTCGACAGAGATGAGGCTCAAAAAATCGACCAAAATGGTCAGTTGTACTCCGTATAAGTAGATTATTAATGATCGTAAGGCAATTTGATGACGTCTGATTGTGCATGGGAAGCTTGTCATGCCACCTTCTTTTGATGCCACATCGAGAGATATCTGTTAGGGAAGTTGTGAACAAAGTTATTTACGAGTTCATTTGACAGATGTTACGCCCGCTTAAAAGGTTGCCAGTCAAAAGGCAAGGGAGACGATGCCTATATAAATATTGTGATTTGTCATGAATATGCAAATTATTCACAATGAATATGCAAATTATTCATCATGAATATGCAAATCATTCATCATAATGCAATGACAAAGGTCAAATGCCTGGATGTGTTCTAAATGGCTGTTTCTCTGACCTACATGTTATGCAGCTGACCTCACGGAACTGAAATTTAGAATCTATTGCCTGACTTGACGGTATCAGAATCAGAGATCTTGTTATACTGAAGAATGCTATGCTCAGACTGCCATGTAATTACAGTCTGGTTCCTTTTTATATAATTTACATTACACCTGTGACACTGAATACCAAACAGAGGGACTTCCAGTGCAACATACCCAGAGAAGGGGAAGTGGTCTTTTGATAAACAAAAGGAGGCACCCGTTAGTAAGGAAGTACCTTATGTGTGTTGTAGTTAGTCTGTGGCAGTTTTCAGATCAATACTCTGGTTCGATTTCAAGAGCGTGTTTTCTCACGTGTGTGTGTGTCTGGCTATTTATATAGATAATGTTTCTGGGGCTGCAAGTGGTGTAATGTTGCGAATTTGTAATGAGAGAATGTTCCAGTATGATGTTCCACTGCATGAGAAGGCACGGTTTGTCTGCATCGCGTGTGTTTCATATGCCGGTAGAGATGGAATTGAGTGGAATAAAATGATTGTCTCCTTGACATTGGTTTTGATTGGTTCTTTTAATCTGTCCAATTAGCTTCTTTTGTTATTGATTCATTTCTTTGTAGCTGCCCAATCAGCTTCTTTTGTGATTGCTCTTATGACTTTTGCAGAAGATCAACTTATTTGCCTTTATTTATTGAACAGAGGGGTTCCAGATACATGGGATGTCTGCTGCAATGGCAACTGAGTCAAGAAATCTTCTTCATATGTGTTATGAGGACAAGAGCCAACAGACGGAAAGCGTAAGTTTTTTTGTTTAGTGTGCTGGCAATACCTCTTAATAAATGTATCCTCAAGTGTAAGTCATGATATTTAGGACAGTTTTTGAATTTGAAGTTGGGGGTACGACTTTTATTAAATGTCATGCGTCCACCAATAAGGTAAAACACTTAGCCTTGTCACCTTGCCAATAAATAATTATTATTGCTTACTAGGTACAGTCATGTTTCTATTATATGCATATTAAAGTAATCTATTTGACAAAGATTATAAAAATTGTAGTTTATACTTTTCGTATTACATATTGTGGCCTGATAG
The DNA here is from genome assembly GCA_959347315.1 of Bimastos eiseni. Lineage (NCBI taxonomy): Eukaryota > Metazoa > Annelida > Clitellata > Crassiclitellata > Lumbricidae > Bimastos > Bimastos eiseni. Next base: position 7,131,654 of record OY365810.1, on the reverse strand, counting down.
TGAATTGGCATCTGTAAGAGAAACTGAATATGTTGGCTGTTTAAACAATATAAAAAGATGTTAATAATTTTATTGGTCAATCAATCAATGAAACTTGATATTGTGCCTCTTCAAGAAATCTAATCAGTCCAATCTCAGCCAATGACAACAGATTTCAGAGTAGAATTATGTAGAAAGGGGACAAAGAGTTCCAAGGCATGAGCCAAAGAGTTCCAAGGCATGAGCCAAAGAGTTTCAAGGCATGAGCCAAAGATCCAATGGCAGCCCATTCCAAGCAGTCGTCCCAACATATTTTGAATATTTTTAGTTTTGGAGAGACTGTTCATTTGTTGCAAATATTTCTAAGTCTGCAGTATTTACATCCGTGACTCTTTAATCAATTAATCAATCAATAAGATTTGATATAGCACCCCTTCAAGATATCTACCTACTCATAGGTGTTCAATTGATTGAATCAGTTGAATCTTATCCATGTTCTGTTGGCAGGTGTCGATTGCTGATGAGGATGAGGTAATTCGTCTACAGGCAGAGATCAGGCATTTAAAGATGCTTGTCAATCAAACTGTTGTGACGGATAGCAGAGGAGACAGTTTGACTGGCACTCCGGAGGGTAGGAGGAGTTCAACCTCAGGAGCTGGAAAGACAACAACCAAGGCGACCTCTCCAACAGTTGATGTTGACACAGGTAGGAACAACTGTTTCTCATTGTCATTTATACGTAACTGATCATATTATTCATATGATCAATAGGTTGCATTTTGTAATCATAGTGGAGATCTTTTTAAATTTTAATAATATTCTGGCTTTGCATTTTGCTGATTTTCAATATTAGTGACAATATTAATTTTAATTACAGTATTTTGCATATTGATTTCTGTTAAGATTGATTATAGTTCTGTCTGAATATTTCTGAATGTTGATATAATTTATTTTAAACTGCTCTTTTCTGTAAACTTTTATGAGCGTGTGTGCTTGGGTGTGCGTTATTGCTTGGAGATTACGAATGTTGAGGCTGTGATTGTAATGGTAATATCCTCAATTTATATAGCACCATAAGTGACAGGCTGCTTCTTTGGTGCTTTTCTATGTCAGTTATGCATTCAAATGCCACATTTTGTTAAATGATTATATACATTGAAAATGTTTTGAAATAGGTTCTCACCTCTGGAAACTCATATCTTGATGAAGTAATGATTTCTTGATCTTTCTCTCTGAGCCGACTTTTCTGAGCTTTTTCTATGATTTCTTTGTCCTGTGTAATTCACTTCTTTCTGGAGTGCAGTTAACTGAGTTCCAATGAATTAATGATCAGGTTCTGTTCTGTTTTACTCTTCTTATCCTCCCTTGTGTGGCTTTTACCTGGAGGTTGAGAGATTTTCAGTTGTGTCAGAGATTCTTTTATTGCTTCATTGAAAAGATTTCACTTTGTGAATTATTCAGGTATCTGAGATCACGTGTGTAATTTGACCCAAAGTTATGTTGCAACATGATCTGATTTGTCAAAAAGGAAGCAGATGTGAATTTCTAAGATTCTAAAGAATTTAACACTAGTTATATCAACACCTTTGTGTCAGAAATCAGCTCTGGGCTTCAACCCACTGACATCTCCGGAAAATCGGACACTATGTCACAGAGATTATAAATTCGAGCCTCCCCTTAGACAGTTTCCATATGGTTGCCTTGAGCAAGTATTACTCACTACATTACATTACTTTACTCACCGCTGCTCAGCGCCATTGATTGGTGCATGCTCATTAGATGGTGCTGCTTAATAAATGCTCGGTGGCTAATAATTGAACTCCATTGAGGAAGCAACATTATTTTTATCATTAACTGTTAAACTGTGCAACTTATAAGCACACCAATTCTGAATGTCTTCTCTCCAGTAATGGCCAATGACTATGCTCCACTGTGGTTTTGTGCCTCAGAGCTGGTAAATTTTCAGTGGGTGGTGGCAATGTGTAGTAGCATTACATTACATTTTGTGTCATAGTAATGAAATACATAGACCTGCAGATGATTATTGTCATGATAAGTATGTCTATAATCTTATATGATAATCACAGACTTCACTTGCAAATGGAGTTTGCATACATTTATTGGTGGGGCTTAGATGTATGTCAAATAAGAATTACACTTATCTGAAAGAGGTCAGACCATTAGCTTGATATGTTGCTGCATTGGACTGGTCCATACAACTCAGCTGTGGGATAAAGTTATCACATCTGAGGATGTCATTTGTGGTTTTGGTCATTCATAAAGACATCCTCAAGTGTAAGTTGTACTATTTGATTTATATTTATAGGTTATTTTATTTATATTTATAGGCTATTTGATCTATATTTATAGACTATTTGATCTATATTTATTTGCTATTTGATTTATATTATTAATAGGCTGTTTGATTTATATTTTGTATATTTCCTGTTATGGTCTAGAATCCATATAATTGTCAAAGCATAGATATTGAATGACCAAGAGTTTAATAATGTGTGTTATTGCAGCAAAGGCTAATGAATGGGCAGAAATTATTGAACAGAAAGTGTTCAATTAATTTCTCCGCCTTCATTAGTCCAATCCTACTGTATAATAAGGAATTTTACCTTTCTAAGGGCAATAGACCAGATGTCATTGAGGTCAGTAGCATATTAAGTAGGTCAGAGAAACAACCCAAGTTTTAATGCACTTCAGGCATCTGTCCACTGTGGTAAATCATTTGCATATTCATGATGAATTATGTATTTGTATAGATATGCTGCTCTCTCTTGCATAACTCTGCCACTGTTTGCGCGGTGACTGTGCCAGTCCCAAGCCTGGATAAAGGAGGAGGGTGACGCCATTGATCTATATTATCTCACAGTGTTGTTAAAGGGACACTACTACTCTCTCTTGCCTGTTGACTGGTTGTCCTCTGAGAGACGGCAACCTTTGTCTAATGACATCCTCCTATAATTATGGGCTCCCAATCCCTACCTATGCATGTGCTGGGGTTTATTGGGGTTTGTTACTCCCCCTTTGTGTGCTCTCCTTCTTATTGAATATGCAAATGACTTACTTGATCCTCCCCGTTCTCAATGAATGCCCTCTTCTCTGCCCTGCAACATCTGTACAACTGACACCATGGCAGGGAAGGTGTGGGTGCATTGGGAGGCTCCCTAAGCCTCATCAGTCACAAGATCAGTTGGTCAGCTGCCATTGGATGGGCATAGTGAGGCGGTTATAGGGTCAGGCTAGTTCAACAAATTTGAAATTATCAGTGATACATTTATTACCAGTGGAATAGTTGTTGGTGTTGGAGCAAACTGCTGGGATGGATTACTTTTACTACAATCCAGTGCTTTGTATGATCAAATCACTCTTTGTGGCAGATTTGTGTCTTATAAAGTTTGCTTCTGCTGTTTAAGTTGTGATAATCTGGTTGATGAGAATCACAATTATTTGTGTACAGCAATGGTTTTTGGTTGATTAAGTTTTGATTTGAGCTTCCACCTAAGTTTTTCTTCTGTAGATTCTGATATCCATTTGTAACAATAGGTTTAACTTTGTCAATTCTTGGTTTACAACAGATGAATGATCTAAAGCAGACTCATCCTCATCTGATTTGTTTCTGTCTTGAATATTGTGCATTACTAATTAACTGTTTCCTGTTTCCTATTAACAATTAACATTTATTAATATACAATGTTTATACATTTTTTTCCTATATATATATATGTATATAATATATATATTTAATATATATATATATATATATATAATGTAAGTATTTGTTGCTTACTGTATATAGACAAATACTAGTATTTTGTTAATAAATATTCGACTTCCATATTACTAATATTTATTGATATTATTGTTGTATGAAGATTTATAAATTGTAAGTCCTTTAACACATTGACCGTGGGAACATTTATTACGCTGGCGCAACGCCATATAGGCCTAAACAATTATCGGCATTGCGAAGAAATCGTGTAAAGTGCTAATTATTGACAAAACGTAAAGACTATGAAATGTAAAGAAGTTGTTCAACCTCCAACTCTACTCTACGGTATTCTGACTAGAAGTCTGTCACAACAGCATCTGAATCAACAGGCTGGAATTCATTGTCTGAGCTATCTGCATGTACATCCCCGCCTCCTGGGAAATTGAACCTTCTCGGTTCAATGTCGTCTAATTCCATATCACTATGGCAATCATTCGCCTCTTCAAAATAATCATCTTCTGATAAATCAATTTATTTCAGAACCTCCTAAACTGTATCTTTTTCTCGACGCCATGACTAGCATGTGATCATATACAGTGAGTCGGTGACGTAAGACAGGGCATAGATATTATTTGCTGTAAGCACTAAAAAAATACTTCATTATACACCAGATAACATCACACACCATAGTAGTAACGGAGACACGCCAGAGTTTATTGCCTGGACGCTGATTAGGCCATTATATAAATATCTAATGGTCGTATACTTTATGACGTGTTTTTACGGCATACGTGCACAGGAACCCTAAAATAATTATGTATATGTACAGCATACGCGTTCAAAGTGTTAAATAAATACGCCGCACATGTGCATATGCCGTAACTAATGATATAATTTTTATATGGGCACTTTTACGATGAGCTGCACTGGTTTCTCATTGACTTTTTTGCACAATTGATATAAGCTATCAATTATGTAGCTTGTAGCACAAATATTTCTGATTAGGTTAATTCCACTTTCTTTTGAGTCTTTCTGAATCAGAGTAAGTTGCACTGCTAGTAACTACTTGTAGTGGGTGATTGGAAATTTTATTTTGGTGTATGGCACTGCATTGTAGGTGCCATGGAACTCGATGGCCGGAATCAGTCCGGGAGGATCTCTTCTCACGAGGGGCGTAAGGTCCAGGCACGGCGTCATCTGACCCTCCCGCCCGCAGAGCTGTCTATTAGTGAGGATATCCAGACCGACAACGCGCTTCTGAGCGAACATCCTGGCACCGGTGGTTCTCCGAATCCGATCGGCTCCTCCTTCGGAAGAGAATGTCGCACCACTCCACCACGTTCAAACATCAGCTACCTGTCTGTGGAATCTTCCAAGAGATGGTCGCCAGAGGATGCTCTGGCTGCTGAGCATAGTGGACTGGAGGGAGATGGTGTGGGTCAGATGGTGAATTCATTCCTCGGGGCGCTCTCATCGTTTCAGGCCCTTCTGCCGGATGATAGCACGCTTTCGGAAATGTCCAATGCTGAACTGAAGGACGTCATTTGCGACATTAAGCAGAAATTCTGGAACCAGCGTCAGGTGTTGCCACAGGGAACCAGCTTCTCTTACGTGACAAGTGCGAATGCGTCGGCTGAGAGTCATCTCATTAGCCCGCCTGGAAATGTTTCCTCTCAGTCGAGACCTGAATACAATGGAACAAAACAGAGGCAGCTGGAGAAGAAACTGATCGAAAAGGACCAGGAAATCTCTGGCCTGAATTCACGCCTGGATAAGCTACGAAATGAGTTGGGCAAAAGTCAGCAGACCATCCAGTCGTTGGAAAATGAGTCGCGGAGCCACCAGCGCAAGAATGATCAGAATTCGGCTACGCTTTTGTTGGAAAGTGAGTTGAATCGCCTTCGAGATGAGTTAAAGTCTGCTGAAGGAACAATTGTTCTGCTCAAAGAACAGATGGAAAATGAGTCACAGACTCACCAGCGCAAGGATCAGGACTCTGCAATGCTTGTATTGGAATGCGAGTTGAATCGACTTAGAGATGAGTTAAAGTCTTCTGAAAGAACTGTTCATCAGCTTAAGGAACAGATGGAAAATGAGTCACGAAATCACCAGGGCAAGAATCAGGACTCGGCAACGCTGGAATTGGAAGGCGAGTTGCATCGTCTTCGTGAAGATTTGGAGTCTTACGAAAGAACGGTTCATCTGCTGAAAGAACAGATCGAACTAAATACCCAGGTTGGCAAATCGTCATCAGTCGGTTTCAATCCAGAGTTGATTGTTCGGATGGCAAAAGAAATCGACAAAATGAAGAAAGAACTTGCATTGAAGAATGAAAACGCAGGCAGCAATACTCAACTCAGAAGAATTGATGTTGCAGATGGCTGGTCCACTTCAGAGAGTCAACAGACAACGCAGAAAATCGATAGGGCTACGTCAACAGAACACCTAACAGATGTGGAAAATGGTTGGCCTGTCATGTCAACTGGAAAAGCACAGATAAATGATTCCATGATGGATATGCAGGACTTCCTTAGGGATACAAGGCATATGGAAGGCAGGAAAATCGGGGAGTCAGATGGCAAGCAGAGGACAGATGAGGTGGTAGAGGAATTGAAGTCAAATGGTCTGGGTGATGTAGTGGATGCTGGAAACAGGATCGTGAATAAGAACAGCATTGGATCTCTAGATGGGAAAATTTTATTTTGCGATAAGAGGAGTCAGATTCCAGTATTGAAGAAGAGTTCAAGGTCTCTAAGTCTCGATGGCGAAAGCATTGAGAACGAATTGAGGAGAAGTCAGATTCCGGTTTTGTGGAAAGCTTCAAAATCTGCGAGTCTCGATGGCGAATGTGACGAAAATAAATCTGATTCTGATGCAGTAAAGGTAACGGATAGTGGCTTTAAATTTTTAAATAATGAATTTATTAAAAGTGTAAAAACACTTCAGCAAAATGTTCTATGTCCATTGACCAATGTCTTTGATGCAAGGTTTGTAGTAGTGACTGATTGGTAATTAACTTAATGATGGTTTTATGGTTACAAAAAGATAATTGGAGCAGTTAAATTGTGAAAGAAATTGCATTCTGATGTTAGATGCAACACACACTTTGAGCATTTCATCCACCATTAAGTTCTTTATAGTTTACCTAAATGTCAGTGGATATAATCTTAACATAGGTAATGATAAAGGGAAAATCCCCAATTAAAGAAGAATCCAATGAGTAATGGTGCTTGGCAAACACTTTGATTTCCATCTCGGTCACTGTGAAGGGAAAGCAGACGAGGAACTTGATGTAAGTTAAGGGACGATGTTAAGTTAAGTTTGTCCCATATCTCACAACTGGGCATGGTAGGCATTCATACCCTTTTCTAAGCCATTGAGCCTACAATGGACAATTCCAGAGGTCCTGGACAAGGTACTTGGCATCATAGGACTTGCTGTTTACTACCCAGTTTGATGTTTTGCTCTATTATGTTGCTTGGAGACTGAGGCATGGTATGTGCAAACAACTGACTCTGTCAAGCTTGTGACCACACGAACATATACCACTATGCCACACTAATCAAATTATGAATTTACTGTGCATTACATATGGAGCTACTTTTTGTCTTGCACATCAATAGCTATTATAATTATGTCGACCAAGTACACTGGTCAGAAACTTATTAAATTAATGTCTTTATTAAGGGCCATATTATCAAAAGCTGCCTTATAGTACACCGTGTGGAAATAAGTTTTTTATGGTATCGCGTCAATTGATCCCCTATCAGTTGGTCCTCCGTCTGTTGATCACCCGTCAATTGATCCCTACGTCAATTGATCCTCTGCCTATTTGTCCTAAATGAATCTCTAGGCTGCGCGTCAAAGACTTTGTAGCTGAGACCGTTAGTAAACAAACGATTGATTTTACAGATTTGGAAAATAACAAAGCAATGCCCAGGGTTCATGTCACTCGTCCAGGCTTCATGTCACTCGTCCAGGTTTTGTGTCACTCATCCAGGAGGAACTATATAATATTATTTCTACACAGAGTTGTCGGTATGGAACATCAGGCAACGATATCGCTTGCTGGAGGCTCGTGTCAACCGCGCTGTAAACGCTTACGGCCGGTCGGAGATTCTGTTATATCTCCTAGCAATGGCTCATTTATCCCATACATAGACACTTATGCTTAGGACTTTATGCTCTTAAATTAATCATATCATGACTCTCAATTGCGCTTTCGTAACTTCTTATCATTTTAAAATTTCGTGCTCTGTGACGTCGTTCTTTTAATAAATGGAGAAGGTCGCATTTGGAACATGAATGTTGTATGAATTGGGTTCAATAGGCAGGGGATCAATTGACGAGGGATCAATTGACAGGGATCAAAAGACGTAGAAGAGTAGAAGACCTCTTTTATGACTGAACTAATTTTGGGATCCATGTCTCCCAACTGCATTGTTAAAGAATTGTTGTTGCAATGAAGTGTGTTAAGTACATAGTTCTGGCTATTGTGAGGTTTTTATATGATTATGATTGGGTGTTTGTTTTGTTTAATTAGACTAAACATGCAGATTTATCTTTATTTGTTTTCAGTGCCTGCAACTGGAGACTAAGATCCTGGTGCTTGAGGCAATGATTGCATCGCAGTCCAAGCGGATCAGTGACTATGAGGGTCGTCTGAGAGAACTTGACCTTCAAAGGCCTCATGAGTCCCAGCTCCAGCCTGGTTCTGCCACTCCCATATCTATGCATCGGGATTCTCTGCGCTCCAAAGGCGAGTCGACCAGGGATCAGGATGTGCCGAGAAGCCGTGGATCGACTGCAGCAGACCATCACACACTTTCCACTTACTCAAAGGGTTCAGAGGTCATGGAGGGATCATTGGCTTTGGGTGAAGTAACTTACAAACTGCCTTCTGGGGATCACGATATGACCTCTGACTTCCTCCATCAGAGCCTCTTGTCGACTCCATTCAACGACACGAAAGCCGCAAATGATCGTGCGTTTGTACAGCTGAAGAACGAGGTTCATGCGCTGAAGACTCAGCTGGAAATGTACAAGAGAGAGAACTCACGGCTCAACGACACCATTCAGATATACAACGAACAGTCGCTCTGGCTTCCTGGTTCGTCTCCATCTGTTCATGATGCTTCGTCACGCAGTCGGGGAACCAGTGCATCAGCAGATGAGTTTCTGCGCAATCAGATGGAGGTTGGCTTTACTTTTACTCTCTTCTGACCCTGTGGGGTTTGCTTCTTTCTCTTTGTTGGATGGGTTGTTGCTTCTGAAGAGATAATGCTGCACAAAATGTTTATTTAGAGTGATTTGTATTATAACAATGTGTCAAATGTCAATAGTACACTTCAGTCAATTTGAGTTTTCTGTGATTAAAGCCATGACCCAATTTGACCCTGGTGCATATGAAGTTGTTGTATAGAGTCAAAGGTAGACTTACGTAAGGGTAATGGGAAGTTGTTCTTGAAGGGCATTTTTGGACTTTTGCATTTAATTATCCTCGGTCCTGAGTTGTGGCAGCCTTTCATCGAGTGCCCATTGACTTAGGAATCATATGCATACAGCTAGAGCTCAATCCAGACGTTTTGCTTTTGTCTGGCTAACCAACTGGATTCTCCTTTCTCGAGAGCTGCGATTCGGGCTCTTCAGTTTACCCTTACTCAGCTTTGCATGCACTTGAAACCTGGATGGTTTAACAGTAGGTTCGCTTGTTTGGGTCTGTAGTGCCACTTGCGAATTTGTTCTTGAAGTGGAGCTCTATTGCGGTCAGATTACAATTTACAATTACATTAAATGAATGAGTAATTGAATAGATGAAATATTTACAGCCCAGTTACCATCTGCTTTGTTTGCATATCACATTCACATCTATTTTGTTAAAATTTATTTGGGCTCAAATCCGAGCATTTTATATCATCATTTTAATTCAGCATAATTGTATAACAATCTTCTATAAGTGATATTATGCTCAGTATGACTCTCAAAGATTACATAATGGAAAGTTGCAATATTCATGCATTCTGTAAAGCATCTTTTATTAAATAAAACCTGCCAAACTGGAGCAATAAAGTAACATGAATAAAACTGTCTGGGTTGATTTTGTGTAGTTAAGAAGACATGAGGGTGAGCTGCAGTGCCATCTCGATGAGAGTCATAGAAACATTGAGCTTCTGAGGACACGTCTGGAAGAACTGCTGCTCTTCATGGAGGACCTTCTGCCCCTCATCGACACAGCGAATACCCCAATGCGACTGGCCTCCATCAGGGGCAAACTCAACGAAACGCGCAGCCTACTCGCCGATGTCTCTCAATCGTTTAATAGCAGTAAGCTCTGGTATTGTTTATTGCTATGCAATGTAGATTAGTTAAACAGGTTGGTGGTGGTGGTTCTGGATATATGAGTGGCTCACAGCATCATTTGAGGGTGTTGTTGATCTATTGTATATGAAAAATGGGTCTGAGGTCCCTCTAAACAATATTAGGCATCATGGAGAGACTTGAACCCCTGCTATGTCATTTCATGTGCTTGTTCCATTTTGCCTATGGTATGTAATGATATGTAAACGAGACATCCAACTGGCTACTATCTTGGGTTCCTAGGCTCCTGTTTGGCCTCATCTGTTGGAAATGTTCAGAGCTGCGACTGGGATGTAGTTAGATTCCTTGTGGGCTCACAAGGAATGTGAGCATGGTGTTTGTGCATGTGGCTAGGTGGCATATTTTGATGTAGGCATGAGCAAACAGGGAGTTGTGTGATATACTTGCTCTATTTCATGGATCTTAGAAGACACATAAAAAAACTTAAGCACAGCCTCTATGTTGCACTGCATGTATGGTTTAGCAAGACATCGCTAAAAGAGGCAGGTTTTGATAAATGCGAAAGAGGACAAGATACTGCCAGATAGAATTTTAGAGCGATATGAAAGCATTCTGTAAAAAAGGACCATTTGAGGTAAAGGATCGAGACTCAGCCATGACAGTTCTAGTACGAAGAACCAAGAAATCAAGTCTATTGGATGGACAAAGTTCATGGTGATAAGATGTTGTAGATATTTAACCAGAATTGAATCTTGTAGTGCTGCTTAAATTGTCATGGTTTTAAATGAGGAAAAAATGAAGAAGTTTTGATGTCCTGATGTATGTATGCTTTTCAATATTTGATTCTTTGAATGTGTAGGTACATATGACAGCAGTTCCCTGAGAATGAGTCAAACTGGGAGTTATCTGTCGCGTCTAGATCTCGATTCCAACTCAACCGCTCGGATTGAAGAAGAGGATCGGTCATTTGACAGAAGCAGTCTCATCAATTCTGTCAAGTAAGAATTTTCATGCATCGCATCGACTTTCTGTATTCGTCTAATATAATCTTTAGTTTAGAATTTGATTCTTAATGTATTGTTTTGTCATTAACTAACTGAGATACATTAAAAAGAGTTATTAAAACATTTTGAAACATGTGACATCGATAATTTGTTAAGTGTGCTGTGCATGCATTCATCTGAACAATCTTGAAACATGGTTTTGATCTTCAATTGTTATTTTGAAATGAAATTTCATAGCAATTCTGTCTTGTTTGCTGAATGTGTTATTGTCAAAGTTAGCATAAATAGTAATGAGATAGTTGGATGTTATTTTTAAACGTAATATTCCTAAACTACTCAAGTCATTAATTTTAATACAAAAAGAATGAATTTTTTAAAATTTTAATGCTGTGAATTTCTGACTAAAAATTTCCTTTTCTGTGGTCACTGTGTAGATAACATTTCATCTGAACTCAAGACACACCTTTGTTGATCTGCTAATTAGCCATGCTATACACCTTGTGAGGTTCATAAAATGAGCTAAATAAGTGCTCAGATATATACATGCATACATACATTAGAAATTACATAACATTTTGTGTGTGTTGATGTTCACATTAGCAAGGATCAGACGCTGAGTGAGAGAACATCAGAGTCTGAACTAGGACGACAGCAGACGCAGACGGAGACATTGAACCTCGACCGAATCAACCGTGAACTGGAGCAGCACTTGCGCCAGAAGGAACTGGAGCTGGCATCGGTGACTACGGAGGCTGCTAACTCCAAGTCACAGGTGGTCGATCTGCTGGATGAGATGGAGGCGCTCCGGACGAGTCTTCGAGGGGAGGAGGAGAGGATGTCCGTGATGAGGACGGAGATGGTTGACCTGAAGCAGTGCAATGAGTCTCTTGTTAGGACGCTGGAGGATTCCAGGCAGAAGATGAAAGAGCTCGACCTTCAGAGAGATGGCCTTGATAAGGTGAACATGGGTTGTTGTTTTTCTTTCTACCTGGAATGACCTTCCTCCATCACTTAGGGCTGAACTAGTCACTGGATTATCTTCATCGTCTTCTCACTTTTTAAAAGCTTTGCTCTTTAAAGCGCTTTTGAAATAGTTATTCTACAAGAGGCGCTATATAAATCTAAAGATACGACATTTCTCTTTATGGATTGGTTTTGGTTTGATTGCAAGTTGGGTGTTGTTTTCAGTTTAACTTAAGATTTGATTTCAGTTCGAGTTGACTGAGAATTTTGTCTCAGTTTTAGAATTTGATTTAATTTTGACCACATTAGACTCTGTTGGTCTTCTTTACTTTCTTCAGCGTATTTTGGCAAATGGTGGAACTGCTTGTTTAATATATTGCTTGCTCATTTTATCTTTTTTCTGAATGTTCTCATAAATATGAAATGCTGGAATGTACTGTACTCTGAAATCATGGAGTAAAAATCTATCTTAATTTGTATCTAAATTTGGCATTATTGGACAAAATGTTTGACAGCATCTTTGAAATTCATGTCAACTCCAGTTTGCCAGTCAAACACAGCAACCACTGCATCATCATGTGCAGAATTGTGCATCATTAGGCTTAACCCTTTAACGACCAGCGTTATTGATTATGCCTTACACTTTAGTACACGCTGGTCGTTAAAGAAATCTGCTTTGATTTGCAGACAAACCATCATCTACAGGCGATTCTAGCAGAGCACAGTAATAAGGTGAGCAACCTTGAGCAGAAGTTGGTTGACTGTGAGGCAAGAAGGGTGAAGGAACTGCATCAAGTGGAGGAGGGTCAGCTACGGAGGCTGGCAGCATTCGAACAGGAACACAGTTTGCTCATTTCTAAGATCGAACTTCTTACAGCGGAAGTACAGGAACTGAGGATCGAAGTCGTTCGGGAACGAGATCGATCGACTGCGGCTGAAGTCGCAAGGAATGGCTGTGTGGAGAAACTCCAGGAGAAGGACAGCGTCATTCGAAAGCTCAAGGAACTCGTTAAAGAGAATCAAATGACTGCTGAAGATCTAGGAAGTCAACTGCACAGGTTGGCACTTAATGATTTTTCAGTTGTGCTGGGATGTGTAGGTGTTGTTTGTGTGTGTGTGTGTATGTGTGAGTGTGTGTGTGAGTGTAGGTGTGTGTGTGTAGGTGTGTGTGTAGGTGTGTGTGTGTGTAGGTGTGTGTGTGTAGGTGTGTGTTTATGTGCCTGAGTTATTTGTGTTATTTGTGTAATGCCCTTTAGATTTCCCTAAGTGTTTTGAACATGGCTATGTGACAGCTTTTCAAATGTGGCCTAACATGAGCTTTGCATGCCTTTGTGTGGCATTCTGTGCAAAAAAGTAATGAAGTGGTTACTGAGCTTCTCCAGACAGGAAAACTCTTATTAAAATAAGATTGGAATGCAATGCAGGTAATTCCTATTGAACATGGCATTACTTGATTGATTTCACTTAAGTGAAGTTGAACAAGGGGTTTGAGCCTTTGTGATTAGAAAAAGATTTATATTTTGAAACTGGATTGCATGTTTTGTTGTAGGCATATTTAGGGCATTTTTGAATTGATCCCTTTACTTTTACAAGGGGTTCTTAATCCTTTAACGACAGGCTGCTTACCGGAAGGTTCTCAGACATTTTAGTACACACTTGTTATTAAAGGGTTAAGCTGCTAATGCGCATGTTGATTTTTGACTTGCACGTTTTGCTTTCAGATTGAACGCAGACATCCAGGAGAAGAAGTTAACGATTCTAAAGCTGAACAAGAAATGCGAAGATCTGCAGAACTCTCTTCACCAGTCGGCCCTCTCTTCCTCTCAGGTCCTCTCTGGGTCTCTATCCGAAATGGCTTCAATGCCATCTACAAACCAGCATCACGACATCCGTGGTCTGAAGGGCTCTAAAATAGCCTCTGAGGGATTTAGCAACTCGAAGGAATCCTTTAGACATCCAGGTAGCTCCACTAGAGGTGGACAATCAAGCAGCCATGAGGCTGGTCTCCTCTCGTCTAATGCAATTAATAGCAATGAGAACAGCGGTGATCATCATCTAGATAAAGATCGAATGCTTTCCCCTACAAAGGACTATCTCGATCATCGGCCGACGCGAGACACGTCCGACTTGAGCTCTGGCGGCCCTCTATCGATCATTCCGTCAGGCATCAAACTTGACGATCCGATTATTTTCCAGAGTGGAAAAGTTCCCAGCTACATTTCCACTGTCGTATCACAGGATCGTTCTACCGGTGTTGGGTCTCTGGAATTGGAGTTGATCACGGCTCAAGACACAATTCGTCTCCTTCAGGCGGAATTAAAGATCTTTAAACAGTGGAAAAGATCAGAAGATGCCAAAGGAGAGGAAAGAGTAGAGGAGCTGGAGGAGGAGATGCTGGAAGAGGCGATGGAAGAGATCAGACAACTGCGGATACAGCTGGAGCAGTCGGTACAAAAGAATGATCAACTGAGAGACTTTTTGATGCAGCAGTCAAAGCAGACAGGTCAGTTTTTGTGGCATGAATTTTTCTTGACAATGGATGATCTAAATTTATAGATTTTTATACCTGCTTTTGTTGCAATTTGGTACTTTCTACTGACTCATAATGTATTGTGAAGGGAATTTAGGTTTTGCTAAAGTGAAGATGTACAAATGTCTGACCATGGAACTTTATTTCAGAAAGAAATGAAAGTAGCCAGCAACAGCAATTAACTTTGAGATATTTGGTTTGAAATACTTTATTTTCTTGACTTATATACACCACACGAAAGGATATGATTTTATTTGCTTTTTTATTGAAGCCTTGATTCACAGAAACCACCTGCAGATGGTTTTCTGAGAAAATCTTGATCTAAAATGGAGTCTGTATTGTGCATTTTGACTTGAAAGAGAGTTCATACCAGCTTTGTATATATTTGTAGGGATATTTTGCAACTCATTAGTACTGATGGTCAATTTCTTTATTGGATCAGTTGCCTTAATTGTGTTTTGTGTTTTTTCTATAGGCAGTGAAGATTCATTACATACTCCTCTGTTCGGTGCATTATCAAATAGCAGGTTTGTACAACACTTGAATTTTCTAAATACTGTTAGTGAACAATTTTTAATCATTTTTGCACCAGTTCATTGGTGCAATCAAAGTGACATGCAAAAGCTGTTTTTATGTAGCAACCAAAGCACCTTTAAAGACCTTTCAAAAATGCCACATTGCCCAATCTCATTAAGAACACAAGTTGAGCAATAATTGAACAGTACTCCAATTACTTGAACAGTGGCCAACAGTGTCATTGCTGCAAGATTGCTTGTCATTGTTTGATAGTGATTGGATGAATTTGTCTGTTTCGTTTAGAGATACTCGCGAATCAGAAATGGCTCAAAGGGAGATATCCATGCTCAAGGCTCGAATTTCCAGACTTCAGTCTGATCTGAGCCAACAGGCGACTCAGATCGAAGCGATTCAAGTTGAAAAGAATTCTGTGCAACGATCTCTTAGTGCAACTAAACTCAAGCTTGAAAAGTGAGTATTTTGCATTAGGACATATCTTCATATTGGCTAATGCAGAGTGTTGTGAAATTCACAAAAATTGCACTTTTGAGGACCATTTTGAAAGGTGCTGTTAAGTTTAGATATGTGTGATTGAAAATTTGTGATTTTTATAAGTTTACGTAGTTACTTTGAAAGGGTGCTATACAAATGTTTAAATGAATGAATAATAAGAACTGGTTTGACATTTGTGCTAGCGATGTGGTTTGATGATTGGTTTTGTTGATGATGACAGCGCTTTGGCAGAGACACGGAGGCTGAAAGAGGCGCTTGATGAAAGCAACGAACTCAATCGGACGATACGACTGGAGATTCGGCTGCAGGAGATGATGACAAAGGCGGACAACAAAGAGAATGAACGAGGTAAGTGATGATGATTACGGTATTTATGATAAAGATGATTATATCATTAATTGATTTCATTCACTCAATCAGAGATTGTGTTACCATTTATTCATTAAGATATTTCACTACTTGATTGATGTTGATAGCTATATACATTTACCTTGGAGCTATATGAATTAGTATCTATATACATTTACCTTGGAGCTGTATGGATTAGTATTTATATACATTATGTTTGAGCTATATGAATTAGTGTCTATGTACATTACAGATGTTGTTGCTTTTAGTTGAGCTGCTTAGATTAATGGCCTATTTAGTTACATTACAGCGACTAAATTTACTGAACTAGAGCGACATATATAAATTTCTAACTAGTTACCCTACATTACAGGAGACTAAAAATGATGGTTGATATTAGGTTTGTCGTTGAGTCCTTCGAGACGCAGTTCCAGCGGAAGCCCTTCTAGGCTCCAGTTATCCGATCTGATGATGGAGATACGCCAGCTGCGAATCCAAATGGAAAGGACAATAGAAAATAACAACGTCCTACGTCACAAGTTGGAGGATGTCTCACGAAATCCTCTTCCTTCTCAGTCGGGACCAACCAAGAGTTAGTCTTCCTTTCATTGATTTTGTTTACCATAGAGATGCATGATCTGAGTTTGAAAGCTGAAGTTTTTCTGTTATATTTGGCGATATGAAAACTGCCTATAATGAGTTTCAATAAATATTTATGTAAATATGTTCGTGTGTTTCTGCAACACTTTGTGTCAAACCTTTGTTTAATGGTGGACCATCAGCTCAACTAAAGTGCAACAATTTTTCCAGCAAGTAGCAGTCAAAACTAAATGAAGAGAGATCTAGTGGGGTTCAGTCAGCCTTTTCTCCAGACAATTTTGGCAAAACTATTTTGTTGGCTTTAATACTTCTTAAATGGTGCAATTTTACAATATAAATAGTCAGATTGGACTTTAAATGTTATTTTGATCTTTTAGAACACTTTTATAGTACTCTTCCTGTAAGATAAGATGGCTACTCAGAGGTACTCCCAATTCAAATGTGGTAGAAAAGGAAGAAAGTTTTCAAGTGTTTCACGTGCATGCAGGGTCCATAGCTAAGACAATGTGCAGTTTAAAATTGATTCTGCTCAAGGTTGATGACCCAGCCATTGAAAAAGTGTAACAATGAATTGTCTTCCAGGACATGATGTATTGTAATGTAGTTAAGCATTTATAGAGCACCCTTCTAGATATCTACTCTGTGCCAGCCTATATAATGTTGAGTGTCATTATGAACGAATGATGTACATCAAAACTGCACAGTGAGCTGAACCAGTGGTGTGTCCACTCACAAGTGTGGAGCCAACCAACAGATTCCCGTCAACAGATGGTATGGATGTTCAAAGTCTCTGGGCCAAGTTATTGTCGTCATGGTGATGAGATTTAATGATTTTTTTTATTGAGGTCTTGATGTGGAAATGACTTTTATAGTTTCAGATTCTTCTAGAACAAAGTTCTCCTCTGCATCTGCAGTTCTCAAGGCTGCAGAAACGGCCAACGAGGACTCTGTTGTCGACGGCATCTACAGGAGTCAGAGTCCAAAGGCTGCTTCTGTGGTGCCGTCCTCAAGGAATGGTGCAATGGAAGGCAAGAAGAGGGACTTTGTAGCTGGTACTGGTAAGCATCAGCTTATGTAATGACCTGACCTGACTTGAAAGTGTAGATTATTTCTATAGCTGCTACCTTTTCTGTTCCATGCATATTGATAGATCTGTATTTTGGTCAAAGGCCTTGGGAACAAATATTGTGTAAGTTATAAATCAATTGAGTTAGACAGGTATGACTTTCTTTGTCATGGTCTATAGAAACTCTTTGGAGTTAAGTAGTTAAAAGTGTCAAAGTCAAAGTAGAATCAAATGCCTCACGATGGTTTTCCTCACTACTATCACTAGTGGAGTGAATTTTTCCCGATTCTACTTGTAAATGGAAGTCTCTAAAATATCTCAGTACCACAGAAAGCCTTGTGTACCAGACTAGGTCTTAGCACAGTGCTATATAGATTAAAATTTGCAAGAGGCTGCTCGTGGTCCTAAGCTCTTGTGTGAAAGGTGTTTGTTGAATGTTCTCCCTCTTTGACGATCTGCAGACAAACTTAATGCATTGTAAAAGCTGTGCATGTTTCAGTAACTGATTCACCTTCTGCTGATCATCTCGTTTATGCGGTTGCTGACCGATCAGTCTATGAGCGCCTGAAGGAAGAGGTATCCTTCAACCAGATGGCAATTGGAAAGCTCGAAGAATCTATTCAGACTATTCACTCGCAGGTAATGCGGAAATGTGTTTTTGCATTAATATGTCATGTATTTTCATGTGAAAGAATTTATTTGTGTCATTGAATTAAACAGGTACCTGGGGAGCCAATATTCGCTACACTTAGTTTGATTTTTGATTCAATTTTTTGCCCAGAATTGATTTTGTCATGAATCTAGAGCTTGTCGTCTGTGTATATCTAGACTTTATTGTTTATTTATGCATTAATCATCCAGAATATTTATGTAGGACCTAGTTATAATATCTGCTTCAGTGTTGACCAATAAAAGGATGGCAGTCCCTTAAGCTAAGCAGCCATGTGTATGAAGTGTTTGCCTCGGCAGACCAGTTCTCTCGCTTGAAAGTGTTTTACGATCAGTGTACTCATCATAGCTGAGCGTGACAACCCATGAATTGCAATAGTTAAAGTTGGAAATGAGAATTTATGTAGCCCATTAAGTAATCAGAAGTGCAATTTTAGCCCATTTCATGAGATCTATATCAAATCATTCCCAGTCTTTGTTCATTTCCTTATCAATGACAACCTACAGATAGCAAACAGATTGGAAATATAAAATATAATCCTTTTCAATAGATCAAAACCTAATTTAGACATTAATTTATATTTGTTATTTTGACTGGCTGTGACTGGTAATAACTTTCTTACTGCTATGTCACCCAACCACTGCCAGTAGTGGTCGACGACCACTTCGCTCTGCATTTCATGGCGACCTGATCGTCCCTTTTGCACGCACTTCCATAATGCAGAATCGGGCTTTCTCGGTCGTGGGACCTACAATCTGGAATGGACTTCCCATAGAGCTCCGTTTCCTACCTAAGAACTCCTCGTCTTTATTCTACGCCTCTCTTAAACTGTCCTTTTCAGCTGAGGATTATGCCGGGAGTGCCTCTGAATAGATATCTTGAAGGGGCGCTATATCAAGTATTTTTTTATTGATTGATTGGTATGTGTTAATTTGTCATAAATCTCTGAGCTAAGTCTGTTGACTGGTTTTGTATGATCAAACCATTTGCTATTGTAGATGATCGAAGACGATCGTAAGAAAGATCTAAGTGAAGTGATTCAAAAGCTGCGAACAATTGCAAACGAACAGGCGCAACTGGTCGCGCTGTTCTGGTTCTTGAATCTATTGAAGCCTGATAAAAAAGCAACAGATGCAACAAGAGTAGTTGAGGTAATTGTTTGATGTGATGTTTACAGGTCTACTTGAGCTGATGAATAGTAGGGCTGTATATTGCAGTTATTTTGGTCGAGAAGAGAGATGCCCTGTTATGGCACTGGTCAATTTATTGAATTACTGGTTATTGCTTTAATTTGATTGAACCATTGGTATGTCAGTTTTGGTAAATTTTATTAAATCATCGAAACATACTGACTTTCAAGTTTCTGTAAGTTCCCGAGACGATTGTACAGCCACTCTCTAGAATTATAAGCATATCGTGGATTCGAGTTTAGTTGAGTTTGGTCGCTTCTGTGTCTCATATTTTAAATCTTTCTGTGGTAACATAGATAATGCCATTGTTCTAGCCATCATTCATATCACTGTTACTTGGCAGGTATTTGCTTATGCAATGATATATGTCACTTGTATTCAGCAGCAGGTTACAAATGTTTGCAGAATGAGTTACTTCGGAAACAGTTGGCTGACTTACGACAGCGTTACGCGCGAGCAAAGCACGCAATGAAGGGAGCACAGGAACGACTTGAAGCGAACAACCGAAAGAAGGAGGAGTTCTTCACAATGCAGAAGAATAAGAAGGAACAGGCCATTCTTGAACAGAGTGAGATTGGTTTGAATTTAAGATATATCTGTAATACAAAAAGTGTGTGCTATTTGTCTATTATTTTTTTAGGATGCTATTAGTCGATATCTGTGTTTTCTGCCCTTAGGTTTGGAATGGCCTTTCTCTGGAGTTAAATCGTGTAGTGTTATTCTTAAAGCGTGTAGTGTAGTGTTATTCTTTGTGGTAATTTTAAAACTTACCTTTTCGTCCGGGCTGGGAGTGCTTTTGAGTAGTTACCTTGAATAGTGCTATATACATTTTTGAATTGATGAATGGTTGACTGAATCATGACAATTGATGATATTTGATTAGATTTACAGGCTTTTGAAAAAGGTTAAGGCCTCATGGTGGGTGATTTGAAGCCTAATGGGCAGATGCTTGGGCTTTGGCAAAGTGTTTGAATCACAATGTTGCATGTGAAATATTAGTTTGTGAAAAAATTTCTCTATTTTTGAAAGTAATGACCAATTGATCCATCAATTGCAGCTGATACAGTAAAATAGGATGATCTCTCATTGCTTGTATGTTTCACTAACTTCTAAAGCTAATTTGGTTTTTGGAATGCTTTTTGTTTTCGTTTGAGCATAGACATTGGCTTCAATGACTTTCATTGACACTATCTGTTTTATTGTTAATGTTTCCAGTTAGCAAGACGCATCAAGTACTCGCACAGGCTCGCCAGAATCTGGAGGCAGTACATCATCAGACGAGCAACTGAGATCATTAGGTCATTCATTTGATTTGTGCCTCATAGACCATTGTCAATTTCATTATTTGGCTTAATTCTAATCAAGACTTGAATTGACCAAAGACGTGTTCCAAAATTCCCTAAGAGCATGCCCTGGAATTTGTTGATATTCGTGATTTTTGTTAAGTTTAGTGCATTTATGGTATTTTAGAAGTTTCCTATAGAAATCTATCGAAATTTGTTTAAGAATTTTAGTTTGTGTCTCTTGGTGTAGTACTCCCCGTGGCATACAGCTGTGACAATGATAACAGACATTTAAATAATAGTTGTTGATTAGTAAAATATTCTCTTAGTGTACAAGGTGGCAATTTGGTCTTTTGTTTTTAGAATAATGAATAATATTGTCCACAGAAATGAAAAATTGGGGCAGATTGAAATAGGATTGCAAGGACACGGTGGCTGTTGTAAAATGGCATTCATTACAATGTTCAGATGAAATTGCAGTTCATACTTTCAATAACCATTCGTTTTTATTGTTAATACTTGTTTAGTTCAAGGTACAAAAGATCCATGAGAAATTGGTGACCTTTTTCGAATATGTTTGGTTATTATTGTTACTGAAGTCGACACTTTGAGCATATTAATTTGAAGCTGGTCGAATTCTAGATTATATCCATAATTATTCTTGCAAGGCAATGCTGGAATTTTTTAGTGTCATCCGGCAGTTACTAAAAGCATTTAAAGGTGGTGCTTTATATAACAGCGTTTCCTAAACTGGGTTCCACGGAACCCTAAGTTTCTGCGGAAAACTGTCACTTTGAACAATAAGCTTCAAACAATTTAAAATAAATGATAAAAAAATTTTAATTGATGGAAAAAAGTACTAAGTGGTCATTCATAAATTACATCATACAGGTCTAAAAAAAGTACCATCAAAATGCATAACTTTATTTAAGATTTAACTCAACAAGTTCTATTCTATATCAAGTAATTGTTACCACAATTTAACAGCACTAATTGTGCATTCTTAGTTTTGGATTGTTTACTTCTATGCTCGGTATAAATTTTGTGGTTTGGAAGTGAGGCAACCATTCTGTAACACACAAGCAGGATTCATTTAATCTGCCAAAATGCATCAGGCCACAGAGTTGCTGCACCTCGGCAATATGAAATGGAGGTTGCGATCACAAAGCAAATTGGGAGAGCGTGGATTGGATAGACGAAGAAGAGCTGGATTTGAATTGAATATCTATTGTGAGCATTTTACTTTACCGTGGTAGAATGGGGAGCATAAAGTCTGGATTGTTTCAGGTTATTATTATTAAGCATTTTTCGTAAATTATTCTACCAGAGCTTTTTATCTTGTGGAATGCATAGTGAGTGTAATAAATAATTACATTTTTTCCATTTTACTTTGTTCTACTATATACTTTCAAGTATTTTTATAGTCATAATGTGCCGAACCACATATCTTAATAGAGGGCACTTTCGTACATAATACAGCTATTTGGTATGCAGCGGCTATTGGCGCGGCGAAATGATAGGGCAGTATCTTGGCGGCAAGACCCGCGAAAAGTTGGGGCCCATAACGTCGATAAAAGGAGAGCCTTGGCGCGAATCTGGAGGAGACCCGCGGGAAGACAGAGACCGAGGTAGGAGAACGCCGCGTGCAGTATAGGTGACTCGCGGGAAGACCGCGGCAGTGGAAAAAGCGGGCAGTAAGAGTGGAAGAAGCGGGAAGACAGGCGAATGAGGAAATTCGACGTTTGCGGTCGATCGACAGATGCGACGAAGTAGCCGCCGAGAGAGGGCGAGGAAGCGAGGGCAAGCAGTCGAGGCGAGCGTGCGTCGGCAGTCGTTGCGCATCAAGTTCAAGTGTTGATTGGTCGTACGTGAAAGGGTGTCGTACGAGGATTGTGCAGGGATCTATTTCTTATTCATGTGTATAATGTGGATTAACTCAGTTTGCTTCTGTTGATGTTAATGTAACGCCGAACAGAGGTGAGATGCCCAGATAATTCGTAATTGATGACAATCATAAGTTAGAACTGCTAATTAGGTTTCATTTGATTGTTTTGCAATTGTAAGGTTTTGTTAGAGGATAATAGTTAAACTACAGTAAAACAAGATAATTTCAGTGATCGATTGTCGTTGTCTTTACCAGTACTAGAAATGGAGGGAATGGGTAGTGGCCGTCAGTTAGAAGACATTGACACTGATATAGCGCGCCAGTCAAATGTTGAGCTTCCGTTACAGGAACCTACTTACAGGTCACTGGTTACGATAGGCGGTAGCGGGTTCGAATCTCCCACTGAAGAAGTCTATGACAACGACTTGGCAGTAATTGGAGGTTTTACAGATAGGGGTAATCAGCGCTAGAAGGACGAACTAAGGCGGGAAATGAAATGGTGGGAACCGACCCAGGTGCCAGATTTGGTGGCACTGCGATCTCAACGGCAGTCGCGGACATGTCACGACCTGGTAGATGTAGGGATCGTGGATGATAGTCGCGCAATGCTTAGCGCGGTTAACGAAGCACTGCCACGGCGAAGCAGCAGATTTCGCCAACGAGCGATGATTAACTACAGTCACTTCGGCCCTACTAGACATTTTCGCGGGAATAACTCTTCTGCTTCTAGGGTGGGAAGTTGTAGTCGCCAGCCTCTGTCAATGGAGCATTGTCAGTCAGAGATCCCGAAGTCGACGCTTCCGCCCATACATTTTCCCGCCATGGAATATAAGATGAAGATGGCGCGCGCAGAACCGCGGGCGCGCGAAATAATCCAAAGCGCAGAGACTGAGTTTGGCGCCAAGGCGAAGACTAGACGCGAGCGGCGCGCGCGCGGCGGACGCGGTCGGCATAATAACTATTTGATAATTATAAGAACTTTTGCGTATGACATTCTGGGTTTTTGAGATGATTTTGAGATGGTTTTTGAGCCTAGTGATGTCCTATTTTAGGGGTATTACTATTGTGACAAGGGGTGTAGTCAAAATTCGTCCAAAATTGTGTGACGTCATTTATGGACGTCCTCTAACACATTTTGACAAGTTTTAATACTGTGTGAAATTGATCAAGAAGGAATATAGTCCGTGATTTCATTTTAGTTTGATTTTAATATTCCATAACTTTGAGTCTGAACAATCTGAAGAAATTTCATCATAAAAATTCAATTGCATTTTAAAAAGAATAAATTCCTTTCCATAAGTCTCAAATGATGTTTGTAGCAATTCAAACAACTGCATACCTTCAAAATCCTGTGTTTCATCAACAGATTTCGTCATAACCTCGGATGACATAGGTATGCATACAGAAAAAAAATTCCTAACTATGACGTCCTCATTTATTCTGTGTTTTAGAGGCCATACATGACCTATGGCTTTCTGGTCTGAAGGACCCAAGGCTGGCCTAGCTAACTAGACCTTCAGACAATCCTGGGACTAATATGGAAGGGATATGAAGCCGACGAAAACTGGGTCGTTGACTTAGATTATGCGTGTAATTATGTCCGGGACTCTTGCATGATATGCCGACCGCGTCCGCCGCTCGGTTACAGCAGGTTCAAAGATGAAGCGAATGGTGACCGTGGAATGGACAAAAGACCCTGTCAGAACTCCCAGAGGACAGAGAACCGGAAGTTCAGTTGCAGTTTTACGGAAGTTATTTCTACGAAGAGAGTTGGCTAGTTTTGAGTAGGCCCTATTGTAGTATTGTATTTCATTTTCAATTATTATATCAATAATATTTTTAATATTTTAATCTAGTGTATCATCGTCTTCATGAAACCGACGTAACAAACATTTTCAGCAAAATAATATTGCAATACAATATTATCATATGCTACAATAATTGTGAGTCGTGACGATTATCTGAAAAGACATGGAAGTTACAAGGAAAGTGAAATAAAGTTAACGCAGTATAACATTATTCCGATTTACCTTTCGTTGCTTTTTGTTTCTGTTGTGTCCGAAAATCCTCTTTCTATCTCCGGTTTAGTTCTTCTTGCAAGTCTTAACAACTAGGTCTATGTAAGAACATACTTTTTATCGAAAACAATATCTATATATATATATATATATATATATATTGTGGGTTAAATAGATATTGAATAACTCATAATAATAAGTAAGTAAGCCCCACTTGTGTAACTGTCCCACTTTAGTGACCTGTCCCACTTTCCCAACACTCAACCTATATATTATCGAAAACATAGTATATATATATGCATATAATCACAATTAACCTTAACTTGTTAAACTAACGCTTGTTAAACTAACGCTTGTTAAATAGTGTAGCACGGTAGCAGGAAGCCAGAGCATATCATTAGAATGAATGCAAGTGACCATAATTATTCATTCATTCATTCATTACAGAGATTTATTTAGCGCCCCTTCAAGGCTACTACTCAGGAGCGCTCCCGACTCCAGCACGTTTAAAAATAACAGTTTAAAGGCACGTATAAAATGAGTCTGAGTGGACCCTTGGTGACAACCGTAACGCCAACGGGAGCCTGTTCCAGAGCGAAGGGCCAGCCACTGAGAAGGCATGATTCATTTTGGTAGTTGTACGGGCAAATGGGACAGTGAGCATGCCTCGCTCAGTAGAGCGTAGAGAGCGGCGACCCAGTACACTCAAAGTAGAGTAACAGAGATCGCGAAGAAAGATAGAGGCGAGACCTAGCAAGGACCGCCATTAATCAAAGAGATGATACGGTACGAGATTCGCTGTTGGCTGGGGACTCCAAGGTTTGGAGTCCACAGTACGGTTGTGCTCACGAGTCCAAGGATGGTCTGTGTGTTGAAGTTGAACGCCACTGAAGAAAACTCGCGACGACTCGATCGGTTTTGAAGCTAGGAGCTAAAGAAGCGCCAATCGACACTAAGATGGCGACCAAGATGGCGACTTCAGAGAACTGCGCGAGAGTACGACGAGAATAAAAAGATGTCATGTCATTTCACATCGTCATCGTCGCTTCGCGACGGTTGACTACATGAATGGGAAAGTGATGTCCAATGCTTTCTGTCTCTTACGATGTTCATTAAGCTTGTGCCTCTTAAACCAGTCCACGCCATGACATTATCAAAGCAGCAGATTCTGGGTCTTCCACGACTTAGACTTCCTTCCACTATACCCAACATTACACTGTTCTCAATACTGTCTTTAGGCTGTCTCACGATGTGCCCGAAGTACCGCAGTTTCCTGAATTTAATGTGGCCCAACAGATTGCAGTCAACTTTAGCCATTTGATACACTTGTTCGGCGGTCACCATTGCTGTCCATGGAATTCTGAGCAGTTTCCTCATGCACTTGTTCTCAAATGCTTGTATGCGTTTCTCTTCTTCTTTCTTTATTGTCCACGTCTCACAGCCATACGTTGCTACTGGCCAAGTCAAGGACTTCATGAGTCGCAGTATGGTTTTAGTACTGACTGATTTATTCTTCCAGAAGCTTACCAACTTAAACATGACTGACATTCCCATGGCTAATCTTGATTTTACCTCACTCGCGCAGTCCCCGTCCTTCGTTACTCTGTTCCCCAAGTATGCAAATGAGTCCACTTGTTCCAGTTTGTATCCGTACACATTGATCAAAAGTGCATCATTGTTATTTGTCATTACTCTTGTCTTTGCTACGTTAATCAGCATACTGTATTCTTTTGCTGATATCTCAACACTTTGCACCAACTCCTGGAAATCCTCTGGTTATGTGGCCAGTAGCACGATGTCATCAGCATATCTAAGGTTATTTATAGTCTTCCCTCCAATCCTGAATCCCTTGACCCCTCCAAATTTGAGTCAACTTTCAGTTTTAACATAGCCAGACATCCAACTGGCAGGTTTGCCGGCCTTCCGTGGCCTCTCTGTTGGAAAAGTCATAATCAGTCTGCAACTGTTGTTCAATTCAGGGCTAGTTCACAACAGCCTCAACTTCTAGACTCCAATTTCTTCTCATGCACGCTCATTCTACGAGTACTACTCAGTTGGGAATATCTTGACTAGAACAAGCCTGTGCACTCTAATGTGGCCACCTCTTCTCCCCAAGATATCATCATGATGCAAACCATCAACATAACACTGAGCGAATTCATTTCGAACGGCCTAGAAACACAGACATGACCAGGAAGTGACAAATAGATAAGTAAGTCAGGCCATACGTTAACATCCTTTATTCAGGATTGAACTAACTACTCAGTCACAAAGCAATCAGACTATCGAAATGCTTCCAACTTTACAATTCACAGGCTTAAATCAGACAGGGCGATAGACGTCCGCGTCTAGTTAGTTTGGTCCAGTCGAGTTCTTCAGATCAAGAAGTACTTTTCGACTTTTGAAACCTCTGTCGTAGAAGTCGTCGTAACCTTTGTTTGGCAGTTCAACTCCATCCTAGCAATCGAAAAACAAATTTTAAAATGTCATAATTTGAAACTTTCAGTTGTGATCAAAATAAATTTGTTTGGGAGCATCCTCAAAGAACAGCCACGATCAGAGGGATGGAGGGTCCTCCAAATCCAGACAATGGGTATCATGACCAGTGCAGACATCCGTGACTAAATAAATTTTGTAACTTAAGTAAAACCTGTGATGCTTAAGACACCAACTACCAACTTCAATCCAATGGTATGAAGAAAATCTGTTCTGTATAGCATTGATTCATCATTTGTAATGTTCTGCTGCAGTTTTGGACAGTTGAATAAACTGTCCAAAACAGTTTATTCAACAAAACTGACATTTCACCTTCCACAAACAATCTGAAGAGGAATAACATGCTTGGTGAGAGATCTAGTTAAAATTCTTCTTCATTAAAAACCCCACATACTGATCAGATCATATAGTCTAAACATTAGCATCTAAGTGCAGATTTATCCATATCAAAAACCGTTTAGTAGTTTATCAATATTGTATTGTATTTGAGCATTTATACAGCGCCTCCAGTAGGGTGAACCTTTCAGAAGCGTTGCCAGTGCAAAAGGCCCCGCGAGAAGAAGTAGATTTGGAGGAAATCAAAATAGGATGAGATACAGCCAGATAGAATTTTAGAGCGAACAGATGGCGAAAGTGCATTCCACAGAGAGGGGCCAATTGAAGCAAAATATCGAGACAGAGCCATAGCTGTTCTAGTTCGAAGAACCAAAAGGTCTATTGGATGAGCGAAGTGGACGGAGGGACGAATCTGAAATAGTGACATTCACAATGTTAGTGTTTTATTGTGCTCTGATACACTCACACACACATACACACATACATACATACATACACAACCCTATTTTTTAGTATGTATGCATAGAAGAGGGATTAATCCAAATGTGTAAGCTTCAATATGGGGAGAAGTGAGGTTTCTTGATAATATAGAAACATATAGGAAATCCTCTGGTTAAGTGGCCAGTAGTACGATGTCATCAGCATAGCTAAGGTTCTTTATAGTCTTCCCTCCAATCCTGAATCCTTTGTGGTAGCCTGGTAGTGCTTTTCGCATTACCTGCTCTGTCAGGCTTGGTGATAAATTACATCCTTGTCGGACTCCTTTCTTGATACTAAACCATGTCGACATAATTCCGTCTGTCTTTACAGTAGGTCGTTGCTGTTTGTAGAGATTTCGCAATAGCTGAATGAGGTGGGGTGGGAAACCCATCTCCATCATGGTTATCCATAGTTGATCGTGTTGAATCATGTCAAAAGCCTTTGTAAAGTCAATGAAGCAGAGGTACAGTGGATGTTTCCTTTCTCTCGCTTTCTCGAAGATGATTCTTAAGTTCACAATTTGATCTCGCGTGCCTCTTCTTGGCCTAAAGCCAGCCTGTTCTTCTGCGATCTCTGTTTCCAGCTTGGTCTGGATGCGTTCCAGTATCACTCGTAACAAAATCTTACTGGCATGTGAGACTAGCGCAATTGTTCTGTGATTATCACAGTGAAGTAGATTTCCTTTCTTCGGCACTGGAATAAAAATTGACTGTGACCATTCGTCTGGCCAATCCCCCGTCTCCCATACGTCCACACATATCTCGTGTAGTTTTGTCAGAGTCATTTCTCCACCAAATCTAAACAGCTCAGCGGCTACGCCATCTGGGCCTGGTGACTTACGCATACCTGCTTTCAATATGGCTCGTTTTATCTCTTCTTCTAGTGGCGGTGGTTCCTTTTCTTGTATTTCGATTTTTATGTCGGTTTTCTCTTTTTCATTGCTTAGAGTCCTTCGCAATATTCTTTCCATTTTGGTTTATTTTTTCCGGTTCAACAAGTTTTTTGTTGTTGTTGTTGTCATTGATGGCTGTGGTTCGAGGCTTGAACGAGCCAGTGAGCTTCTTCACCATTTGGAATACAGGTCTGGTGTTACCTTTCCTTTCGTTCTCCTCCAGCTCGTTGCATAATGACTCCAATTCCGACTGCTTGTCTCTTCGTAACATCCGTTGTACCTCATTTCGCAGAATTCTGCACTCTTGTGGAGACTTTGTTTTTGTGTCTCTTTTCTTTCTTATTAATTCAAAGGTGTCACAGAAGATCCAATTCTTTCGCTTGCCGCAGTTCTTCAGTACTGTTGTTTTGGCGGCACTCAAAGTGATCTCTTTATGTTGTTGCCATAGTTCATCTGGTGTGTGGTTCGGCAATTCCCTCAAGTGCTTCAAATCTGCTTTTTTGTTAGTTATTTCAACTTGGTATTGCTGTTCTATCTGATTGTTTCTGAGTTTTTCCACGTATAGAGGAAAAGAGGTTTGATGTTTTGTTTCTTTTTTAATCTTAAATGCATTGTCAGTATTACTAGATTGTGGTCTGAGTCACAATCTGCACTGAGGCATGTGCGGGCGTTATTGATCGATTGTTTCCAATATTTATTAATCAGGATGTAGTTGATCTGCGATCTGGTGCTTCTGTCTGGGCTTCTCCAAGTATATCTATGTCTATTGTGCAGTCGAGAAAACGTATTGGTGATAACCAGCTTGTGTTGTGTGCAGAAATCCACCAAAGTTTGTCCTCTGTTGTTTTTTTCCGTGCCCATATTTTCCGAGAACATCGGTTTCCAATGCACCCTCGCCAACTCTAGCATTGAAATCTCCTGTAAACAATAATATGTTTCGTTTGGTGGTCTCAGCAATGACCTGATTTAACTCTGTGTAGAATTGACTGATTTCTTCAGCTGGCTTGTCTGCTGTTGGTGCATAGCATTGTATCACTGTCACGTTTCTTGGTCTAGATGAAACTGTGGCTGTCATTACTCTGTTGCTCACTGAATTGTAAGATATTATACTACAGGCAACATTCTTGATCATCCAGATTGCTACTCCGTGATGTCCCCTGCTTGGCTTACCTGAGAAGAGCACTGTTTGTCCATCTACGGACAAAGTGGCCATTGTCTGATCATTTGGTTTCTGATCACCCGCATATGGAGATGTTTAATCTTCCGAGTTCATTTCCAAGTATCGATAGTTTCCCGATCGAGTTCAACCCTCTCACATTCCATTGTCCTATTTATATGGCATGTACTGTATTGGTTTGCATTTTGATGTGAAGAATACTTATTGGGTTTTTTAAAATTCTGATGCAGGCTGGTAGAGAGCATAACATACCAGTAGAAGGAATCAGGAGGAATTGCATTTCAAAACGTGTGCTTCTTGAAAATCTTAGCTTGATTCAAGTGCCATATAAAGGATTTGTTTATTTAATTATTTTATATTATTTGTGGCAAATTCCTTTTTGTGTAGCCGGACCCCTTGTCAGCGCTGCTGAATAAAACTACTAACAGAACTGCATTGCAACTTCGTCTGCTGCAACAAGCACTTGAGTGGGAAAATTCAGCAGTGTCGATGATGGCAGACCGGATAGGACAGAGTTGCAGTAGTTGAGATGAGAGATGACAAGGACTTGAATGAGGATATACAGGCAGATTGCCATATTGTCAGCCTTGTGAGTCCATTTTGAACATCATTGTTCGGGTTACTCCGATCTTGTTGAGTGACAAGTGTGTTCTTTTCCTGTGAACAAAAACACAAATCTTAGGTTCATGGTATTTGTGGTGAAGGTAAAGTAGATTTGCCATTGCACCTATCAATCAATCAATGTAGTTTATATAGTGCCTCTTCAAGATAACTATTCAGAGGTGCTTCCAACCCAGGCCCGGTCAAAGAGGAAGGTCTTAAGAAGTTTACAGAAATAGCCAGACAGTGCACATGGGGGAGAGAACACAGGTGAGATGGGAGGTTGTTTCAAACACTGGGACCCATATTGTGAAATATCCATTTTGCCTGGTGGTGGTATGAGCATGTGGAACCACAAAGTCACCTCTAGAGGCTGAGCGAAGAGATCGGTGACCAGAAGAAGCCGACGTTAAGGTGAACAGAGCCTTAAGATAGACAGGCGCATTGCCCACAACACAATGTTATATGGTAGATACGAGGTAGGTACTACGGCTGTGAGATGTAAGCTCAACTCCTGAGGATTAAAACTTTTATCATGTCCAGACAATAGAGATTCTATATTGAATGCGCTGCTAAACTGGAAGCCAGTGAAGGACGTCCCATATATACGTAGAGATGTGGCCAAATTTAGGAACACAACCAAGCAGACGAGCTACGGCCCTTTGAACCCTCTCTAAGATATGGTACTACGGCTGTGAGGTATAAGCTCAACTCCTGAGGATGATAACTTTTATCATGTCCAAGACTTGCAAAATCTCAAATCAGTCTGCTCAACCCACCTCTATTCTGTCCTTAAATCACCGCATCACTAAACGTTTCAAATCGTTCCAAAACCACAGTTGCTTCCTCTCTCTGGAATAAACTCCTTCCAGAATTATGACAAACATCTCCACACTGGGGCACAGTGCTGAGGAACAGAGTTTGAAACCCATATCCTTTACAGGTTGAATAGTTCTCATTTTGACAAGCGGCGACTAAGGTCAAATTAGCTGTATGTAATTTCACCTTGCATAGCTACCAACAGTAAATTCGACTGTTGTAACAACCTGTCATTATTCATTCATACATTGCTTGTAATCATATTGCATCCTGTAAATTTTAAAATAAATTAAATTATGATCAATTATCATTAATACATTTTAGTCCAGCAGCAACTATTACCTAGTAAAAAATCATCTGCATCAGGGCTGTTCAACATATGCAGCTGTCTAATCTTAAATGACCTGCAAGAACTTGCGAAATTTGTGCAACACCTGCGTTTCTAGCTTACTTTCATAGCGATTCCTTTTGTAACCAGGTTAAGTAAACTACAATGACCAGAGATCTTACTTACTTAGACTTAGTTCCACCCGCTCTATCTGGAGCATCAGTCGATAAGATTCATCCACTTTGTATGATCTTCTGCAGTCTCCTCGGCACGTTCACAGTCGATTCTCATCGCCTTCAAGTCTTCTGTGTAAGCACTTCTCCAAGTCTTCACTGGTCTTCCTTTATTTCCCCGACCATCTTCTGGTATCCATCCTACTGAGATCAACAAAATAATAGTAATATACTAGGCATAAAATCATGAATAATATTAGCATAGTCTAATAATTACCATAGCTGCTATATAGTATAATATCAGTAATCTGTTGAAAATCCATTTACATGTAGGGTTGCCAACTCTGAACAAGCCCATCCCGGGACATTTCCAAGCTACCACTATGGAAAGATAAACCCGCAACATACCAAGCCTTTGAAACCGGACAAAACCCCAAACCCACAAAGTTTTTTCGAATTCCGCTAGGCTTATGAAGTTTTGAACTTCGAATGATGTTCAAGACTTTGAGACAATCGAGTTCTCTATCGAAAGTCGATCAATCTAAACACTAGTGATTAACTTATGATCATGTACACTGAGAATTAAGATGTTGTATTACTATTAGTGTTGATCATGATGCATGGTTTTGGATAATGTCATCGAATCACATAATCTTTTGTAATAGCCTACCTACTCCTGGATTACAGGACAAAATAAAGATTGCCTGAGACACAGGAAAGCCTTTATCGATTCCAGGACTGTCTTAGCCATTCCAGGACGGTTGGCAACCAAATTTACATCACATGATATTTTCATCATAGCCACTAAAGATGTGGTTATTGAAAGGAGATGAAGATATAGTGCAGCATGAAATAATTAAAATGCAACATAGTATGGTTCTTCATGACAAGCACAAAGATATGTCTTCAACTGAGTTCTGGATAACACATGTTTCCCTTTATATTGCAATGTTGTAACAAAAATATTGACAATGTTTGGAATCATCTATGTATGTGAAGCCGGCTTTTCTGCAATGACCAACATCGAGTCAAAGAAACGAAACAGTTTGACTAACATGCATTTAGAAACTCTAATGAGGGTAGCAGCTACTGAATACCAACTGCAAAAAAATTGACTGTTCTTGAGAATTGAACAATCATAAAGCAATTACCAGTAACATAAAGCAGTGGTTCTTAAACTTTTGACGCCACAGACCAGCAATGACTTTTTAATAATTGTTGCAGATCACCATCATGAGAACATGCTGGTGTATGTAGTGACATCTAAGTGGATAAACGAACGTCGAAGGTGCTAATCCCCCCACAATATCCTTTATCGTGGGAGGATTCGAGCCTTCGGCACTCGTTTGTCCACTGAGGACCATTCCTTACCATCTCTGTCGGCAAGTGGGTTACAAGCTTCCCCAGTTTGATTTCATAATTTTAATGTTGAAATGTAATAAGACTAAATTGTTAATATAATTTTATGTTGTGATTATGTAAATAAAAATTTTTTTTATTTTTTAAGTTATTTACGTAGCCATTATTATCGTTTCTTCCTCGGTTTCGCTGTCTGAATGATCTCGCTTTTTTCCCAAAGATTTTTGATTTGTGTTCATAAAACTGTCCATAAATGATTGTTTCTTTTCACTCATGGTTATTTCTTATTTATTAATTAAAATTTAACAATAATTATTAATAATCTTGAAATCCTACAGAATATGCATTAATAATGTAAAATATTGAATCTTCAACTACAACTTGTCATCTACCAACTTGATTTATTACTCATCTTCCAACGACTATTGGAGTTAATAGCTGAAACATTACCAATACATTTATCTGTTCACAGTGGCAGATGACGCTTATGCCTTTATGAGTTTATGTCGTACTCACATGTTTTAGATTTTAATTTAGACTATATTATATTGCTAAATTAATTAAAGAATTTAATTAATGTTAAATTAGTGTTAAAGAAGTGTTAATAATTTGCTTTACCAAACATTTTCGCAGACCACTGACATAAAGCATACAATTCATGCAATTACAATTGAATAATAAACTTAATAAGGTTTATTTTTTAATAATTTTAATACAATTTAATGTTAGTGATTTTAGTGATATTAGTTTAAAGTTTAGACTTAACAGTTTAGATTTTTTGAGAAGTTCAGAAGTTTAGTGGTTGCTTTTGTCTGGTGCAGGCCTCGTCTTAAAGAAAAAAAATTCTGTGACCCATGGTGTCAATAGGGTTCAACAGGACTGATCTACATGCACTAACCAGACAAAAAATGCAAACAAACCTCAAAATCCACTGTGAAGTGATTAACTTTGGCTTCAAGCGATATGTATCAGTCACTTACATGCCACTTTGCTCTTTTTGTCTGTAAAAATAGATTATAATCTGTTAGACAAAACACCATAAACCTGTAGGATATAGCCAAAAAATGTAAAGTAGCACATTCAAGTCCAGATCAGCAGTTAACATCAAAAATTTGTTAACACAGTATATAACAACAATAATTATTGCAAGGAAAGCTTTCGTTGTCATCATCTCAGTTGTGGTCTTTTTAACTTTCCCGAGTTGCGAGCTTATTCAAAAGGATGGCCAAATTGTTATGCTGTATAACAGCTTGATGCTTGAACAGCAATGCAAACTAACAGTGCACAAAGAAACTGCATTGACAGAAATGAAACTTTGGTTGCTTGTTGTGCACAAAAACATGGATATCGTGACCTAATCCAGCAGTTGCAATTGCCAATGATCTCACCTGCATGAAGTTAGTGAAGAAGCGCAAGACAATAAACAATGATATTTCAAGTGCTACATTTGAGTCATTCCTCAGACATTTATGATACCTGAGTGAGAAGCCAATTGCTCTTGGCTGATGCTGCAAACAGAAACACAATCACAAAGACAGTACAACTCTGCCATTAATAATTATGATAATATCAGTGGTCTGAAAGTTTAGCATTAATGGGTCAATAATAATTTTATGGAAAGTAGCACATATGACGTGTGACCAAAGTATATGAGCAGCGATCATTGATTGCACTTAACGTCCAACAGCAGAGCAAGATGCACTTTTCAAATGCCAGAGGTTGAACAACTACATTGACTTCTAGAAACAAAACAATTCCATTGTATCAAATTGAAGCAACCCTTCTCTAGTGACATGCTATTGATAAAGTCCGTATAAGACAGCGTTGC
The DNA here is from genome assembly GCA_959347315.1 of Bimastos eiseni. NCBI lineage: Eukaryota > Metazoa > Annelida > Clitellata > Crassiclitellata > Lumbricidae > Bimastos > Bimastos eiseni. Next base: position 7,096,562 of record OY365810.1, on the reverse strand, counting down.
TTATTAAATGCGTAATATTAATAAGGATAAAGCGAAACTTGGGCATGCGTAAAATGCTGATTTGCTGATCCGAGTAGGTCAAATGCTGATCGGAACTTGCTGATTGGTCAGCATTTTACCAAGCAGACGATTAGTAAGGTGAATGGTAAAAATGCTGATTGGTAAAATTAGCAACAGAGTGTTTATGAAGCCTTTCAGCATCATTGGTTTAAATAATAACAGACAGAGTTCATGAGCATCCAGGATCATCCAAGCAAGCAAACTCACACTGAATGCACAACTCTCTGTCTTCACTTTATCATCATGGGCACTCAGGAATCGCATGTCGTGATTGTCGTCCGACTCCTTCCAACAACCACTTGTTCATGTCCAGCAAAATCACATTGCTATCACATTGTTGCAACAAGAATGGCAATCGGTGTCACTGACACCATGACAGAACACCCCCTAAACTTAACCCAACTTCAACGGAACAAGAGGAAATGGGCCCACAAAACATCCAGAAGGAAACAAACCAGAAGCATGGATGAGGATGTGATTCTGGTGCCACGGGATTATGAACAAGTCATTCCTTCTCACTGTGACGACCATCCATCTGCACAGCAGGACCAAGTTCAAGTGCCAGTTCCAGTTGAGCTCAAAATCAGAGTGACATCTGCTACTCCTGTTCAGCAGCAGAGCCTCCTTTGGAAATAACACATAACTTCACAATGTTTGTGTTAGTGTTTCTAACAGAAAGAACAAATACATTTGTGACGTGTGCAAGATAACATTTCTCATGAAGTTCTCTATATTGTTGATGTTTAGTTAGGCCCTAGTGTTGGCAACATTAACAGAAAACAATATAGACCTACATTCATGATATGTGCAAATAAAAGTTGTTCAATAGTTTCTTCGTATTGTTGTTTATAAAAACGAAAATCAGCAGTCAGCGAATCAGCATTTTACCCACCAATCAGCATGACCAATCAGCAATCTCCGATCAGCATTTTACCTACTCGGATCAGCAAATCAGCATTTTACCCGTGCCCGCGAAACTTTTACTTCTACGGCCGAACACGTGCAACATTTAGCGCACGCGCACTGTCTAAAACACGTAAATTTGTTAATAGGCGTCGTGAAGGTCGGTTAGGGTCAGGTTACGTGCCACGATGGTCGGTTAAGGTCAGGGTTTGAGTCGTTTATGGACATATGCGAGAATCATTCACATTTAACAATGGATATCAAGGCCCAAGTGTCGCCCGCAGAGGCACCATGCTAATAAAAATCGCGGTGCTAATATTAATCATTACATTAGAAAATATTCAGTTCAATATGCTGGAAATTCTCCTTACCGTGGCACATTTTGTAGCAATGACGCATCTTCGTCGTACAGAATGCATTGTAATTTACGGTTTTGATCATTGAAATTTCCGCCATTACAGTTATCCCACGCCATCGTCATTTCTTAGATTAGTAAGTAAGGTAATAATCAAAATGAAATTAAGTTGTTAACCCACAATCTATAAAATGCTGTTGCCAAATGAGTTAATCAACCAACGCTTGTAATCTAGCATAAAGTCATTATTAAATTTTCTCCGTTGCGCGTTTCTAAATCTATCTGCCAAAGCGTCTCTTTGTCTAATTCTGGCGATGATCGGCTATGCATATGAACTTTTGATAAAGACACAAATTCTGCTACTATTAGACCTTACTAGTTACTATTTCCTATAAACTTCCTGTAAACTATGGCATAACTAATTAATTCATAAAACTAAAAATCAAGAGAATGAGACTTTTTTAAATATTCTTAACTCGCACTCGGCAAAATTCGAACTCGGTCCATCTCTATTATTGAAAGATATTAAATGGAGAAACTGCAACTCAGATGAAGATGTTGTAAATACTCAGCAGCTGGGTGTAGGTCCGGCTTGGCATATGAAGGGCATTTTGAATAGATTGGGAGTGTGACAATTTCTGGTAGCATTTCACGCTCCTAAAAATAATTTGTTATAGCTAATGTTTTATACTTGATGAAAATTTGCTGTACAACCTGAGTTACCTGGGTGTGGTTTCAAGTACCACATGCAATGATGAATAAGACACTGAAAATTTGGAATATCATCAACCTTTGTAGTATTAATACTATATGTCTTTATGTTAAAAATGCTATTAGGTACCTGTCCAGTTTTTTCGACTCAATAAGTATAATTTGAAAACTGTGTCTTTTAACAGTGAATCCTGCTATGCAGTGGCAAAAAAGAGAGGTCTTGTGTATGCGAATAAGAAGTGTGGCCCATCGAAGGATACGGCCGATTTTGACATCTGTCTGGCGGTAAGTTTCCATCTGTTTGACTGACTAACCAATCAACTTGTATATCAAACTGCAATGTTTTGTGTCAGGTACTTTACAGGTATTTTACAGGTATTGTACAGGTATTTTACAGGTATTGTACAGGTATTTTACAGGTATTTTACAGGTATTTTAAAGGTATTTTCAGTTTGAAGTATTGATTTCTGGTACACATTTTGCTAGCAATAGCATTTTTCTTATCCTCGGCTCATCAAGGTTGTGCCTTGTTATCTGTTAGAATGTTACTGTTCTCAGTCATCGTAGTTTACTCATTTGTAAACAATATTCATTTGTTAGCCAAGTGCACAGAACTTTAAAGCAGAAATTCAATTATTTTCTGTCAAAATATGGATTTGCTATTGCTAGCCTGTTTTGACAGACATCAAATAACATGCTATCCACTTAGCTATTACTGTTTCATGCAAGTAACATATCTATACAATGCCTCTACAGATTGAACCACATGTAATGTTTTGACAGAGAAGCACATTCGAGAATTGTGAATCAGGCGAGAGGTCGTGCTGCATCACGTGTTAATGAACAATAGTTGCTGACTATTGCTACTATTGACCTACTATTATTGCTCTATTCTGTTGATTCGTTAAGTCCAAGTCAAATTTGTTGTTTTTAGGTTGGACGCACAGATGTTTTGATTCCAAAGTCGATTCCATTCACTATACTCTCGGGTGATCGTGGCCTCGTAGAACTGGAAAATCAGTTCACACGCAGCGGTGACAGACGATTGGTTGTTGTGACGCCTCATCTTCAAGATGATAACACGTTGTATGCTCTGTTGAAGAGGATTGTCAACACTTAGGACATCGTCGTCGTCAAATGCCTATCGGGTATTTGCCGAATAATAGCGGTCGAACTGAACACAAATAGTGGTCATCGTCACGTGAGATGTGTTTCTGCATGCATGTGTTAACTGATCTGTATGTGACAACTTATAAATTTGCTAAAATTTTTCATTTCTAGTTTACACAGGTTGGCAGAAGGATGCAAAAATTGCATGTTATAATCTGTTTACTTCTGGTTTTTGTTTATAATTTACTGGTATGTTCAGCTGAAGTTTTTCTAGTATATTTATAATTTGTATTTTTAATGTTTTCAGTAGACCTGCTTTTTGCACTGTTCATATTTGGCTGAATAGTGATAATCACCTATTTGGCACAACCCTACCTGCAATATTATGGTGACCCTTAGCTCCCAGGCTTCAATAGTGGTTAAATGGATAAATTGGTTTCTCAAGGCTAAATAACACACTTAAATTTCAACAGTTATTTTGTAAAAAGTGTCTCACATGTGTGTGTAAATGTTTTAAATAACTTCAGGCTTGGTAGTTGCATAATCTGTACTGGTTTCCCATTCCAAGTAGATGACCCATTATACCTTAAAGCAAGGAGTCTTGAGTTCGTCCACGCATATGTTGGTCGTCGATACAAATCCACTTGCCTCGTCTCACATATGTGTGTATTATACCTATGTGTAAAAGTAGTTATATAACGATGGTGAAAGTGTATGCACAAATTTATGCACGAATAGACCCAATTTCAGTTTGTGCAGCTGGTGTATTTCCAGTATATTATGGTTTATAAAAGAGGGATGCCTGTGATAGTCAGGTGGTAATTTTTTTTATTATTCTGACAACTCAATTGTTGTAAAGTAACTAATTTTTAGAATCCTCCACTGTGTATAATTTGAGGCTATGCAATATTACTAATTATTCATTTATAAGGGTTTTTCAGTACATAGTATAAACTTATTCAGGCTTTATTGGGTATGTACTTAGCAAGGTGATTAAACAAAATGTGTGCCTTTTTGGCAGAAATAATTAGCTGGTATTGACCAGCTATATTGCCAGAATCTGAACATTTGGCATTGATTATCTAAATAGTCTCATCATTTGACATTGTATTATCCAAGTCAGAAGGTTTATTTTCGTGTTTTAAAATCTGGATGCTAGTAGTAGGTCTATATTGCTATTCTACTCAAATGAACGTTTTGATAAGTGATAGACGTAGTGCTTCACAGAGAAATTGGTAGGTCATAAATGCCTATGTTGAGCTCAAGGTCTTGTGAGGTGTTTTTATTGGTACATTTCGTTTTTCTCCTCCAAGGTCATATTTCTTGTGTACATTGCTTGTCAATCTAATCAACTTTATGAACTCCAGTGAGTGACTGTATCTTAATGACCGACTATACCAGTGGCGAATCAGTGATGCTGCTAACAGAGGGAAGATTGTTTCATTGTTGCAATTCCATGCATGGGTTTAAGTTTGTTGTGTTTAAAAGTGATGGTGACTGGAACAACCACTTTTTGGCTCGGTGCTGCTTGTAATTGTAAAATCCCAATGATTGGGAGGATGGAAAGAGAAGTGAAGAGGAATGGGAGGAGGAAGAAGATTGATAAACACACATTGTTGGGTAAAGTTAAGCTCTAGCTTCTATTGTCATGTAGACTCTGTGAAATAAATCTCTACTTAACATAAACTGATCTGCTGAGAAACTGTTACACATACCTAAAAACTGATTTGCTCTGTCAACTGCTGAAATAAATTATTGCTGAATCAGAGAGATTTAGTTACTTCCATTATTTGCATTGCCAGGATTTACCTTGCATTACACCTAACTTACACTAAACCAATCTAAAACATGCAAATTTAGGTGATGGATCTTCTCTTTTCGATGCCAGATCCGAGATCTCGAAACTAAGATGCCAATCAGGGATTCGGTTGCATTGATCTGGCAGAATTTAACCATTGCTTGTGCTTTAAATGCAATTATGAACACTACAAGCAACAATTTGAAATGTGCCTTAGGATGGAACACTACGTGAAGACACACTAATACGATTTACCCATTACAATCTGGAATCATCCATCAAGAACTGCATTGCCCTGCTATTGGAAGAGCATTATGTAGGCCTACCTATCAGGCATACCCCTACCAAAACAAACTGAGGATGATTATGCCTGGGAGCAGAGCAAACAAGACTTAGGTGAACATGGAAGTTCGAGTTCAGTGTTCATCGTGAATGATCAACTCTGTAGTCAACTTCTTTCTAAGAAAGAAGAATTCTCATGTAATAATCTGGCTGAGTAGTCCTAACGCTAATGGCTTCAGTTTCCTACCAAGCAGTTATTATTGCTTACTAAGTGTAATCTGTCTCTCATGTCCATAAACTTTCATCATTTATTGTTCTGCATTAGGCCTGGACCCTTGACAGAGAACCTGTATGCAATGTCCTGCATTTCTATCACAGCTGGGAATTTATTTAGTGTTTTCTGGGAATATCTATATATGCAAGTCATAACTAAATCTGCAATTAATTATAATGACAAAAGATATAGTTCACCAAAAGGCAAACGATATTCATACAGCTGGTAAAGTTTTTTTGGCAAAGTCACACACATGTACATAGAACCGGATCAATTATGGATTCTTTTCCATGCTGTAATGTAATGATGTTGTAATTACATAGTGCCACCTAAGAGAGACCCTTCAGAGGCTTTGCTAAACTAACACAATGAAACAGAGAGACAGCATGATTTGCACTTCCTGAAATAACAATAATTAATTATTACATTGAGGGCGAGGCATGAAAATGTAAATAAATAATTCAAATTGTTCAACAGCATACAGAAGATGATCATTAGAGATAAACTTAGTTTAATCACAATTACATTTATGTCCAGAATAAGTTAAAGCAATTTAAACCCTATGGCAAGTAGTTGTAATATACATGTACGATCACTTTGCCATCAAAATAACACTGAAAGTTAAATATTTTCAAGTCAAGTGTACCCCTGCCAAAACAAAATATATATTTGGTTTTGTTACAATAAAATCATCGTTATCGTTATATATATCTATATAGTTATAAACAAGGCAGTGAAAATAACATGCCACTCTGAACAACAGTCATCACAGATTATAGCGTTACTATCATAATATTTATAATAAACGTCAACTTATAGTTTATTGAGCAATTATACGTTTCTTACACTATAGAAAGTCACATTTGAACTCTTGAAAAACTGTCAGTTAACAGGAGACAAAGCTACAATATTCCATATCTTTTCACAAAAGCATCTAGTGCTGCGTAAAATACTTCTTAAATGCTTAACCTTGGCATATACTGAGTATTGGGCTAGTCACAAAAGTATTTTAAAGTATTTGATATTCCAATAACAAAATACTCTATAAAGTATTTTAAATAAAATTCAAAACACACAATTTTGAATGTATTTGAAATACAAACACATAAATACTTCAATGTCTTTCAAATAGTATTTATAAACGTACTAGCCATCACTGAAGCCAATAAATTAGGTATTTCTGTCAATTCATGAGTTCTATATAACAATAAATATTTCACCGGTATCTTTTGTATTTTAGCAATGGCTTCTTTTGATTGTTTCATCATTCTGCAAAGCGCTGCCCAGAAGCATTTAGTAACACCCATATGGAAACATGGGAGTTTTAACTGACAATAATCATCAGCCTAGTACAGAATGATTCTGTAAGATTATAGAATGCTATGTAAATTAGCTCATTAAATACATATGCATATGCATAAATAAGATTTGCATTCTGGCAGCAGTATTACAAACATTTTAGTCACAGTCTCCTGTTAGCAGACATTTCTCTTAAGAGTGCAGATACGTTAATCAGCATGGCTGGAATTCGATCCCAAGAATTCCAAGTCACTCACGATCTCCTCTTCTGAGTCACTTAAGTGGACATGTTTACCAGAACTTGCATGTGGAGGCAGCTTTATATCACGTTCCTTGTCTTGTGTAGTTCCACGTCTTTTCTCGCGTTCTTCTGACCGTAAATCCATCAAAATTTTTGTTCTAGTTTCTGCTTTTGCATTCGTTGTCGTTCGTGCTTTTGTTTCATCTTCCATATCTGTTTCAGTTTCTTCATCTTCTGCATCAATTATCGTACGAATATCATCCCTGCGAGCGCCTAACATTTCAAATCCACTTTCTGTTTGTAGAGTCGGGATAGAATTACTTTTCCTCTCATTCAGGGTCACCGGTTGACCCTCCAATTTCTCGTTTTCCTCGATTAAACCTCCTATGGCCACAACCTCTCTGCCATTTCTCATATCACCTTCATTAAAGTCATCATCAACTTCCTTTGTTTGGAAAGGCATGTTGGACTTTTCACTCTTGCTTAGTAAATCTTCCAACTCTCTGCGTTTTCTCCCTATTGCTTCAAGATCTTGTAGATGGTCATTCACTTGGCTTCCTGTGTAAGGCACTTCAGAAATCTCACCTTCATCACCACCATTCAGCTCAAAATTAATTGATTCTCGATATTCTGATTCTGCAGAAACATCAGCACTGGATTCCACTTTCTCATCTTGTCCAGAGTCATTTCTCAGTTTTTCTGCTCTCTTTTCTAAACTGACTTCAATTTTCTTGGCTTCTTCTCCTCCCATTGGTTCCCATCGTGATTTGTCGCGACTGGTGGTAAGTTCTCCACCCTCTGTTTCATTCACCTGATCCCAGAGGTAATCAGAGAACCGCTCCCATGACCCCTGCTGATACTTCACCGACCGTAGCGTTGGTCTCACGGCCACCTTTGGCTTGGGTGACTTTGCACGAAGCACGGTGGCGGGAATGTTGCTTCCTCCAATTATATACGGATTTGGAATGTTGTCAGTAACCATTTCACTTGCTACTTTTTCCCCTAACTGATCGGATGCTGTCACTTTCTTGGATAAAGAAGACCGTGAAGGTTTTGTAGAGTTTACAGGTGCCTCTGTCATAAGCTGACTCACATCACAGAGGTCCTCAACAGTTGCTCTTTCAGCTTCACTTGATTTATCCAATGATTCCTGCTGTTGATTCCTTGTCACTGATTCTTGTTCTAATTTCACCTGTGGCTGTCTTAAAGCACTCTTTGGCCTCGTCACCCTTTTGTTGAGGTTCTCTTCACTTCCGGTGGGTACTCTTTTCTTCTCTGGGCTAAGATTAATCTTGTTTATCTCCACAGACCTACTCAGGTCCTCTGTGTTCCTCTCTTGTTCCTTTGCCGTCTGTTCTGCTAATCTCTTCCTTTCATCTTCAACTTTCTTTCTTCTCAGCCAATCATCAAATGTTATCTTCTTCTTTATATTTTCAGACTCTGGACTAACCCTAACATTTCCAGCAGGAATGTTAACCTTTGATGGAGACAGTGACTGTCTGGGCAATACCACTGGTTCATTAACTCGTCTAATTGGCGTTCTCACAAGATTGCTTCTTTTATCGGCTGGAGGCAAATTGGTGATTGCATTTTGCAACGTGATTTCTTGAAGAGTATTCGCATTCTGTTGTGCTTCATTATTCATTGAATCTCTTCTCTCTTTTTCTTTTGATAAGTGACTCAAATTGAGAGTTTTATTTAGATTGATTGCCTGCTTTGGACCAGTGCTTAGCAGAAGTCGTCTCTGCTTTTCCCTCTGTTTCAATAAAGGCTCTGATTTTAAGACATCTTCCTGTTTCTGGTCTGTTCTCAATGCGGATTCCTCTTGCTTCTCCTCTGCATCAGCTTGCTTCTCCGTCAGAACTGGTTCGTACTTTAGTCTCCGTCCGAAAACCACGACCATTTCCTTTTCCTGTTCCGCCTTGATCTGTTCTTCCTTCTGTTTCTTCCTCTGCAAGTATTCCTGTCTTCTTTTCAGTTTCATCCATTCATTGACTCTTTCCGAAGAGTCTGCGTACATCTCTTCGTGTTCTCTTCGTTTCTGCTCTTCCTCCTTTTTCTTCATCTTTTCCTTTTTCCTCTCTTCCACTTGCTGCTTTCGTATAAGTCTCTTCTTCTTCTTCAGCCACACACGTATCTCCTCATTCTTCGAGGTGCTCCAATCAAAATCTCCTGATCTCATCGCTTTTGACATTCGTGGCTGAGACTTTGACCTTGGAAGAACCTCACCATCGCTAACTCTATCATCACCAGGACAACTTCTAGATCGTTCTAACCTTGGTTTCCTTTTCCTTTCCAAAGATTCTACATTCTTCTTTTCCCGGTCACCACTCAAGCCAATCCCCTCAGCTTCCTGCTTCTTAATTCTTTCCTTTCTTCTGTCTTCTGCCTTTTGTTTCCGTGCAATCCTGTTCTTCCTTTTCACCCAGTCCCTCACCTCCTCATTTCCTGACAACGACCAATCGTAGTCACCGGATCGTAGCTCCTTCCGTATTCTCCGTGGAGATCGTGAACCTTTCGTTTCACCTCCTGTTCCAACTTTTCCCAAACCTTCTGGAGAAAAGCTTCTTGTTGGCTTCACTCCTCTGTTTCTTGACCTATGCTTCTGGGTTGTCTTTGGTGTGCTCAAGTTCTCCTTACCAGATGAATCTGCCTCTTGAGAGAGCTTTGGAGAAAGGTCCTCATCACAGCTTTGTCCCTGATCATCAGTGTCCTTTACTGGCCGTTGATTATCTAAATCTTGACCTACAAAATAAAATTGAAACAGCGTTAACTAATTTTGGTACTGTTGAAGACGCTTGCAGGTAATTAGAACTGAAGTCTGTTGAAATTGCATGCATATTGTTTCAGCAACATCATAGGACATCTAACATAGGTTCTCCTCCTTTCACAAGAAATGAAAACAATTTCTCAACAACTACACCTAGAGCATGAAGAAAAATACAAGTCAAAATATACACTCCCAAATTTGATTTATATAGACTGCTTAAATATGCCTATTATACACTTTGCAGTGCAACAATATACACAGTACAACACTGAATTGCTGTTGCATCCTATAAGAGTTGGATCTTAAGCCACACCTGAAAATGTTTGTAAAGTGTAAACTAGACAAATCAATAATAAAGCAAATAATTTCTAATAACACTAAATAAATACACTTTAGAACAACAATGCAGTAAAAATGTAGCACAATCACAAGAAAAACAATGTAATAATAGAAACAGGTTTGAAAAGTATAACTTAACATACAGTAATACAGTTAATCACTATAATAATTGTAATGTAATGTAAAGGAGCACTCATATAGCACCAATCGAATCAGAATAATTATATTCAGTCGCACAGTTATAAAGTATTAAATCTTACCATTAACACCGCGATTGCTTCTTTTCGAAGAATTGTCAACAGCATTTGGCTTTCTTGTTTTTCTGCTACGACGTGGAGCACCTGACCTTGGAGGATGTGCTTCAAAAGCCTTCTCTTCTGAATCATCATTTACCATAAACCCAGCATTGGCTGATACATGTGAGTCTCTCTTCAAATGCGATAACTCGTCGAGTAGACCATGATCGATGAAGGTTTCATTTCCGAAATCCAGCGACTCTTTCTCATTTGTCTCATTCCTCCTCTGATTCCATCTGTCTTCATCTCCATCTCCTTTATGATGGCCAAACCCATCTGTATACCGGTCAGCGCTATTACCCTTGGATTTTCCATCATCCAATTTCAACTCGGTCTTTCTTTTCCTATTCCTGATGGTTGTTCCATGTGCTTCTCTGTCACTACCAGATTCATCAGAGTTCGTTTTTGCAGCAGAGTTTCCATTCTGTGAATGTTCGTCACTAGATGAATTGGCGTTATTCTCATTAGAAAATATAACAGTAAGTCTCTCATCATTAACTGGATTGGCAGTACTTTTCTTCTGACCCTCAGGAATTTCGTCTCTATCACGCTGTGTGGGTTTTAATTTGTCCAGACTCTTGATTAGTTTCTCAATGCGAACTGACCTATCTTCTGTACCTTCATTTCTTTTATCATCAGCATCACTCTGATGATGATCGTGTGGTTGCTGTTTCATCTCTTCCTGTTTGTTATTGTTGATTTCTTCCTTTCTGTTGTTAATATTAAATTCATCTTTTTTGCCCTTAGCATCAAATTGTGGACTTTTTTCTCGGTTCGCTTTAAACTCCCAAAAATCTTCCTCTTCGTTTAGTTCCTGTTCCATTCTGCTGTTCAAGCAAAGGTTACTCTGTCCCAGCACTTCATTTGACCATGGTTGGTGAAAATCTGTATTCAACTCAAGCACTGGAAACACAAATTAAGGAGACATAAAAAGCTCACCACAAAATTTGGCTTAATAATTATATAATGAATAAATGTAACTAGAATTTTTTCCATAAGGACACAATGAGTGAGGGTTGCTGGTCTTACTAACATCCGTATGTATTTGCATATCTGCATATTTATTCATTCATTCATTACGAAGATTTATATAGCGCCCCTTCAAGGCTACTACTCAGTAGCGCTCCCGACTCCAGCACGGATAACAGGCGATACATAGCACCTTTTAAGAACTTCATAAAAGAATGAAATGAGTGAACGGAACTTCTCAATTAACTAACGAAATCAGTGCTAGGTAATGTTCTCTCTAAGCTGTGCGCACGTGCGCGCGCACACGGGTCGTGATGCCAGCGCGCACAAGACTATAGTTTGTGCGCACACATTTTTTATGAAATTACGTACACCGAGTCTCCTTGCCGCTGCGGCCTACCTTATTCTACTCCAGTAATACATATCGATCTAATGAAGAAAATGAACTGAGCTTTGACGAAGTACACAAAAGCGAGAAATGCGTATTGGGAACTGTGATTCTAAATCTGAAGATAGGTTTTCTCAATTATAAAACTTTAAAGCCATAATATGTAATGCAATTCACAATTCTCCATGTTGCATGCCATGTTATTTTCTAATGTTAGCATTAACGTTTCTAATTTTTATACATATGCATTACCACACGGCAAATACAATACACTAATAAACACCAATAAGTGATTAATTTTTATACATATGCCAATTCGTTAGAAATTATTGCGCTTTCAGTAATAAAACTCAATATTTAGCACACCGAATAAACTGCAAACAAGCACGTCGCCATTTTGTTTTGGCAACAGTTGCTATGCAGATGGCTCGAGAGAGCTAGAGACGGCTTAAAACAAGCGCAGCAATTTTTTTAGTGCTTCGATTTGTAATCTACACAGCACTTGAAACGCGAGATAAAGTTCAGAATTACGCAACATGAAAATGTGTGCAATGTGCATATGGGGCGCTTGAATAAAAAGTTCTCTCTATGTGGCGCGCCGTAATAGAGAACTACGAATATTAACTTTTACTGAACCATTAAAATACGTTCCAATAATAGGGAATGTTGGACAAACTGTAAAACTACAATGCTTCATAGGCATAATTATGATTGGTAATAGTGAATTTTGCAACGACTAGGGAATAATTAATTCTTTTGATATCTTACTGATTACAAACATATTGTGGATATGGGGCGCCACGTTTACTGTGTAGGTGTTCTATATATCATTCTTGTTTTCTAAATCTATTATGAGATATGAGAAATTTTAACATGGAAAAATGGCGAACAGCGAAAATGTCGAAACTAGTAAGAAGTGGTACTGTCACACATGCGAGGCAGAGGTAGTCCCAAGTTTGCCAGTAAGTATCTAATGAACTGTAGTAAACGTTAGGCTGTGTAGATTTTGAATATGAAGTAAAATTTAAAATATCGGATATTAGTCTATCTTGACATCTGGCACGGTCGCTCTCCTCTTCGTTCCTGATGTTGCGTAACATTGAAATCTAAATTTTAGAAAATAAGAGACGCAAGTAAAGTAAAAATTCCTAGATAAATTAACATGATGTTTAATGTTAGCATACGGGATTATTTTACCGGTAATCTGCAGCGCTTTAACACCCCAAGTTAAATGATTTGGCGTGCCCTACTAAATGAGTGTACCAGTATTGTTTTGCGTGGTGCTTCAACGGCAGAAAAATTTGCCACGCAACTGATGTAGAATGTACTTCTTTGGAGTAACGGTTTTCAGTATCTATCTGAAGGCTACATTGACCCTAATCGTGACCATACGGATCCTCACAAGCGGCAGTTGATAGAAAGATAAAAAAATTAAACAATGTGCACAAGCCGAGGTTTGCGAATCCACTAAAGTTTTTTGTGGTTCAAACAGTATGTATCCAGTGGCTTATTTATAGTTTCGGGAACTTACACATATTTTAGGCGTGGCTTGTGTGGAGAGCTCTGTGCGATCTTTAGCACATGAGCACTCTAAAAAAACCTATAATTTCTAATAGTTATGCGCCGTAAGGGTCGATTAGGGTCAGGCTAAGCATCGTGAGGGTCAGTTTAGGCGTTGTTGAGGTCGCTTAGGGTTAGTGCTAGAGTTAGGGTTAGTGTCGTTTTTAGAAATATACGAAGCTTACTTACTTTTTTGTGTGAATAACGTGCCGGAAGTATTTTGTTCTGACCACCTGATGGCAGCAGACCAAAAGATCAAAAAAATATGCATAGGTTTAAGTCCCCAAAACTATAAGTAAGCCTATCCAGTATCCAGTCACTGAAGTAAAATTATTGGGGGGTGGGTGGAATATTATGCTGCAGATGATTCGTCTAAGGTTTTATATCTCTGATTTCATATGAAATGCTTGTGCCCATAACTTTTGTGTCTGCAGTAATGTAATGTTATCAAGCATTTATATAGCACCGCTATATATAGCAATTGTATTGTATATTATTGTATTGTATTGTATTGACAGTGTGCTGTAACAGAACAATTGCATTGACTTACTAAGTACTGGTTTAATTTATAAATTGACTTGCTTGTGAAATATTCAGACAGAAAGGTACAGAGTTTTTGCTTTTCTGTTAGGACTATAATTGTTCAGTGTGTGTTGGAGGCTTCATAGAAGAACTTATTCAAGAGTAAGTATGATTACAAATATTGAGCTGTGCCGATTTCTTAAATTCTCATATACTGTACAACTGTTATTTGCTCATTATCTTCTTATAAAGTGAAGAATTGCTAGTTGAAGCTGGGTAACGGGAGTTTATTTAAAATTATTAGAAGACTGGTAGCAGTAATTTTTAGTCTATTGGAAATGATTTTGTATGTAGAAGATTTGAATTTATTTGAGAATAAACCACCCAAAGGTTTTTCTGATTTCAGATGAGCCTCTTCTGAAACCACTTAGCAATCATGTCCTTTGTGATAAATGTAGACACATGAAAACAGAAAACATTAAAGAAATTTTTTGATACAGAGAAATGTTTTAATATAAAGGATCAACTTAGATGACTTTATTCTTTTACAGATTGGATGAATCATCCGCTGAAGCAATCCAAGACTCATCTCAGGTGAGTTCCAAGACTTTCTCAGAGGTCTCGTTGACAAGTCTTTCGGCTCTGAATACCATCAGCGGGGTGGGACCTCGGGAGAGGATTCATACTTCTGATACCCTACCAGGATGCATAGTTATTACTTTAGAGAAATTTGCTGTACTTATTATTTTGGCACATGGTTTAATAACATGCAAATTGAGACAGGACTGTGATACATTAACTTAACCATGAAGCCACAATACCCTGTCTAGCCTGAAAATGAAGTCTTGTAATCCATTTTGTAGCAAATTGGAATTGCATGTAATTAATGACAGATCTCATCGTGTTGAAGGTCTGTGCGTCATCACATAATCTGCCTTTGCATTCTTCTCCTGCTAAATATTACTATCTCTCCCACTGGTACCTTTGTACTGTTCCATCATCTTGAACCCTCAAACATAGCATTCTGACTGAGCAAGCACCTTATTGCTTGTTTTTATTATCGTACTTTATTAATCCTGAGATATTTAACATCTTTTTTTGCATGTACATAATTATATTTCTATTTATAGAATCCCAACAGTCAAAGGTCAGAGGTCATAGACCATGATCACACAGACCATCCCCCGCTTCACGAAAACCGACCGTTGTTCACCAACAATCCTTTTGGATTCGGTTTTCCGCCGCTACCGGTGTTCCCCAACAATTCTCACGCACCTCATCCTCCTCATGCCGCTAATTTCTTGCAAGGGTAAGATACTTCACTGAAGTTTTACATAAGTTTGAAGTTTGACTCATGCAGAATAGGATTTGAGTGAATTGTTTTAAATGGAATTGGAATATAGACTTTGATTTATTGAAATTGTTGTAAATGCAAAGTGGATTGATTCTCAAACATAGACTTGGATTGACTGTCACTGAAGTTTCTGATTGAACTCAGTTATGAGTGTTTGATAAATTATTAATTATTTTATGATACACTTCTTTTGATTGAACGAGACACTTCGTCTTGATTGGTATTGATTTTAATTTATTATTTTGACGCTTGGGTATATATTTAAAAGACATCTAATGCCAGTTGTTGATATTTCATGCTGTGAATATAATTTGTTTTGCTTTTTTCTGGTAGGTTTGTTGAGCAGATCTGGTCTGGTTTAACGGGTGGTGTGAACACAGGCCAAATGACCTTCCATATCCCGCTGTAAGTACAATTGTCGCAATGGCTAACTGTTTACTTATAGTAGTGATTACTCTTAATTATCCTTCTAATTGTCCTAATTAACTGCTTTGAAACCTCTCAGAAGCCGTCTAGTTTGATTTTGTTTAAGTTGACATGTCTCTGTGGGTCGACTCATTGTTTTCTACTTCCATAGTGATCAGGAAATTAATGCAATCATTTAATTGTAGTTGGTGCTTAGACTAAACGGCTGATAAACAGTATTAAATACATTTTTGTGAATGTGAAGTACTTCCATGCCACAGGTGGTTGTTTTTTATTTCTCATCCTTTCACGAGGTCTTAAATTCTATGTGGTTGTCTTAATTGGTGTTTGGTTTTTCTGTCAACAAGAACCTATGGTGTATTTTTAGCACCTCCACAATTTCCTTATGTATAATTGTATATTGTTAGTATGACTGACTTTCCTAGGTTTCTTGGCCTGATGTAGATTTTTTCAATTTTTTTCAGGGCACCTCAAGTGTTCAACAGCAACACTGGCGACTATGTATGGTCTACTGAGGGATTAGACAACATCGTTACAATGGTCAGTTTATATGGATGATGCTTTTTCACAGAGGCTTGGTAACTACTTGTTGTATAGCGTTTCTTTCTAATGTTTAACTCGACCAGAAATCATCGGAATATGTTGCTGTCATATAAAGAATCGATAAGAAAATGCATGAATCTACTTGAGGTCATGCTTGTTTAGACTGTGGCTATGTGTGAAATGGTTTTGATGTATATAACTGTTGAACCAGTTGGTGTCCCATTATGATGTTTCTTGAATGGTGTTATATTATTTGCGGCTGCTTAAGCGTTTGCCTTTTGCAGTGCATCAAGTTGCTTCATATTGTGCTGTATTAACTAACGTAGTAGTAATAACGATAACGTACAGCATGTCAAATCGAGTTGGAGCTAAAAACTGAACTAAAAAGCGGGCCAGGTACTGAACTTTTACTGGCAGATGAAATTTGATGCTTTAGGCCAGGGCTATTCAATTAGCGGCCCGCGGGCCAAATCTGGCACGCGAAGGCCTAACAACTGGCCCGCGGACCTATGCCAAAATTTTAAGGATTTAAAAAAAAAATCTGTTTTTGAATTATTATTATTATAATTATAATTATTTTAATTATATTATATATTTTGCAAATGTATAATTTTAAAAAATTTACTGGAGGGTGCTCAACAGCCCCCCTCCCCAAACCCCTCCTTGACCCTCTGGCCCACCAGATTTCTCTAGTTTGGCCCTTGACTAAATCTAATTGAATAGCCCTGCTTTAGGCAAATAATTCAAGGCCCATCAAGTGCATTTTGTGAAAATGACTTGGTAGCTCTAATCGAACCGCTTATATGTCAACATCGTGTTTCTACAAATCTGGATTCTCAGACTTTATACCTTGGATGGTATTTGCAGCGATGTGAATTTTAACACAGAACTTTTATATTAAAATTATATCAATTGTGCATGATCACATGTTGTTGTCTTTTGATGATATGCAGCTCATGAATCAGCTCGATGTGTCGGGTCCTCCGCCTGCCGCAAAGGAACAGCTTGACGCTCTTCCTGTGACAGCCATCACGCAAGAACAAGTTGGTGAGTTGCAGTCAGCGTCATCTATTTAAGAAGCCATTGTTTTGTCACAAGTTTATTAAAGTTACTGTAATTTTTTCAGATATGCTATGCAGTGGCATTTTCTATTTAATTTTGGTGAACTCTGTTTACATGTTAAAATATTACATGATTGAAGCTACTAGGAATTCTCGGAGTCGTTGAAGTGATCATGTTCTTAAATGTTGTTAAAGTGTTCAGGATGTAACATTAAAGATGTGAATAAAACGAGCCGTTTGTTTACTTGCATTTTGTGATCTATTAATAAATGTTTCAGATGAGAAACTGCAGTGTCATATCTGCATGGAGAACTACCAGTTGGAGGAGATGGTGAAGGAACTACCTTGTCGACATGTCTACCATACAGAGTGCATTGTACCTTGGCTGGAACTGGTTAGCTTTAATCGTGCATAGAACAGTGACATGTCACCTACTTTTCGTGTGGTGGTTTTTTATTTTGGGGTTGGTTTTAAGGTTGTTTATTGAAAAGAATGTGTAATGGTATATGCTAAGTTTCCAGTGGCATGACTGTTACAGCTTTTAGAATAAAAGCGGTGCAGAATAATGGCACTAATTGGCAATTTATGTGCAATTTCTGCTGGACGTCTATCTGAAGTTCTACAAAGACCAACATTTTAAAAGATTATTCTAGTATATTTTCTTTATTTTGATATGAAATTTATTCTTATGCCAAACCCCCACATGCACTCGTCATCATAGTGGGAATTCAGTGCTAAATGATTTATTGTGGCAAATTATAGTTTTAATTTAAATTTGTTAAATGGTTTATGCTAAGTTATATGGTATATGTTGTAACAGTGTTTGCTATTTTTTTACAAGAGTACGATTTTTCAGGAGTTTCCAGCCTACTATTGTAGCATAAAATTTGTTTGATTAAATTGTAAACATAAACATGTTTGCTTTTATGATTCTGTGTTTTGTGACAGCATGGAACGTGTCCCGTTTGTCGGAAACGCATCGATGCAAATAGCACGACTTCCAGTGGCTGTAGATATCATTCCGGAAACAGAACTTGACAATTTTGGATGACCCACAAACAAAGAAAAGTGCAGACACTTGTAAATGCCTAAGAACCATTTCATTCGAGTCTTATTTTGGTTATCTTTTATCCTTTCTGTTGCTTCGACTAGCTGCTTCAAGCAATTACACAAGATTTCAATGGACACACACCAGTGGCTTTTCAGAATGTATATAGAAATTGGCCTTCAAAATGTAATGGTAAAGATGAATTTTTATAATGTGCAAATGCAATTTGGAAGTTTAGACTTTTCGATGAAGAGGTTTTAAGTAAAGCTAATAATTAACTTTTGAAATGTACTTGTTATGAGTCTAGGAATTGTGCCATTGTCGTTATAAGATTATTTGTTAAATGTTCATTTCAGAACGGTCTCTACGACATTTGAGCATTTAGAATTAAAGCCTCACAAATAATAATAAAGAATAAGTTAACAAATATATTAATATTGTGTGAGAAATGATATTTTATAATTGTTTTTAAATTATGTTAATTTCTACTTTATCAGGTGCTACTTGGCTTAAGTTTTCTTCTGTTGCACTGTTAAACTAACCAGTATTTCGTTTTGTTTGCCGTGTTACAATACTTGTACTTCCCACATGGAAAAACCACATAAACCTGCAAAGCAGCCCTGTGACAAAGTGATTTTATGGAACAATCTTATACCAACATTTTGCTGTGAACTTTTTATTTTATTGCATCTTTGTTGAAATATTTAGTGAAGCATTGTCTTTTTTATTATTTTGGGATGTTTACAGTGTAAATTACTTCACAGGAACTACTATGAAATGATGAAGACATTGGATTTATAAAGCAACAGGTTTGCTCTGGTTTCTCAAAACTGTTGTCAATAAAACTATTTTCTCAGACTGCATGTCAATGCAAAAGTTTGAAATTTATTGTTTTCATGTTTTTAAATGTTGACAACACAGTAACTGAAGGAAATTCCTTCATTAAACATAACATAGTTCTAAACTTTGAACAAAGTAAACCATAGTCTTTCAACAGATTAAAACAATTTGTCTAATAATCTGCAGTTTATTTCTCCTCCCAAGATTCCTGTCTACTCTGAATTTTTGTAGTTTCAGAGGCCGTTACTTCATAATTTCTTCTTTTGCTTAAGTTTCTGGCCATTCACACCAAAGGTTTTCAGTGGATAACTGGCATGTTTTGCAATGAACTCGATGAAGTGAGTAACAGTGTGGTGCCCCTGGTAAAAACAATAGGCCATTAATTACAATTAGGTTACTTGCTGACCAAAGTAAGTTAGTATTTCAACTTGGAACAAATCTATTATTGACATTGCCTCTGAATCTCTGTAAATACAATATATACAATACAATTTAAATTGTTTAGCATTCTTTTACAAAACGGCCTGCAAGAGAGCTACATTGGCTACATTCCTTGTCATAATGCAATGTAAATAGATTAGTTTATCATTTTGATTTCAATTGAGTTGTCCAGAAGTTGGGAGACTGTTCCATTCCGTACACATATTAAGCATTCGGATATATCTTCACATTCTTTGATTTAAGACCTTAATAAAGTTGTAACGTTATTCATAGTAAAACTATTGCACTGAATGACTGCCTCTTGCAAAACACAATACAAGTAGGCCTATTGTAATTGTAAGCCAAATGTTGATAGCCTACAACATGACTGCTAATTTATTACGAGCATCACATTGGCAATTGCAGATAATTGAAATCATTAACACCAACAGCACTGGACAGTTGTGACCAGTTAATAATAGCAATTAGTGGAAACTGAAAGCTGTAGGTAATATGCATTAAAAGGTGAGGCAAAAGTGAGTTTTGGATGCAGATGCTTACTTTATACAGCATTGGTTCAGCCTTGTGACCTTTTCGTGCAAAGTAGAACGTAGGAAACCTGGAAAGACAAAGATTACTGAGTAGCCGAATTGTTCCCCAACTAGAGGTCACAAATGACTGGTTCATGGAGATAAAGTTACCCTGGGGTTGCAGGTTTCTGGCTTCATTGTCTTAAAATTCAAAATAACTTTAAGATCACAACCTATGAACATCATTGGCCATTTTTCTACAGCTGTTCGTTGTCTACAAGTAAGCGTTATCTATTTAGCAGTGCCTTATGATGGTAATGTCCCTGTCTTTTCTGAATCTTTTACAAGCTGGAAAAAAAATGGTTGCATTATGAAGAATACCTAGCTGTAAACTTTAATTGCACTTATTAACAATTGCAAAAGATTTATGATGCCAGACATAAGCAATGCTTTGTTTATTCTGTGCCTCTGAAATGCATAAACTCTCCCACTGGTTGTACTCTGCCAGTGCCAGTCCAAAGCCTGGATAAAGGAGGAGGGTGACGCTAATGGTCTTCACAGTGTAGTTAAACTGCAACTACCGACCAACCATAAATGCTGCTAGGATTGCAAGAGTTGTGTTTGAAAGGATAGAGAGAACTTACTCTTCAATTTTGAATTTGAGTGGAAGTTCATTTCCCACAGCATCTATCTTTGCAATCACTATGGCATATTCTCTTTTCAGCTGAAACATTTAAATTCCATTCATAATTCAACAACAGTATAGTTTACGGTAAGCCTGAGTTAAATGTCCGTTTTGCTCTGTAAGAAAATGAATGATGCATAGTTGGCCACAAAAATGACACAGTACTTAGCATAAATGATACAATATCTATTGTAATTGTAAATTAATGCTGATCCTATATAGGAAAGTGTGCAGTATTGTAATTAAAACAAATGTTAATCCTATGTAGGAAAATTTGCAATTGATGAATCCAGAAAAATGACAGCTCTTGAAGGAAATTTAATTCACAGGGATGATCATACGATGATGATGGACACCCACCTGTTCTGCCAAATCCACTAGAACAGGAGCCAAGTTCTGACATATTGGTGACTGGGGGTCATAGAGTTCAAGGAAGACATCCTCTCGTGGATCATTTACAATCGAGTCAAAAGAATCGGCCACAACCACCTGCATAACACCATTCCAAACATTTGCAATTCATTATGTAATGCACAATTGTATAATTCATGGCTAAGTGTGAACCAACAAAATTCAATGAAATAACCTTATTTAAAAACAATAATGAATTAAATATATAAAAACAGTGATTAACATCGAATTTAACAGCTGTTCTTATGTGCAAATTCAGTTTGACACTACTCTGGCATGAGAAGCATTTACAGTTAGCAGCAACAACCATTAGCTTGTATTTATAGATCTGGCTATTTGTAAAGTACTATTTAAGAATGTCACCAAGGTACTCAACACTTCAACAAGCGTATACTAAAAGTGATCAGGAAGCCAATGAAGCTCATCATTAAAGTGTTAACATGGTTGAAAAGGTTCATTAAAAGATTCCATGGAATTGTTGCTTAATAAGCTATCTCCAGTGAAGTACTTTGGAACCTCAACTAATTGTTGACTGCTTTGGGAGGTTGTTCTGCAGGAGAAAGAAGTCCAACTGGACCATTCACACCACAGAAGGACGAGTGGCTTCTTAGCAGAGTGCCATAAAATGTATATATGTACTGTTATTATTTATGCAAGTCATGTGAATACACACTTTTATATGCAAGTATGTTATATATATAATTATTACATACATGCATGTGCTGGTATGTATTGATACATTTGTACACATATGTAACTATCTGAATGCTATGCAAATGAAAAATACAACAAGACAACGCATTGATGGTTAGTGACATGCCTTCACTTGATCATCATTTGCCGAGGGAACATCCTGTGATTTTAGATATGGCTTCAAATGACCATATGCTAAGCTCTCAGCAAATTTATGAAGTCGCTCGACGCTAGAAACATCCAAAAAAACATCGTCCATCTCAGCATGCCACAAGAACCCACAAAGAAGCCATTTCATCAGTTGGTAAATAAGCTATGGAATGTTCAAGAATGCAGCTACATAAATGTCATAAAAGAATGTATACATGCATTTACATATAAATGTGCAGAACTTTACATTAATCCACACACATGCATGCTCAAGGTTCTGATTCCGTTACAACCTGAGTGTAGGTTCCTATCTGTACTCTCCACACCAGACCAAGAGCGCTCTAATCAATCAAACAACCATTCCCACATACATATATACATGCACATATACAGAGCAGGAACTTCATATCAATAAAGGGGAACTTGGAAAGAAATGCTATCCACTTGGATAGCAGCTCTTAGGCCAATCCGAGAACATCGTAACTAATAATAACAATAAAATTATTTATATAGCACTATAGGTCAGTCAAGGCCAAATAAAATGGTGTTGTATATGAGTTCAAAAAATCAGTAGCAGTCGTATGACACTTAAAAATATAGGTCTTGAATTTGGATTTGAATGTTTCCAGAAATGGTGCATTTCCACCTGGTTTGGAAGACACTGTTCCACTCAGTGGGTGCAGTGATAAAGGAGGAACATTTGTCAAACCTCGTAACATGTACAGTTAATTCTTCTCTGAGAATCATATCTGACATCTGTTCCGTCTGTCCACTACTCGAAGATCGTGTATCAGACAAACGTAGACACAGTGCAGAATAAAAGATAAACTTGATTAAGAAATAAATAGACAAACCATCAAACTACGGCCAATTGGATTTGATTTGTGACAACTTACGTAAAATCTTCTCTCAGGACAAACTTCTGGTTGTAGACGTCCCTGCCAGCGACAACTGGCTTCTCCTCATCAAAAGCCAGTTTATACTCATCGAGTTCATCTTCAAAGTCCAGCGCGTTGGACAGGGCAAATGTAATGTTGGGAACTTTGGCAGAGACAATCTTGGCAACTTTAAGAACCCTACATAATAATTATAACCATTGATGTTATTTGAAAATGGTTAACTTGTTCAGTAAATCTGTATTAATTAAAACTGTTAGTGCCATCAAAAAAGAGTTGAATCAGTTAATAAACTTGAGTTACTTCATCCTTATTATTTAGTTTCACTGCCATATCTTTTGTACAATCCTCAATGTTTAGTCTATAAAGTTCGGCTAATAACTGTAGCCATTTTACAATATCTTATTAATATTGCATATTGTTAACTTATAAACTTAAATTGAAGCTGTAACCTGTTACAAATGATAACTCTTCCTCCAGCTATTCGATTGGCCAATCCAGTGGAGTCCTTCAAATCAATGCTAAAATCCAACCAGTTTTCAGTCATATCTAAACGTTGTTTTCGCGAGGTGCCCTTGTAGCGACAGGGTCTTGCAATTGCGCTATATAAATTAACGAAATTTTAATTCAGTCTTATCTAGATGATCTGATTGGAAATCACTGGATTCTGATTTCAGTATAAATAATGCCTCCTACCTTTGCAAGAGCAATGCATAACTAATGCATATACCCACACTTGCAATATATATATAATACACAAAGTGAAATCTCCCAATTACCTATTCCTCCAGAACTTTGTCTGCTGTGCTTTCTTGATGAAGTCAATTTCAAAGTAGACAACGATAAAAGGAGCTTGAAAATCCACCACGTTGTTCCTTGTTCGTAGTCCAGCCAATCCAAAACTAGCACAAATTTAAGGCATTTATAGCACAATTTAATGACATTCAAAGCAAACATCATTTGCAAAAAAAATACTGTTCTACTAGCACAAGTTTAAAGAATTTTTTAAATCAAACATCATTTGCACAAACACTGCTCTAATTCACTCAATCTGACGACAATTGATATTGCATACAATGTAACTCAGTTTTGGCTTTACCAACTAGACAACTACTGAGCGAAGCCTGCTCATTGTCCCATTTGCCCGTACAACTACCAGACAGAATCATGCCTTCTCAGTGGTTGGCCCCTTGCGCTGGAACATGCTCGTTGGCGTTGCAGTTGTCGCCAAGGGTCCACTCAGACTCTTTTTATACTCGCCTTAAAACTGTTCTTTCTAGCCATCCAAAGGTCGTGAACTCTCCTGAGTAGTAAGCGGTATATAAATGTTCGCAATGCATGAATGAATGAATTATTATTATGACAATGCATTTATTAAATGCTGCCATCATAACTACCAAGCTGTACTTGATACTTGGGCTGAGCTAAAGGTTCCTACACCATAACCAACTCAGCAGGGGAGGTCAAACCCGTATCCTCTGTGATATAGAGAAGACCATTCTAACCACTTGTCCAAGTGTTTGTCCCATGGATTTAACGTTCAAGACATTATCTGATGCATGACAAGACAATGAAGCTATACAGCCATTTCTTACAGTTTGATCAGCTGTGTAATTCTAATTTTTTGTGCTTAAATTAGTAGCATACTTACTAAGAAGGCTCTGTTAAACACTATTAAAACAAGAGCAAAACTAGTAACTCGGCACACACTTAACCTGATTTTGTACACTCTTTGAACTACATGCAATTAAAATGATCAAACACTACATGAAAATATATAAAATAAATCTTTGTAAATGGTTGGTCTAACAAACACAACAGAAATCGTTCGGAATGAATTGGGGCTAACATGTTCTTCCTGATCCAAGGCACGAGATTTGATGCTAAGAGCAGGCCTGTGTATTTCAGTTGAGATGGTTCCAAGTCATTTGCCATCCGGCTCGACTGGAAGATGATGATATCACTAAAGCTAAGCACAAAGAAGCAGTTAATACACTTTGGGCTGACATAATTAATATCCATTATCCATATTACCAAGAGAGAACTCTATGCGTTCAACTCAAAGATGCCAGGCTTAATATACTATACAGAACGTACCTCTACCTGCCAGACTACGTGAAGCCACCAGTACACAATAATTTTACAGTTTCTGATTGTGCCAAAAACGAACTTTGGTTTCGGCCGAAAACGAAACTGGAACGAAACCAGTTTCGGCCCAAAGCGAAAATTGGCCAAAACTGACAAATTTGCAGTTTTGGTGCCAAAAACGAAACCGAAAATTCAGTCGTTCTCTAAACAGGTGTTGACCATTACGAGAGGCAGTAGGCAGTGCAAAAATTGACTGTAGAAGTCCTCATCATGTAAAGATGACAGATCAATATCATTTGTGCCAAATCAAAGAGATCCACACTGCATATAAATTTTCGATAGCATTTGTGTGACGTACTTAAAATACAGTTTAACAAGCATTGTGATACATACACACAAACATATATGCAAGCATACATGCAAGCATACATATGATAAACATACAAAATACATTGAAGACAATCCGTGCACATACTTTCTGTATTGATACTCCTTGAGGATTTCATCTGACTGGCACAGCGCAAACCTAAAACGATCGCTGAGCAGCGCAGCCGCCTTCTCAAAGATAACAGCCTTCTCCGTGTCGAGCTTGTGGAAAAATCCTACAAGACAGGATACTTTGAAAAGTCAAAAGAGGAACCGAACTCTCCTGGAACTACATACCACAAAACTATATCAGAAGAAGAGCAGTTCCTTTAGTGAAGCAGTATAAAGCTTCAGTGACTCGCTAGTAGACCTCAGCATTAGAAGAGGTTGGGTAGTGTAGTCCTCTCCTTCAATTCCTGATCATCACACTGACAGAGTATGGACAAAGTAGTCATTTTGTACTCATGAAAAAATGTACTAATATAGTCAGAATTTGAACTGTTTTGAAGTGCATATATATATGCATAGAAGTTTCAATTATTTATGAATGTGGACATTTCAGCAACAGCTGCACAGGTTTCCACTCGCTCTCAGAACACTCGTCACTAAACTGTTAATGCTTTATATCAAGTAATAAAATAATATTGAAGGATAAGATCTAAATGCCAACCAATGACACTTGGATCAAGTTCTTGCAAATAGTCATTCAGTTCCTTCAAAGTCAATAGTTCTGCAATGAAAGGCTCAGGTTGTGACCAGATATACTCAACAATCCCACCTGCAAAAGACAGAACAGAAGAATACAACATGACAAGATGTATTGAACAATCCCAACTGCAAAAGACAGAACAGATGAACATAGTATGAGCCATGTGTTAATATCGAATACATCATCGCTATGATCACCAGCAAGTTATTAATATTTCAACATAATTTAATCATCATGATAATCATCATTTTTATGATCATCACCATCAACGCAATTATCATCACATCACTGTGCACTACAAAGGAAGTGTTTTTAACTGTTAGAGATTTGGTGGGAGCATCTTGAATCAGACACTTCTAGGGTAACTGTAAACTTGCGATTATTTAATAAATTAAAGCCGCAATCAATAAAATGCATCTTTAATCTTTACATCTTAAATGACTTCAGTCTCATGAATCTTTCACTCATCTTTTTTCTGATAAAATCATCAGGTATAAATTGTTTAAGCAACCGAGAGGAGAGTTAAGGCAGAAATTCTTCAGTGGAAGAGTTGTGGACTTGTGGAATCGTTTGGAGGATAGTACTGTCACAGTTTTCCACGTTTCCTCTTAAGGAAACGTGGAAAATTGGGCTATTAGTAATGGCCAGGACAAATTGCAGTGGTTTTTAACACAGACTGAACGTCTTCTAAACCATGTTAAAGTTGGTTATGTTATGCAATGGACACAGTATAGACCGATTTGCTAGAATGCTTGCTTGCAATAGAAAAATTACATATTTGAACCTCTGCCAGAGACATATAGGCTACTGTGTAGCCCATTAGGTCTACAATAGCCTTACATGTGTGTAGGATCTTGAGCAAGTACTTCACTTAGAAAGGCTCAGTGCCATAAACTGATGTTTGGTCCAAAGACATTGGCATTTATTAAGTAATAAATAAATATAAAAATGAATTAATCAAATAAAGCTGAATCCATCAAAGTAATAAATTAATATAATAATGTAAAACAACTACTGCCTCTGCGCTCACTTGAAGTTTCCAGTCCGTTGTAGACGAATGCAGCCTCTCCTCTTTTGAATCCTATGATAACTGGATAGTTTTCTATGCCATAAGCCTTGCAGATCGCCTCACCTCCAGCAATGCAATCAATCTATAACGCACCATAAGAGCTCTTGCATTATTTATGGAACTGTAATTGAGAGTTAAATTTATGGTTACTCGTAACTGTAATCGTGAAGCCTCCAAAACACTACTACACCCTGTTAAAGATGCACAGAGAGACCAATACAATACAGTAATACAAATGTAATAATGCTTTGCCTATACGAAGTTCAAAAATGCATGTTGAAGCCAGGCAACCATCAGGAGACACCGGTAGCCCTGGAAGAGGCAGGTTTTCAGTTTAGAGCAAAGGACAGAGAAACAACCTGAGGAGGCAGAGAGTTATAGATGGAGAGACTGGCAACAATGAATGATCACCGGCTGAAGACAGGTGGAGATCCAACTCACATTTGATAAGAGTTCACAGAGAGGAGGCATAGGCTGCTCTGTATGGTTATTGGTTATACAAATAGGACTATGAAGAGGGTTGAAAGGTATTGACTAACAACAATGGTGAGAAGGTAGAACAGATATCTAATGGGCTTTAAACCATAAGACAAAAAACTGGAATCTAGTGTATGTTCTTGGAATAAGCACCAAAGTAAAGTGAAAGGACACACTGACACAGGTATAAATTATTTAAGAACCCAAAGAACATTGGGGCAGGAATTCTTTGGTACAACAGTTCTAGACCTGATGGGCACAGATATTTCATGAACACCTTTTCGTTAATAGAGAATATACTTACTTATATACCTACTAGTGAAATGGCTGAATTATACTAATGTCTCAGTGGAAATTATCACCACAAGAAGCCATATGAGGGATGGGCTATTAAGCCCTGCAGGTCAACCTGCAGTAGTTCTAACACAGACAGCAATCATAGTATATCCCTAAGTACATAAAATTATTACTCACATCAGCAAGCATGACATTTGCCTTACTGTTCTTTAGAGCCAAAGCTGCCTCTGTGTAGTGAGGAGCAAGAGCAGAACACTCATCACAACTACAACAAGAATATATATAATATATATAATACAAGCAGTATATATATATATATATGTATATATATATAAAGAACATATATAATACAAGCAAGACCAGTAGAACATAATTAAAGCTAAATTGCAAAGCAAGTTTTCACATCATTTATTTTCAAATATTTGGAAACTCAACGCTGATACGGAGTGCACTGTATATAGTCAAATGGTTCAAATGCTGAACTGCAAACCAACCAATAAGTTGGAGGTTCAAATCCCCACTAGGGCAGACGATGTCTCAAGATTTCAGCTTCATTTGCACCACCTGTATAACCAACCAAGCTATGATGAGTACACTGCTGATCGTATGCTGCAACTAGGAAGATAAGATGGTGAAGTTTGGACTGGCCAACTGCGTTCACATATGCCAAGGCTAGGAAAATGAAGTTGCTAACACTTCCTATAGGCATAGCTTTATCTACAGCCTGCTTAAGAAACTGCTCTTCTTCAATTGTGATATGTTTGTATATCCAGCCAGCTTAAGAAACTGCCCTTCTTCAATTGTCATATGTTAGCCAATCAATCCATCATTAAACCCTCATAAAAACAGAAGCCCTCATTAGCATCTGCAAAACAGCATTATCCATAATGAAAGCCTTAATTAAATTATGTTTATAACACACATCATAATTCTGCTGATCACTTCCTGTGTGCTGATCACACAAGTAACAAGTAGAGAACTTCTCCCACTATATAAATCATCACTGAGCTACAAAAATCACTCTCTTCTAGATCATTAACACAATTAGTTTATACATATACAACAGTCGTTTAACTGATAATATCAGCTCACTTTTACCTGCATAATTTTAGTACTTCTGTAATACCACATTGTAGGGTAGCACAAGTGGTAGGTGGACTACTACATCACCCACTAAAGGGCCTGCTACTCACCAATGGCTAGATTGCTTAAAAGATCCCAGAAAGTCCCATATAACTGATTCAGCACTGAGACAATTCCAAGTGTCTCAAACCTATAGGGTTGTCAGATACATGGGTAGCCAAAGGAAAACACAGAAACGAAGAAAGGAAGACAAAGGAGCATGCACTGAATGCTTCACTATGGACTGCAGAGTTAGAGGTCAACTAAGTAACACATTGGAAAGCTGCATATGAAATCATATGAGTAATCTTGAAAAGCATTTATTTAAGCAATCAATTGCACCTTCTTAATTACATGTGCAGTAATTCAATGAGGAGCCAACTCCCTAGCTGAAGCAAATTCTCATTAGGCTTTGTAGCATACATGTACCCACAGGCCTAAAACTTTTGACAGAAAAAGTTTATCATATTGTTATTATTTTGTAAGAATGATTCCCCTTAGAGCAGTGGTTCCCAACCTTTTTCGACTTATTTTGTCAGATATTCATTTTTTGCACTCATATGTTTTACATCTTTGATAGGTCAGGCGGGCCACAAGTTGTACCGGAGGGGAGGTTATTAACAGGCGAATCAGCCTTAAGCGCGGGTAAAGTTAAAAACTCCCATAGGCTAAAGTATTAAGGAATACAGGGCCTAGCCCAATGCAAGAAACATACAAAAAGTCCGACATTTTTTTAGATTTTAGCTTTGCGTGTACAGGACAAAGGCTATGAGACCAAGTGGATGACACGTCCACCAAAGATTGGCTGGACGTCTGGCAACCCTACCAAAACCGCGCTGGTAAAATCATTACGTTTGGACAACCGCTCATAGGGATATTTTAATCACTTGAAAGCCGTCGCCAACGTATAACTCATCTGGCAGACTGGCACGGTACATAACATATAGGCCTGATACTTACTTTTTAGAAGCGTAGAAGTTCACAAGGGCCAGATCGCGCTCCTGTATCGTCTGCTCGAAATCTTCATCATTTAAGACGACCACTTCAGCGTCACCTAAATCACCAAACACCGCCAAAAAAAACATAACACTCCAAAAGAACGCGAAATGAGATTTCAGGGTCTGCATTTTTCGAAAAATGTTAAAAATATTCTAAAATTCTGTAACTGTGAAAAATCTTTGCATTGATCATTGACTTGTTTCTAGTTCTTGCCTTCAGCGTCCTAATTTGTATCACGCTGATTTAAGTGTTATAGCGCAGTTCATATCGTATTATCTTTATTTATTGACAGACGAATCTTAAGGAATTGTTGTGATTTTTACTTTGCACTAGGCTACATTTATCGCTCAAGCTATAGATAGTATTAATGGTGACCTTCAAATTTCAAGCGCCAATTCTAGCTAATTTATTGTAATCGTAATCTCAGCATTTCCACGGCGCCCAAAAAACGTAATCGTAATCTCCAAACTTCTAAGGCACCACTTGAAAGCTAAGCGTAGGGCACCAGCTTATTCACGAGCGCTGCATCAAATCAGAGGGGTTGTCCAAAGGATAGTTGGGAGGCAAACTCAGGAAATCGAATTAACGGGAACCAGCTTATTCAGAGGAGCTTAATCAAAACAAAATCGATAGGCAGAGGTCAAAACCAGAGAGTCAGACAGGCCTTCAGTCAGTCATACGTACGGCTATAAAGTGGATGGTGTTTGGAATCATGATAGGATTTGTGAAAATTAGTGTTTTCAGTTTTGAACGAAAGATCTGTGTGGAGATAGCAAAGGTGAGATGTTGGTGAGTTTATAGGATGGATCGAATATTTTGTCTTAATACTGGAAGGAGTTTGTTCCAAAGGGACGGAGCAGCAGTGGCTATGAAGCGATTTGCAAAACCTGACTGCCGATCCTTTTTTCTGTTGTCAATGTAATCTGTAGACCTTGGACCTGTTACAGTAGACCTGAGTAAAATCCCAATTGCGATATCCACAAATTTCAAATCGATCCCAGAAATTCCAAGCTCTTGGGAAAACCCTAAATAAGTACAATGTAGACCTAGGCTAGACGCTAGAGGCTCGGGTCAGATGACGTCCACTAGGCATGTTTAGCGTAAGTTCAAAAGTAAGGATAGCATAGGTCCTGTATGTTGTAAGTGGGACTAGTCTCGTGTTGTAGGCTGGAAATTCCCTTTAATATGCGCTTGAGCTTCTTTGTTGGGCAGCAGTAGGTTATATCGTAAAACTGGAAAATACAGAACGGTTCTCGCTGTCTGTGATTCTAGCAGAGATCTGCATGTTTTACTGACATTTTTTGTATCAGTGAGTATTGTTTTTAGCAGAGCTTCGTTACAATTTCACCCTCACGTGCTTGAAGATCGAAGATTTTTTACTCTTGACAGGGCAATAGGAAAATAACATCCCTTCATATCTTCGTAAATCCCTCGATAGCGAAAGCGCGCATGTTAATTTTGAGATGTCTTTAAACGAAGGGAATCTGAGACTCATTCAGGAGTGTCTGAACGACATACTCGAGTGTTGCGTCTGTAAAGATGTTATAGACGACGCAAGAATGCTGCCGTGCATTCACTCTTTCTGCCTAAAGTGTCTGAAGGAGATGTTAAGCAGATGTACTGAAAATGTGATAACTTGCCCAATCTGTAGAAGTGAGTTTCCGGTGCCTGAAGACGGCGTTGGAAGTCTTCAAAAAAATTTCTTCCTCATGAGGTTAAAAGAAACTATGCAAATCGTTGACTCTAGCTCTGCCGCGAATAGTTCATGCGATATTTGTCGTAAAGATTCAGGGACAGGTGTGGATGCACCAAAGGCTGAGATGTATTGCAGTGACTGTAAGGAGAAACTGTGTTCAAAATGTTGCATCAGTCACATTAGAAATGTGTCGAATAGGAGGCACACGTTGATAGCAATATCGGACAATCCAGAACACAAAATCGAACTCAAACCAGGGACGTCAATTTTTTGCGATAGACCTAACCACAAGCAACATCCGATTAACTTGTATTGTCTAAAGTGTAGGGAAGTTCTCTGTGCCATGTGCTACATCGAGAAGCACTCAAATCACGAAAGGAAAGAGATCACGGATGCCTCAAAAATGTTTCGTGATCAGATTCAACAGAGTATAACCAAACTGTCTCCTGATACAGACATTCTATTGAGAAAGAAAGATGAGCTTGAGAATGGAAAGTCTGCTGTACTTCTGGAGACAGAGCAACTGGAAAAGGCTATAATTGACACTCGAGATGCAATTGTGAAACGTGCCAACGA
This sequence comes from Bimastos eiseni, assembly GCA_959347315.1. Lineage (NCBI taxonomy): Eukaryota > Metazoa > Annelida > Clitellata > Crassiclitellata > Lumbricidae > Bimastos > Bimastos eiseni. The sequence goes on along the minus strand of OY365810.1, from coordinate 7,064,229 downwards.
TGATGCGAAATCTCTCTTATTCGTGCTGAGCGTGAAAGCAAAAGAGAAACAGAAGGATGTTGAAATTCTGATGGGTGATGTTGTGTTCAAGTATTCCTGTTTGGACAGCTACTTGAGTTATTGCAATGGACTTTCTCTAGAGGGATCTGACATCGACATTTGCCAAGCGGCTCACTGGTTAGAGACCAGGGCCAATGAGTTACAGCAATCAACCACTGCAGATCACTTAAGTTCTGATGTTAGGTTTCAGATGCAGTTCAAAAAGACTGATCTAGAAACATTTCTGGCACAGGACAACGTAATTGGGGAACTCAATGGTAAGTTCTTGTCATATGTAGCTCACTTTAATTAGACCTGATTTGAAAATTCACTAGAATAAAAATCCTTGGTATGTGTTAGCCCGGTTTATGTGCTGCAGTTCATCTGTAGGTTTAAAAATACCAATTATGACTTTATAAAAATGCACAGAACAAATGACGCACGTCCCAATATCTTTATTTTGCCTATTTTATTTTGTGAACATTTCATCCACCGGATGTTTGCCCCTCCTACTATGGTTTTAAAATAATTTGAAATGTGTCTATGGCATATAATAATAATAATAATAATAATAATAATAATAATAATAATAGCTGCCCTCTTCTGAAATGAAATTGAGGGCTTGTGTGCACAGCTCTCTTCTGCTCACCTTGCTCTCTTCTGCTCACCTTGCTCTCTTCTGCTCACCTTGCTCTCTTCTGCTCACCTTGCTCTCTTCTGCTTACTGTGCTATCCAATACTCTCTAGACTTCTGCTTGATATGCTCTCTTTGTGTTTTACTCACTGGATACGTAGCACTCGAGCACCCTCTGGCGGTGGCTGGTCATCATATTTTAGTGGGAAATTGCACACACTGTGACACACATGAGGACATTTCTTCTTCTTCTATAACAATAATAATTTATATTTATTAATTGATGGATATTTTATAGAAGTGCAAGTCTGTGATGAGGTACAGAACATTGAAGAGGGTGAAGATGTCATAGGACTTGAAAATATGTGTAAGCAATCTTTTCTGAATCTTTCAATTTCCTTTAATCATATACTTATTATTGTATTTCCTCAGAAAATACAAATTTTATTGCCTACAGGTATTTATTACAGATCAACTTATATAGCCTTTAAAGTTCAGCATAATGGCAATATAATTATAGAGCAAATAATTGATAAGTTCAGCATTATAATAAAATAATTGAAAGTGTCTATATAGGCCTATGTGAGACATCTTTCATCATGGTTAAACATTCATATGATTACTAATGGAAATAGCTAATATGACTTTTCCCCAAGAAATTGTATTGCTCAGATTTAGCATTTTATATCACCAGAAGCTCAGACTCGGACTACTATGGGAGTGTTGATGTCTGATAATAATCGTTTGTTACCTTATGAAATACAGTTTAAAATGGCTGTGATGAGGATATGCAGCAGAAATAATTATTTAGTGTCAGTTTGTTTAGAACTAAAAAAATTCTTATGGTGGTTAACATTTGATTGTCTATATAATATGACAGATACCTTGAAAATGAAACCACAATTGAGTGGTACAGGTCAACCACAAGTGCAGGCAGCAGAATTAAAAGACACAGCTTCAGGTAATTATTTTAATTATAACGACTCAGCCAATTAATCATCTGTCTCTCTGTCATGTCTGTCTACAGGATTATCAACTTATTTGCCCTTATACTCAATGTTCATTATTATGACAGTTCTCTAAAGATCTAAAGATGAATGATCACTAAAAATCGTTGTCAACATTTGATTGTGTATGCAAATATGACAGATACCTTACTTTGCTATCCAATATGACAGACGGCTTACTGTGCTATCCAATACTCTCTAGACTTCTGCTTGATATGCTCTCTTTGTGTTTTACTCACTGGATACGTAGCACTCGAGCACCCTCTGGCGGTGGCTGGTCATCATATTTTAGTGGGAAATTGCACACACTGTGACACACATGAGGACATTTCTTCTTCTTCTATAACAATAATAATTTATATTTATTAATTGATGGATATTTTATAGAAGTGCAAGTCTGTGATGAGGTACAGAACATTGAAGAGGGTGAAGATGTCATAGGACTTGAAAATATGTGTAAGCAATCTTTTCTGAATCTTTCAATTTCCTTTAATCATATACTTATTATTGTATTTCCTCAGAAAATACAAATTTTATTGCCTACAGGTATTTATTACAGATCAACTTATATAGCCTTTAAAGTTCAGCATAATGGCAATATAATTATAGAGCAAATAATTGATAAGTTCAGCATTATAATAAAATAATTGAAAGTGTCTATATAGGCCTATGTGAGACATCTTTCATCATGGTTAAACATTCATATGATTACTAATGGAAATAGCTAATATGACTTTTCCCCAAGAAATTGTATTGCTCAGATTTAGCATTTTATATCACCAGAAGCTCAGACTCGGACTACTATGGGAGTGTTGATGTCTGATAATAATCGTTTGTTACCTTATGAAATACAGTTTAAAATGGCTGTGATGAGGATATGCAGCAGAAATAATTATTTAGTGTCAGTTTGTTTAGAACTAAAAAAATTCTTATGGTGGTTAACATTTGATTGTCTATATAATATGACAGATACCTTGAAAATGAAACCACAATTGAGTGGTACAGGTCAACCACAAGTGCAGGCAGCAGAATTAAAAGACACAGCTTCAGGTAATTATTTTAATTATAACGACTCAGCCAATTAATCATCTGTCTCTCTGTCATGTCTGTCTACAGGATTATCAACTTATTTGCCCTTATACTCAATGTTCATTATTATGACAGTTCTCTAAAGATCTAAAGATGAATGATCACTAAAAATCGTTGTCAACATTTGATTGTGTATGCAAATATGACAGATACCTTACTTTGCTATCCAATATGACAGACGGCTTACTGTGCTATCCAATACTCTCTAGACTTCTGCTTGATATGCTCTCTTTGTGTTTTACTCACTGGATACGTAGCACTCGAGCACCCTCTGGCGGTGGCTGGTCATCATATTTTAGTGGGAAATTGCACACACTGTGACACACATGAGGACATTTCTTCTTCTTCTATAACAATAATAATTTATATTTATTAATTGATGGATATTTTATAGAAGTGCAAGTCTGTGATGAGGTACAGAACATTGAAGAGGGTGAAGATGTCATAGGACTTGAAAATATGTGTAAGCAATCTTTTCTGAATCTTTCAATTTCCTTTAATCATATACTTATTATTGTATTTCCTCAGAAAATACAAATTTTATTGCCTACAGGTATTTATTACAGATCAACTTATATAGCCTTTAAAGTTCAGCATAATGGCAATATAATTATAGAGCAAATAATTGATAAGTTCAGCATTATAATAAAATAATTGAAAGTGTCTATATAGGCCTATGTGAGACATCTTTCATCATGGTTAAACATTCATATGATTACTAATGGAAATAGCTAATATGACTTTTCCCCAAGAAATTGTATTGCTCAGATTTAGCATTTTATATCACCAGAAGCTCAGACTCGGACTACTATGGGAGTGTTGATGTCTGATAATAATCGTTTGTTACCTTATGAAATACAGTTTAAAATGGCTGTGATGAGGATATGCAGCAGAAATAATTATTTAGTGTCAGTTTGTTTAGAACTAAAAAAATTCTTATGGTGGTTAACATTTGATTGTCTATATAATATGACAGATACCTTGAAAATGAAACCACAATTGAGTGGTACAGGTCAACCACAAGTGCAGGCAGCAGAATTAAAAGACACAGCTTCAGGTAATTATTTTAATTATAACGACTCAGCCAATTAATCATCTGTCTCTCTGTCATGTCTGTCTACAGGATTATCAACTTATTTGCCCTTATACTCAATGTTCATTATTATGACAGTTCTCTAAAGATCTAAAGATGAATGATCACTAAAAATCGTTGTCAACATTTGATTGTGTATGCAAATATGACAGATACCTTACTTTGCTATCCAATATGACAGACGGCTTACTGTGCTATCCAATACTCTCTAGACTTCTGCTTGATATGCTCTCTTTGTGTTTTACTCACTGGATACGTAGCACTCGAGCACCCTCTGGCGGTGGCTGGTCATCATATTTTAGTGGGAAATTGCACACACTGTGACACACATGAGGACATTTCTTCTTCTTCTATAACAATAATAATTTATATTTATTAATTGATGGATATTTTATAGAAGTGCAAGTCTGTGATGAGGTACAGAACATTGAAGAGGGTGAAGATGTCATAGGACTTGAAAATATGTGTAAGCAATCTTTTCTGAATCTTTCAATTTCCTTTAATCATATACTTATTATTGTATTTCCTCAGAAAATACAAATTTTATTGCCTACAGGTATTTATTACAGATCAACTTATATAGCCTTTAAAGTTCAGCATAATGGCAATATAATTATAGAGCAAATAATTGATAAGTTCAGCATTATAATAAAATAATTGAAAGTGTCTATATAGGCCTATGTGAGACATCTTTCATCATGGTTAAACATTCATATGATTACTAATGGAAATAGCTAATATGACTTTTCCCCAAGAAATTGTATTGCTCAGATTTAGCATTTTATATCACCAGAAGCTCAGACTCGGACTACTATGGGAGTGTTGATGTCTGATAATAATCGTTTGTTACCTTATGAAATACAGTTTAAAATGGCTGTGATGAGGATATGCAGCAGAAATAATTATTTAGTGTCAGTTTGTTTAGAACTAAAAAAATTCTTATGGTGGTTAACATTTGATTGTCTATATAATATGACAGATACCTTGAAAATGAAACCACAATTGAGTGGTACAGGTCAACCACAAGTGCAGGCAGCAGAATTAAAAGACACAGCTTCAGGTAATTATTTTAATTATAACGACTCAGCCAATTAATCATCTGTCTCTCTGTCATGTCTGTCTACAGGATTATCAACTTATTTGCCCTTATACTCAATGTTCATTATTATGACAGTTCTCTAAAGATCTAAAGATGAATGATCACTAAAAATCGTTGTCAACATTTGATTGTGTATGCAAATATGACAGATACGTTGAAACGACAACTGATTGACACAGATCAACCACACGTTCAGGCAGTAGAATCAAAAGACACAGCTTCAGGTAATTATTTAATTATATCGATTCAGCCAATTAATCACTGGCCCATCTACAGGGTTTCTCAACTTAATTTTGTACTCAATGTTCATCATTATGAAAGTTAAATGAATTTATTCAATCCTTGCTTTGTTACTTAGTCCCAGATAGCAGCAGCTTTTGTTATATCTTTAAATGTTAAATTTGCAGAGAATTTGTGGTACCTTTTCTTCAAGAGGCTTAGAGTACATAGATCTTTGAACCCATTGACTTTACATACAATGAAACGCTAATCAGATTCTAAGATTAGTGTTTAATTGAACCGGACACAATTTTTCAGTTAATTGGAAAGGGCTGTATCATACGACGTAATAAACATGCACACTTTACCACACACATACACATATACATAATTATAAATTTATGATATGTGTCCAGTCATATTAGGTATTTATGCAGCACCATTTGTTGATATATGACCTAGTAGTATTCTAGACAGTGAAGTAACAGATTTATTACTACAGACATGAGAGTATAATTTTCTGGATTGATTCATTCTTTGGCTGAGGTGGATATCATGCAGCAGCAGTGGTACAGCAGGACTAACCTTTCTTCAAAATTGGAAAGTCTAATAGTGTTATAATTATACGATTATTGGAATTCAAATCAACATCCTCATTGTCCTGATTATTGGAATTCAAATCAACATCCTCATTGTCCTACTCTCCAATTCTTCTTCTCCTCTGACTCTGCTATGATAATTATTGTTTCTACCAGGAAGGCTCCACTAATTACTTACATTATTGTTCAATCAACTAATTGCATATGATAGGCTAGGCTCACCAAATGGAAACAGTATTCAACTGATGTGTAATTGGGGTAATCTTGATCTGCTGTGGACGTTATAACTATGCTATTAGGTTTGCCTAGTTGACAATAATTGCTATGATTTTTATTGTAAGCTAGATATATAGTATAAATATGGTCTGTTCATCCTTGCTATTATTAACTGCATATTCACCTATAGTTTAGTTAATTCACTGACATCTACAGGAGGCCTGTCCCATATATATGCTTGTGACCTAATTATGCTTTTAACAGAGAGGATGTACTGGGCTTATTTTACATAAATGCTGTCTATGCTCACCTGAGTGGTATTTTAAGTTCATTGATCATTAAATGGCTGCCAAAGCAAGATGACTAAAAAATTCTTACAGCAGAAATGAACTGGCTGCTGAATGTTACTGGAAGGTCATGACTGCAGAAGTAAGAAATGAAGACATAAGACAAATAAGGTATCAAAGCAATGCACTATGTGGATAAACCAGGGTCCAATGTAATAAACAGCAGGGGGGTCATCTGACAAAAATTTCTGAGCATTTGAAGAATCCTGCACTATATAAGCGCCCATGTAGCTGAAGCTGGGGGTCCAACCCCTCTGACACTCCCTGAAAAATCTTACACTGGAATAAACTGCAGCCACGTTGTTGCATTTCGATTGGCATTTTTTAAGTTTGAGTTTTCATGCATAATTCGAAGGAAAAAGAAACAAAGGCTGGCGAAGACTGTGCTGAAAAGATGATATAAGCTTGGACATGACATCACTTGGACCAACTTCTAAAGGAAGCATATGGTTGCCATTAGGACCATGTAGAATGTATGCTGTCTACTTAAAATGTCATTTAAAATATTGATGAAACTTCTGTATCAATAATTCAGACCAACTATAATGACCATGCTCTCAATCACTGAAAAATCAAGATTGAAAGAACAATATTGGCCAGATAAAACTGAATCCATTTGGCTGTGAATTGTCGTCAATGGGTCGGTTGTAGATAGACGATAAGATAAAAGTACTGTGGAAATGAAATTGTTGTGATAATGTGTGCATTTAAGAACTTCAACAAAAAACTATGAATCACATTTTTATTTGAAAATCATTCAAGTTCAGCAATTTCTTCTCCGTATGTGACATTTCAGATAGCAATGTAAAATATATTGACTCTTATACTACCATGTTATGCTAATACTGATTTTATATTTACACAGGGGATAACAACTCAGGTTCAAACATTCATAATGACAATGAAGACTCTGCTAACTCGGACTCGGAAGGATCTGGTAAAGTTAATGCAATCAATACAATTGTAATCATCATTTTTAACTCCTTCAATGCATCAAAAACTCATCTTTTATTCTTCCCAAATGTGCCGTGTTGTGGTCTACAGCTTGTGCACAGTTGATCTGGATGCAAAGACCGGCCTGGAAGGGAATAGAGACCCACTTATTTGGGTGGACAATTTAAGCAGAATTATAGGACAATGATGGAGTGCAAAATGGGCAAGTGGTTAAGTGTATTGGACTGTAAGGCAGAAGGTTGAGAGTTCAAACCTTGCTAGGCAGACTTTTGTTTACGTGTTTCAATACTGATTGTGCCTCAGTGCCACCTTTGACATAATAAGCATGCCAACCTTATAACATAACATCATAACATAACTGAGTATATGTTAAGTGTAACTTCTAGTAAAAGTTCATCAGTAATGCTCATGACCCTTCAAACAAATTTATGAACTTCAAGCACTTGCAGAACAGAAAAGGAACTAGAACTGATTTGCTCAGGTCTAGTTTTATGGGAATGTTGTTCCAGGCCACAGGACCAATGAAAGCAAATCTTCTGTGCTGAGGTGTAGAGGTATGAGTTACAGAACGAGCTAGAGGAGTAAGAAAACCGATCCTGATCAGCTGAATAAATGGACCTGCAACCAGGAACTTAGCGAGAAATGCGTGTTCACACCGGTTTCAACTGGGCTGTTCTTGGATTAATTATTATTGCCTCCTGCCTAGAAATTTCTTGCTTATACTCTACTCTTCTCTGAAGTCCGTCTTATTCAGCCGTAGTTTGACCGGGAGCATCTCTGGGTGGATATGTTGAAGGAGTGCTATATTAAGTTTCATTGATTGATTGATTGATTGATTGATTGAGTAAGATGTACACTTTGCAGGTTTCGTATCGAGTACAGATGAACCTATTGTTTCGTCGCTGGAGTCTAGTTTAGAGCGAACAGACGATGGCTCGGCTCTGACAAGAACGGAGTCAAGACGAAGCGGTTTGTTCGGCTGGATATTTGCACGCTCCAATTCGGGTAAGTGGATATTAATTATTGGCCTTGTGATACTTTCACCTCACAGTGGATTTCTGCTGTGCTTAAAATTTGGCTGTCATCCTCTGTGACCTGTTGCCATGGTTACTATTATTATTATCATTATTATTGTTATTATTTAGCATGGTAGTGTTGACGAAAAACAGATGGCGTTCCCTCACTGGACAGCTACCGAGAGTCTTTGGAATAGGTAGCTTGTCTCGAGTGTGTCATGGGTCACATCGGTCAGCCTTCGTCCCAAATCCAACACAAAGTTCAAACCCTCGGAACTCCAAGCACCACTGGACTCCAGTGCCACCGCCACAAGAGCATGGGTTCGGGTGATCGATGCATACTTTGCTTTCTTGGCGATTGCTGCACGGTTTGCTGCTTCTCCTGCTGCAGTTGATGTCGCTGTCAGGGTATGAAGATGCACGAGTGTCTGAAACAGTCACATCCCAAGTGAGGCACCTGCCGCATGACCACGGGATGAGTGTCACGCTGTCCAGTACTGCAATCCTTATTATCATTATTATTACAATTTACTATTATTATTATTATCATTACTATTATTAATATTATTATGAGTATTATTATTTTTTGCCCCGGATATACAGGATCCTGAAGGGATTTAGAGATTGTAAACTATTGATGCAATTTGTCTGGAAATGGCCTTACTCGTCATTGTTGTCCTGGTTGGCAAAATGGCCCCGAAATCTGACCACGTTGAGTATTATTATTATGATAATTATTAAAATTTTTAATATTATCGTTTTTATTATTACCGGAGATTTACTGACCAGTAAGCAACATTGAGGCCATGCACTCATGACAGAGGAATGTATGTATGTATAGAATGCTGTGTGCCTGATTAGTTCAATGCTGCACACTTTCTGTGGTTTCACGTTGACCCAAATCTCCATTGCGGAGAAATCGTCAGACAAATAGTGTCAGTCTGATCTTGCCATATCGATTTTCATTCTTGTTTCATACCTATTGTTTTCTTTTACAAGTTTGCCTTTTAAAATTTCTGTATGCAATGAATAATGCATTAATTTGAATTTTCCTTAGACAATATGTGCACAAATAATCTTGTGACTGGTTTACTGTTGAGTTTTCGCTAATTAAAAAAAATATTTTTTATGTTTAGGTGGTGACATTTCTGAGACAGAGTCAACTAATGGCGAGAAGAGCAACCGTCGAAGTTCAGAGTCAGAAGGTGAAACTTATTTATGAACAATTGTGCAGATAATGATGAGATGTAGTTGAGAATACAGCGGGAATTAAAGGATCGGATCAGGGAGTTTATAATCCAGCATGGGACCTCGTTAAGGGTTGTTTCCATGACGATTTCAGATGACCAAGTTTTGTTTATTATTTTTATTATTTTTACCCGAGGTGTGTTTGCGTGTTAGTGTGCTGGACTGTCGATCCTGAGGGCGGGGTTTAAACATCCACCAGGATAGAAATTTTGTTCGAGATTTCTGCTCCATTTGCGCAACCTTGGCTATTATGAGTACACCGACCATACACTGTCAGCTGGAAGATGAGAAGGTGTGGACGGGCCAATGGCCATCTGTCCTCATATGCCAAGGCTAAGAAAATGAGGTTGCTAACACTACATAGCCATGCCTGCTCCAGGTTTAGCTTAAGGGAATGCTCTTATCTTCTTTTCATATGATCCATCATGTCATTCTGGTATGACTAGTCTTTGTTGATGTCTTGCTCAGTAGTTAGCTTGATGTGAAAATAATTTTTTTGTCCATTGGAGTATTAAAATAGATAAGTTGTTGCAGAGGAGTGTAGTTTCTTAGTTATTTCCACCTTATTAGTATTATTTGTTTATTTCGTTTCTAGATGGTGCGTAATTGTATATCGTTTAGGTAGTTGTAAGGTGTTACTATTATCTATTATCCACATACAGTAATTCGTTTATATAGGTTTGGTGGTTGTAATAGCTTGCAATTTGCAGTAGTCATTAAGAAGGATATTTATATCCAGTCATTCAGTTATTATTATAATGACTAAATTGTGTCTGTTTCTCTTAAAGCAAGTAGGGCATAACTTAAAATCGCCTCGGACATTCGTCTCGGCCAAATATCTCGGTTTTTTGGACTATTTGGAAGTATTCGCCTTAGCAAATATTACACTCACAAATAGATAAAAATATACATTATTTAATTCAATAATTTTTGTATAAACATTTAATAAGCTAAAAAATGAAACTAAAAATTGTAAAGCCATATTAGTGGTTATTACAGGCACAAACATTTATTTTGCTAATTTTTCATTAAGCGAAAGTGACGAAAGTAAAAAATTTTAAGCTTCGCCTACGTCTGGTACTCACCGGGCCAGAGTTGCCACTACTATTCGGTTTGTACTCGAATCGGCAAATAGTGCATCCAAATACTCGAATTTGGTGCTTGGTAAAAATTGTCTAAATGGTTATGCACTAAAAGCAAGCACTGATTTTACAACATCTGTGTGACTGTAACAGAAGCTATATAATTACTAAGAACTCTTTCTGATAGGACACCAAAAAGTAATATTACTATTTGATTAGTTCCAAGGGTTTGCAAAACAGATACTTGGTTGTATTATATGAATACTATGGTACTTTTGTTGTTACTCAATTTTAACAATATATGTTTGATTGATTGTAGATAACCATCGCAATCCACTCTGCATTCACACTATAAAGACGAAATCAGCAGCAAGTGAAACTCATCCAATCTGTGGTATAACTATCTTATTCCAGGAACTGTATGTCGTCAGTGACGAGAGTTCAACAATTGAAGTGTACGACACGACATCATTTGCACTGCTACGTGAACTTTACATTGCAAGGTTGGTTGATCCCGGAGACATAGCATCGTGTACAAATTATATCTACATAAGCGATTGGAAATCACGAGGTCAACCCAATGAGATATTGAAGGTTAATGCTGCTGGGAGTCTAATGAAGAAGTGGGCAACTCCAGATGATTACAGTTGGCTTTCGGTAACTCACGAATCCCACATTGTGTTGACTTTGCACGAGGAAAATACGATTAACGAATATAAACCATGTGGAAGTCTGATACGTTCAGTGAAGATTCCACCGAGATCTGGAATACACCATCTCTGGCATGCGATTAAACTCACCAATGGCGACTTCATGGTTAGTTATGGTATCAAGAACTGTCACAGAGTGTGTCAGGTTGATTTTAATGGAACGGTTATGAATTCCTTTGGTGAAAGTTCTGGCTTCCAGCGCCTAAGGAGCGCCGTGTATCTTGCGGAAGATTTGCGTGGTTCGATATTGGTCGTCGACCAGAGCAGAGGAAGAGTGGTCCAGTTGCATAGTAATCTTCAATTCCAGAAGCAACTTTTTACAAGAAGACATAACTTGTTTAGTCCTGTGAGAATTCATGTGGACGCGTCAAGAGGTCGACTGTTTGTGGCCGATCGTAAATGCCTCATTTCAATATTCAACTTTTGCTAAATTTGTGTAATTGATACAATATTGATGATTTAAATAATGATAATAATGATTGTAATGGTTATCAAAAAGTTTTATGACTTGAGATTGAAGGAATCCTTTGGTGTTAAAGGAAATTTATTGCATCTTTTGGGATGTCCAATTTGATTGTTGATTTGTTAAGTCAATAGTAATTATTAATTATGGTGAGTAATCGTAAGAATGTAGCATTATTGTTCCCTGAGGAATGCTCTGCGTCGTGTTTATAATCCTGATCCCCAAATGGCCATATGGTACCTGAGGCAATATAGTGTTGGCAATAATAATAACTTTATTTCATTACGCTTTGATATTTCACTATGTTGCCATGTCAACAGTATTGTAGTCTGGACAATTTTCTTTTCTTGTGCAGGATGACATTTGCCGCTAGTAAAATAATAACAATATTGCTGCTGTGATTGCTGTTGATGTTTGAGTTTTTGCCTATTCTTCTGTGAATTATTTTTATAACTTGTTCTTATTGCATGCAATTGTCCGGGGCCTTTTTTTTACTGGGGAACACACCTGAACCGCATTCCGGCACCTTTTTTCAATTACTATAAAATAAAAATTGTAGTTGTGCTAAAACGGAAGTTTGATATAAAACTTAACAATTTCAATTATGTATTTTCTAAAATTTTTAAGTAGGTGTGTAGATTGCTATAATTGTATCCTGTAAAATTTATTTTATTCGGTAGCTAATTTTATCGTAATTTATTTTGACAATACAGATGCGTCTGGCCGATTTTTCTAGAAGGAAAGCACTGCTAATGCCTCTGACGACTTATGCAGCAGGACGAAACAATGTACAGAACGGATTCTTGCCGTTTACTTTCATTTACTTTCTCTGACTGTAATTGATGTTATATTTTTAAATTGTGGTCTCTATGATTTTTGCTTAAGCATATGAAGCTTCTAAAATGTTCTTTTCAAAATATAATTATTGCATAACCTAAAATTATTGTTGAACCACAGACACAAACTTTAACCTGTTTATGTTTAAGCTACATTGACACTATTCTTTTAGGCCCATCCACATATTACGTCGTACGCAAAGAAGGGAAGGGGTTTTCGAATTTTGCATAGGCGAGGGGTAGAGGGTCTTGAGAAATGCCTATGTGTCCAAATATAACTCTAATTATGACTTCCACATTATGGAATATTGAGATCAGAACTGAAAATCCAATCATGGACTATATACATTCCTGCTTATTAATCAATTTTATGTAGCATTAAAACTTTTTTAAATGTAAGTGTTGTTATTAATTTCTTTCTTTCTGACAGTTAGAATATTTAAGCTGTGAAATACAGGGGTGCAAAAAACTAGGTTATTTTAAAATAAACAGTTGGTTTTTTGAGTTTATTTGGTTTTTTAGTTTTCCTTTTTATTTTGTAACAGCAGTTTTTTTATAAAAAGCATCACACACGGCGTGAAAAGAGCTTCAACCAACTCGTTTTTATAATTAATTTAGCTTGATTTCAGACTGAATAACACAAAATTAGTAATATAATAGTAATATTAATAAATTGAATAAAAATATTTAGGAAAACAAAAATTGCCATTTTTCGTATTTTTTGGTTTTGTAAAATGGAAAAAAATACATATAACCAAAAAACCAACATGTTTGCAGACCTGGTGAAATATGATTCTTATCATAAATAAATGGCCTATGATAAAAATCAATGTCTTATAGATCTTTGTAAGGGAAATGTAGGCCTACGTGCGCATGGAGAGGGGTCCACAAAATGTACACGGTGCAAAGGGGGTCCGATAATAAAAATTTTGAGTATTCAATAAAAAATTATATGGATGTGCCCTTTTGCGTTATCTGTTTCTTTTTTTAGGTGTATTCTTATAGTGACTGCTTAGAGTTTTAGAATTTTCTATTGGTTTTGTACAATTGTGTGATCATACTAAGTAATGCTTACCTTAGGGTGTGTTTTAATGTACTATTCAGTATTGTTAATGGTTGCTCACAACACAAGTATTTGCTTTCAGGCTGCAATAAATCGTTCTCATTCTTAGTCAATGTCAGTGAAATTTGATGATTCTATTGTTTCCAATGTCAATTGTTTCTAATGGCTATTTTTCCCAATGTCTATTGTTTTCAATGTCTATTGTTTTCAATGTCTATTGTTTTCAATATCTATTGTTTTCAATGTCTATTGTTTTCAATGTCTATTGTTTTCAATGTCAATTGTTTTCAATATCTATTGTTTTCAATATCTATTGTTTTCAATGTCTATTGTTTTCAATGTCTATTGTTTTCAATATCTATTGTTTTCAATATCTATTGTTTTCAATATCTATTGTTTTAAATGTCTATTGTGGGCTTTCGTGAATTGAAATAGGTGAAATTTGATATCGATACAGAGCTCCAGAGTTCCATATGCCGTTATCGGGGAAATGTGAAGAACCGAGGGCACTTAATTCGTTGGGAATTTGATCCTCGTGTCCAGTGCTTTGTGCTGTTTCGCGTCGTTATTGTTCCTTTCTGCAATCGTTATTCAATGCTTCAGTATTCCCTCCCATCGAGTTGCGAGCAGAGTCTTAAATGGCATTTAGATTGTTTTATTTGCTACTCTCGATAGTTTGCAGTGCGGTTTGTTTTGGCTCATGTTTCGGCTACGAAAACGAATAAGCATGATTATGTAGAGCAAGAGATACTGTGCTTTGGTATAATGGTATTCACTGGATACTGTGAGCGTCGCCTGGAACAGTAGTAGCCGCCTAGTTAGTTGTTTCAGTTTAACGACTCGGATCTGTGTGATGACAGTGATCATTGAGGTCACCCTCCTATTTCCAGTCTTGGGACTGGCGCTACCATTGTGCGAACAGTGGTGTTATGGTATTTAGAAGTTGCGATGTGTGCTGTGTATTTGTGGTCGTTTGATGGACGGCATGAGTAAGGGACAGGGTTTAGAAGCTGCAATATATTTCACACTTGTTCACTCTGCCACTGTTCGCACTTTGACAGTGCCAGTCCCAAGCCTGGATATAGGAGGAGGGAGACGCTAATGATCTTTGTCATCACACAGTGTCGATAAACTGAATTAGATACTGCTACTAGGCTTACTAATCGATTGAATTTACATGTAGTATCTGTAGGGCCTAATAATACAATTATGCCAAAACAATTTCTGTCGGCGTGCGCATGATATCTGTGTCTCTATTTTCGTGTTCTTTCTCGCTGTTTCTGTTCTTATTATTCTTCCTTCCTTCTCTCCTTCTCTTTCCTCTCCTGTCCCCTTCTGTCCTCTCAACTCCTCTCCACGTCTCCATCCATTATCCTCTCCCATCACATCCCCTGTCCAGTCTGTCTGTCTGTCTGTCTGTCTGTCTGTCTATCAGTCTGTATTCGTCTGCCAAATGTATCTATCGTTTCCTGATCCTTGAAGGCCTCTGATGAAGACTGTGGACATTCGTCTGATGTAGGCTCCAAAGTGACAACAGTCGCTTATTTATGGCCGACTTCTGGTTGTTCTGTTTGTATCATTAACTGCGACTGATCGTCGTGTTGTGTCTTCAATGCCGTCTTCAGTTGGGGAGCTTCATTCTCGGCCTTCGTATCTCTGTCTTTGTCTCTGTATGTATGAATATATGTATGTATGTGTGTCTGTCTGTCTGATTGTCTCTCTGTACGGTTGTTTGTGTTCCTCTCTCAGAAAACACTGCTGCTCACAATGTTTCTCTTTCTTTCTAACTCCATAACTCTTCTTACCTCCCTTCTCTCAGCTCGTCCGGTGTGTCTATCTCTCTGCGCCTTTGTCTCTTTGTCTGTTTATGTGAATGCATCAACACGTTTACATGCAAACATATTGAGTATAACGAGTGCATACATTTATATATATATATACATATATATATATGCATATAATACATCCACGCATACGCACACACATATATATTATATATACATACATATATATATATACACCGTATATCTTTCATACATTTATAGTAAGCTTATATATGATATATATGTAGGCCTATAGACTTTTCTTCGATTCAATAATAATTATGTCTTTCTTGTGTTGGTCTTTCTCACTCACCGGCATCTGTTGTGAGTAACTTCTTCTGACAACACATTCTCAAACCTCGCTTTCGAGCCATAACATCATTCTGTGTGGCCATGTAAAAAACGGAAAAAGACACCTTCAGTGGTTTCGTTAAAACCCATTTCAAAGCAGTTAATTCTGGAGCAATATTCCCTCTAATTTTTTGGAGATAATGTGTGCGCAAGAAATAGTTCTAGCTCTATAGTAGCAGTCTTCCATCGACCCTCGTGCAGACTTGGCACCAAGAGAGAACTCTATAGCCTACTGGCGCAGTTACAATTATTTGGATTCTCATGTTGCTTGGTTATCAAGCTCCGTTAGCAAGACAATTATAAGCATAGACCTTTAATTCTGACACAACCTGCGTGTCATATTATGACACATTAAAACGATAGAAGAAAGCAAGCAACCTTGAAAGCGATTATGAACAACTTGATGATGATGATGATGATGTTGTTGTTGCTGCTGCTGCTGCTGTTGATGATGATGATGATGATGATGTTGTTGCTGTTGATGATGATGACGATGATGATGATGATGATGATGATGATGATGATGATGATGATGTTCTTTGTTGTTTTTGTTTTGTTAATGATGATCATCCTCAACATCATTATTATATGTTGATTTACAAAACACAATAGTCAAATAACAGTCTAAATGGCATCATCATCATGCACATCATTATTATCATTATTATTACTATCATCATCGTTATCATCATTATCATCATCACCACCATCATTATTATCATTATCGTCATCGTTATCATCCTCATCATTATCATCACCATCATCATTATCGTCATTATTATCATCATCATCAGTATCATCATTGTCATCATCATCATCACGAAAATGAATGATGACTTGGATGTGTTCTCCACAGCAGTTATTGCGACGCTGCTACGCCTGAGAATGGAGCAGATCCAGGAGTGCTATTATCTGGAAAGTGATAGGCCTACGTTAAAGAGCAAACCAAGCAACAGCAACTGAACTGACCAGTCGTTCATTCGTTGGAATCGTTACATAAAGCCAAGGGGTTTTCATTGCAACGTTTGCGGACAAATTAACCGCGACTTTGAACAGAGATACTGGAGCACAGAGGGTGCCACAAGAGACTACTAATCCTACTTACTTTTCTTTCGATGAACACGGTCAGTGGAGATTCATTCTTCTGTGCTTACTGCAGTGTTGGACACGAGACCAACAACTCAAGACGGAGACCAAGACCGAGACCAAGTGGTCCGAGATCGAGACCGATGGTTCGAGACCAAGACCAAGACCGATAATTTTTTATGAACAATTCAATTTATCAAGACTCTAAAAGGGAATAACACGTAACACGCTTAAAACATTAATTTTATTGCTGAAGAATACTAATCTTAATAATGTTCAAGAAAACAGTTTTACCGTGGAATCAAAGGGGTTGTCCAAACGGTATAGTCCGTGGAAGGTCGCAATCCAGTGGCCGCTAAGAAGAGTGTCTTTTGGTCGAGGATTGGTAGGTGGACGCTCAAGTGAGTCTGGGTAAGAATTACTGAGAAGGTGAGACTTAAGTTCAAAATGAAAGGCCAGAAGGGTGATGGATAGAAAAGACAGATGATGTTGTGATGTTGTTGGTGTACGCCCTCCTCATATGAGCCTACCAACCCTCCTAGTTACGTACATACTTCCAGCCACCCAAGACCCACCACAGTGCCAACCACCTACGTAGCTACAACCCACTGGCTTTCTTCTTCTCGGAGTAAATACTGCTCCAGTTCACATGACTGTAACAGTAGATTCAAATGAAACGAATACCGATGTTATTTTCGCAAAAAAATCCTACGAATGTCAAGGCGTCCTTCGGTCACATGTGCATAATTATTATAAAAGATGTCTTTCTGAGGGATATCTTCAGAGTCCCAGACGCGTTTCTGCTTGTCGTAAAATGAGTGCGTTTTCTGGTGTGTGTGTGTTTGTAATTGATGCTACTCCGCAAGGTGACTCTAATTATAATTGCTGCGGTTATCTTTTGAAGACGGATGAAGAGTTGAATGCAGAACACCAGCATTTGAAAGTTATGAAGAGTCTGGGGACGTAGGAATATGCGTCGTTTTTTCTATGCCACCTTTATTTTGCTTTCTGCCTTGTGTGTCTCAGTGTCTGTGTGTGCAATTTTGTATGTTTGTGTGACTGTGTACTTGTGTGACTGACTGATTGACTCTTTAAATTCTAACTCTCTCTCTCTCTCTCTCTCTCTCTCTCTCTCTCTCTCTCTCTCTCTCTCTCTCTCTCTCTCTCTCTCTCTCTCTCTGTCACTCTCTCTCTCTGTCTGTCTCTCTTCTCTCTGTCTCTGTCTCTCAATTTTTTGGAGCATACCCTTGCTCTCTTTGTCTATTCCTTCTCTTCTATTCTTTACAGTATCTCTGCTTCGCTTTCTCTTGGTCTCTATTTTATCTCTGCCATCTGTCTATTTGTCTGTCTGTCTGTTGTGACTCTGTCTGTTCCTTTTTCTGTCTCCGTTGTCTGTCTCTGTCTCTCTGTCTGTCTCTGTCTCTGTCTCTTTCTCAGTTTGTTTCATTAATTTCCTGCAGTCTTCCTTACCTCCCGTGATGTGCGTCTGTGTTTGGTTTGACTCGGCATAAGCTTATGTTTCAAACAAATAAATCCAGTTTTCGTTCTAATGCTGTTTTCAGTGATGATCTGTTTGGAATAGACTGGTTCCCTGCTGCGCATGATCTACGCTCGTTATACTAAACCTTCTGTATGTCATTCTGTTTATCTCTGTGTGTGTCTCTGTTTGTCTGACTCTCCTTCCCTCTCGCTTTCTCTCTAATCTCCTTCCCCTATAACTCTTATCTAACAAATCCGTTTTCTGCCTTTTTCTTTGTTCAGTGTTTAGTTCAGTTTTACCTATTTCTTTGGTATTGCTTTGTCTTTTATTATCGCTCGTTGGTTCTTTGACCGACTATTCCTTCTCAATCATTCCTTTGTTTTCGATGCCTCTTTGAGCTGATACTCAGTCGCCAATTGGCATTCAGCTCGTCTAGAAAACATGATACAGGGCCTGTGCTTTTTAAACCTATTGATACGCTATCGTGTAGTGGTTTTAGTGAGGGGCTGTCAACTTTAAGTTCGAAGGTTTTAATCTCTGCCTGACCAGATAATATATTCTTTCGAGATTTCATCTCAGCATCTTGGCAAATCTCAGCTATGATGAGTAAGCTTAAACACTGACCGTGCAATGTCAGTAGGCCAGATGGCAAAGGAAAATGTGTAGGCCTATTCACCAAATCACATATCCAGAGGCTTGAAATAATTAAAAAATTTAAAATAAACTGAATATTAAATTCAAGCCAACACTGCAAGAGAGACGACAATAAATAATTTGAAGTTACAAACACAAAATTTAGTATCAATGGAGACCAAAGTCACAGTCCTTCTTTCCGCTCTTTTCTCTGATCAGAGAATTTAGGCTATAAATGTAACGTAACGAAAA
This sequence comes from Bimastos eiseni, assembly GCA_959347315.1. NCBI lineage: Eukaryota > Metazoa > Annelida > Clitellata > Crassiclitellata > Lumbricidae > Bimastos > Bimastos eiseni. The sequence goes on along the minus strand of OY365810.1, from coordinate 7,044,890 downwards.
TCTCTGAAATATCTCATAGTCATTCAAAAGCTGCACGAAAGACCAGTTTATCACCGGTGCGATATAAATTCAATGGCTCAATAGTCAGGTTGATTTGGTCCGTTAACTCCGTTTCTTTACCAGGTAGGAGTTTGTGGAAAGTTGAATGGAAGACAGATGGTCGCTGTTGAGAAGTTCCGTTGAAGTTCTGTCAATGGGTTTTACCTCAGTGACTGCACATGGTCGCAATCTTTCATCTCGATACATAGATCGTTTATGTTATTTGTAGGCGACGCAGTTTCTATGCGGAGGATAAAAATATTATTACTACGCAGTTCTCAGCAGCACAACATCCGGGGGACCGCTAGGCGCTGATGTTATCATAAACAACAGTCACAGCAAGCTCATAATCATCATCATCATCATCGTCATCATCATCGTCGTCGTCGTCATCATAATCATCAACGTCATTATTATCATCGTCATTCGTATTATTGCTGGCGTCGTCGTCGTCGTCATCATCATCGTCGTCGTCGTCGTTGTCGTCGTCATCATCATCATCATTATCATCATTACAATCATAATCATAACGCCGCCTCCACTTTCTCCCTATCGCAATCGTAACTGCTACACATGTATGCTAACCTCATACTGTATGTACCACATCCACTTCCAATGACACTCCACAACATTCTCCTCTACCATCACCACTGCTAATAAACCTCATGCACGTAGTTTCTGTAAATGACATTGCGTCATATAACGAAGTTGATTAGCGTCGCACTTCTCCTCTATGAAGATCGAGTCTTCCGCTTGGCAATGCCACCCAGTGCAGGTCAACAGTGGCCAAACGTAGATGCACTCAGATGAAAAAGACTGACAAGACATACGCATGGCTCTTCATGAGATGTTGAGCGAAGTGAACTGCGCAGTAGTAAACTAATTTAGAATAGAGGGATCATTCATCGTTCATTAAAACAAGCTTTCATATATGATATTAGCTGCATAGATTTTTTTTGGCTCAGTTGTTGTATCCATTGTAAGCTCGGCTCATCATTTAACAACTGAACACAAGTTTAATATAATAATTATAATACTGTACCATAAAATAATACAAATGAATCAATTCCTATGGTAATCGTAATTCCAATATTTTACCTTCTGAGTATATCTCTTTACTCTTAGCAACTCAGAAAACGTCTGATTTGTAATTGCTAAGCATGATAATATTGTGATTGTACATTCTTAGACTGTTCGTATCTGATGTTCCCCTGGGTTTGAAGACTGTTCAATAAAGTATCATATCAAATCTATCAAATAAGTAATGTATCGAGTATATTACTGTGCACTATTATATTAGATACATAATAATATGACATACATGTATGGCTCCAATATATACTTAGCATGCACATCCAATATAATAATTATAGGATGGCTATGATATATATATATATATATATATATATATACTGAGTACTACATTCCAGTACTATAAATATGTGATGTTTGCCATATTTAATGTGCATTTTATGTTCATATTTTGTGAGATGCCGCTTTTGTAAAGGATTGCTGATTTTATGTTAAGTGGATTGGTTGACCTGGACGTCAGCCAGGTAGGTCAACCATGTGCTTAGATCATCGAAGAGCGTTCGGAATATGCTAATGATGTCAGCAGATCATTTTGACCACATGCTAAACATGAAAGAAATGCGGAAGCTCTCTTTGGACCAGGCTCACATTTTACGACCTGATGCGTCAGTAGCTTATAATCGGCCATTGACAGAAATAAGACCAGAGAGGGCGCAAGAGTGGAACACGGGCACGTGACTAGACTTCTTATTTATAAGTAGACTCTACTACGGCGTCTGCAGCTCATGTCATGTCTTCAAGACTTAATCGTTAAAGGCGAAGAGTGAAAGACACTTGCGTAAATAATTCTAATTACCAGATGATTTGTTGTAGATTACTGACTGCGTGCATTTGCTATTGGTTGCAAGATGCCCTACTCTTGCCATTTGAATAATATAATTATATATATATATATATATATATATACTAATTATAGTTATAATAATAATAATTATAATATTAATAATGAAAAAAATTGGAATGGTGACAATAGTGATAAATTATCTGAGGTGAGCTATAATCCTTGTACAAGCTGTCACCCTCCTCAGTACAGAGGTGCCCTGCCTTGATGTTGACTCGTGAACCAAAATAACTGAAATTCAGGTCAATAGACGCTGCTTCTTGTTTTCGTATATTATCTGACCCAGTGGCTTTGAGCTCTTGCAAGGAACGAATTTATCTTCTAATGTCAAACAAAACTCCAATTTATGTCTAAATGTTTAATGTTGCCTCGTCTCTGTTTCCTCAGGCGGGGTTAGTTGAACTAAATACAGCTGAGGTGCATCCACCCTTGACCCAGAGTCCAAGACCCCTCCATGCCTCAATGTCTCCTTCCCTCCTTGTCTTCCTCCCTGCCTCAATCCTTCTTTCTCTGTCTGTCTGTCACATTCATCCGTGTAACAGCAAATACTCAGTGTTTCCCTTCTTCTTTCACTCTATCCCACTCTGTCTGCCTCTATCTCTGTCTCTGTCCTTGTCTTTGCGCACTCACTCACACACACACACACACACACACACACACACACACACACACACACACACACACACACACACACACACAAACACACACACACACACAAACGGCACACGCACATATAACCATGCACATTGTACATGTATATATATATATATATATATATATATATATATATACTAATTATAGTTATAGTAATAATAATTATAATATTAATAATGAAAAAAATTGGAATGGTGACAATAGTGATAAATTATCTGAGGTGAGCTCAGATATATATATATATATATATAAATTTCTCTCTCTCATTGTCACTCCACTCTTTGTATAAATCCTTCCATTTGTTGATCGTGCATTAAAAACAACAACGGGCGTTGAAAGAAGGAAGGAGTCTGTAACATGGAGAAATAGGCAAATAGTAATGATACGAGACGAGTAAACAAAGTCGAGTCACACTCAATGTATTCATTTAACTCAACGAATCAACAACAAACCATCTGGTTATCGTCATTTGTGGTTCAACATTCCTTATTTGCTTCCACATTGGTTGTGTTTCAAAGCAGAAGGAAGGTTTTAAATAGTTTTGTCACTCTTGAAATCAGTGTGTCCATAACAAGCACGGTCACAATTGTACTATATCTGCGTATTTCAGACACTAATGTGCGTTGTCATCTATGGTAGAAATGTGTGTGTGAATACTGACTATGTGCCTTAGACAAACTGAACATACATAAGTATCACATACAAAAACCAGAACAAAGTGTTTTTACTGATCCCAATTAACAAACATAGGAAATGTTGATAGATTGCTGGGGGTCAATAGGAACAGATGGACACAGGTCCTGTAAGTAGGGTCACCCTTCCAGCTGATATATTAATAACAATTAATATATACTTATGTACATACATAAATACATAAATACGTGTATACAAACTATACATACACTTAGTCATACATTAATACATACATACATACACATATACATACATACATACAAACATACAAACATACATACATACATACATACATACATACATACATACATACAAACATACAAACATACATACATACATACATACATACATACACATATACATACATACATACAAACATACAAACATACATACATGCATACATACATACACATATACATACATACATACAAACATACAAACATTTTTGTACATACACATACATACACATATACATACATCCATACAAACATACAAACATACATACATACACATATACATACATACATACAAACATACAAACATTTTTGTACATACACATACATACACATATACATACATCCATACATCCATACAAACATACAAACATACATACATGCATACATACATACACACACGAGCACACACACACACCCACACACACATGCAAACACGCTTACTTAGGACTAATACAATCTACACATACATACATATATACATACACATATACATACATACATACAAACATACAAACATACATACATGCATACATACATACACATATACATACATACATACAAACATACAAACTTTTTTGTACATACACATACATACACATATACATACATCCATACAAACATACAAACATACATACATACATACATACATACATACATACATACATACATACACATATACATACATCCATACAAACATACAAACATACATACATACATACACACACGAGCACACACACACACCCACACACACATGCAAACATGCTTACTTAGGACTAATACAATCTACACATACATACATACATACATACACATATACATACATACATACAAACATACAAACATACATACATGCATACATACATACACATATACATACATACATACAAACATACAAACATACATACATACACATATACATACATCCATACAAACATACAAACATACATACATACATACATACATACATACATACATACATACATACATACATACATACATACATACATACACATATACATACATCCATACAAACATACAAACATACATACATACATACATACATACATACATACATACATACATACACATATACATACATCCATACAAACATACATACATGCATACATACATACACATATACATACATACATACAAACATACAAACATACACATATACATACATCCATACAAACATACAAACATACATACATACATACATACATACACATATACATACATCCATACAAACATACATACATGCATACATACATACACACACGAGCACACACACACCCACACACACATGCAAACACGCTTACTTAGGCAGTATATATATGTAGGGCCTATTCGATTACATACATTTCTGCACTAATACAATCTACACAGCTGCCTGTATCAGAGATTACTCATTATAAACCCGCGTTGTTGTGCGCTGTATAGGGTGACTGATAAGTGCCTTGTTGTGGGTACTTCACTCGATTACTACTGCGAACTGCATCTGGTACTTACAAGCGACCGTACTCGGCGTGTACTTGTTGGGCGGTTCCTGAAGCCCTGAACCCAGGTCACTGGTTCATCGGGTCATGCTAACCAGAACCAGGTGAGTCTGAGGTGACGTGGCACGCTTAGTGGGAGAAGGAAAAGCAAGAAAGGGAAGAGGGAAAGAGGGCAGCGGAAAGGGGTGGATGGGGTTGGTCATTGCTTGGGACATTGACACTTATATTAGCCCTCTTCTTAGAGTAGTAGGCCCTATATTGGAGAGCGGGCCTGGAGACATTAAGAAGTTACCAAGGAGAGGGGTGAGTTAAGATGGAAGACAGGTGGGTGATGGCTAAGGACATTTTAGTGATAAGTAGGATGTGATTACAGGTTGTGTTGTCTGTAACTCTATGTATCTGAATGTTGCTGTGTCGGTCCGTGTGCTTGACTGGCTGTCTACACGTGACTTTCTTTTCGGATGTTGCTGTATCGCTCGATTAAATTGAATTTATGGTAAGCCCTAATGAACAGCAACGCACATGTATCTTTGCATGTATCCGTGCATCTGCTAATTTGTCTGTATGCGTACGCGTGTGGACCTACTTGTACTATGCCTCTTTATAAGTGGATGTTGTCTTGTACGTCTGCATAGGTTTGGGGTATTGCATAATAATTATGTGCCTTTCGTTTAATTATGTATAATTTGCATATTCATCATGATAAGCCTACTAATGAATACATTATGTTGAACAACTTGGAAATGAACTAAGTAACAGTATAAAGTAAACAAAAAGACATTTGAAACATGTTTACCTACGCATTCGTTGAATATGTTGTAGTGTTAAATGTCATTGTTATAGCGCCTCAGGAATGAAACGGTAATGTAACTACATGTGCTTAGGGTCAATAGGCTGATTGGTTAGGACATTCTGCCTGTGTGCATGTATGTATGTACGTATGCTTGTATATGCTTGTATGTATGTACGTATATATGTCAGCTGGGTGAATGTTGAAGTGTGCTTGGATGGACCAGTGGCTCCATCGTCTCTGTGGCTAATTGGCGCCGGTGGTTTATGGCTCTTAATTGTAAAACAGGAAATGAATTCCTATGCACCAGTATCAACATCAGAGGCAGTCCAATGGATTCCAGAGAAGTAGGACGATTCCATCGGGAGTTCGCTTCATCCTTTACCAGGCTGCAATTACGCATGAGTCAGATTAAGCAGATCAAAAGAAATTGCACAAAGAAAAATGAGCCAGACACACACTGGCAACTAGACAGTTAAAGAAACATACATGGAGACAACAATATAGATCGACATAGAGTGAACTATATATATATATATAGAGAGAGAAAGAAAGATATATATATACATATATATATATATATATATAGACATACATTGTACTATGATCATTTATATAATTTCCATAATTAAGATTTTACCACATTGTCTAATTGCAAGTTAATTTGTGGTCCAATCAAGGAGACTTTTGGGGCTTCTGTTCGCTCTCTGATATTCTGGTAACATTGTATTTTTTGACAATTTTTTAATTAATAAGCAAGAAATAATAAATGAACATATAACCAGACAGCTAAACAGATGAATAGATAAACACGCAAACATATAGTTGAACAGACACATGTAGCCATATATATAAACTGACAAGTTCGTGTAGGCATACAAATGGAATACCAGATATCATATATATATATATATATACAGTATATATGTAGGCCTATATAATATTATGTGTGTGTATATAAGCCTAAGTGGAGAGGTAGCTAGGCAGACGAGTAAAGAGACCGAGACAGATATATGGTACGAGAGAAGCATAGACAGACAGAGAGACAGGCGGACAGACAGAGAGACAGGCGGACAGACAGAGAGACAGGCGGACAGACAGAGAGACAGGCGGACAGACAGAGAGACAGGCGGACAGACAGAGAGACAGGCGGACAGACAGAGAGACAGGCGGACAGACATAGAGACAGGCGGACAGACAGAGAGACAGGCGGACAGACAGAGAGACAGGCGGACAGACAGAGAGACAGGCGGACAGACAGAGAGACAGGCGGACAGACAGAGAGACAGGCATAGTGAGAGACACAAGAAGACCTCCTACGTCGGAGCAACAAAGGCTTTCGCCCAATTAACGCAGCTACTGTTGAATCTGAGATCAGGTGATGAGCAAAATACAAATCTCAGCCTGATCCACACAACTTGGACAGCATCCAAGTCTAAGCAGAAACAATTATACATATCCACAGGGACATGTAGACATACAAATAGACTATCGCACATATACAGCAGGTATGCGCAGACACGAAGGGATGCTTGCGTGATTTAAGAAGAGGACAAAAGAGAGACACAGGAAGACAAAGAGGCGGACAAATGGATGGACGTAGACAGATAGACGCACAGCACATACTATAAGGCAAACAGACGCATAGATCCAGGCTACAAGATATGATGAGGACAAACGTTCAGACAGACATGGAAGTAGTCACACAGACGAACATACATGCATATATAGTCACACATATGGAGAGACTCAAATGGACAATTCACGAGAGACAGACAGACAGACAGACAGACAGACAGGCAGGCAGGCAGGCAGGCAGGCTGATGGACAGGTAGCTACATGGATGGATGAGACAGATAGGCCTACAACAACAGGTAGTTGGACAGGGACATCACCGACACAAAGAGTGAGCTGTTGAAAGGATAATTGAGTGAATATTGCGATCAGCTGTTGAGCTGTTGATTTATGTTGATCTATGTTGATTTATGTTGATTTATGCTGTGATAGATGACCTGCTGTTGTAACAATGAATGTCTAGCTCCTCCCTATAAACAAATGATTAACCTGTCGTGTGGCAATCATTGAACAGGTTCATCAGCTTCACATATATGCTTCATCAGATGCCTACGTCTAAACAAACTGTCCAGTACAAAGTGGCACCCACAGAGAGCAGCCCAGAGTGGGTCATGAATTCCTGTTTATCTAGGTTAATTACTTAGGAGCAAATGAGTAGATAAACCAAGGAATAGAATAGCATCTTGTATATAGGCCTATAATTGATCATTTTACAGAGCTTTAATACATTTTTAAAGCGCTTCATTTATCTCAATTATGTAGCGCCATGTTCTTAAGAAAGCCCAACAAGCAGCCATATACGTGTAGATATAAAATTGTACGCGACTTGATTTTCTTAGCCTCAGCATATGGGGGCGGTTAAACCAGCCATAATCATCATCCTCGATCTCATTTTACACCGTAAAAAGTGTACGGTCAGTGCACTCATTACAACTGGGTCTGGGTCTGGATAGAGGGGCAACTGTAGCGGAGGTCTTTTAAGACTTTTCAGCCCCGAAAGAGATTTGAATCCCGACCTTTCGATTAATAATTCAGCAGGATAATTATTATATAGATGATACAAGAGACTCAACTGCGATCCAGACTAGACATAGCATAACTTCAGAATAGTCTTGATTAGAATATGTCAGACCAACATCACAGCAGTACATGAATACAAGTTCGGCTCACATTACTCTAAGACATCCTGGCTAGAATAGACCTGTCGAAGCAACGCTTGTTGTGAGTTCGAGGAGACAGATGACAGGCCACCTGTTGGAGCTCCAAAAAACTCCAAGCTATGCTTTGGCTAATCCGTGGATGAACAAAGGCATTGGGTATGAGTCCTACACAATATTTAGTCTGCCCATGGTTGGTGGTCTTTAGGTGGGAGTCCAATATATTCTAGTCTTGATATATTAATTAGATGATGAATAAATCTTAAAATAATTATGTAAATAAAGCTATCGATTATTAATTGCTTTCGCTGCTTTACGTTTGTTTGTTGGGTTTTTTAATCAATAAATGGAACTTAGTGAACTATAGTGATCAATCAATCAGTAAACTTGTCAGACAGTCAGGCAATCAATCAATCCATCAATCAATCAATTAAATGCTCCGCCCATTGTACGATTATGCTGCTTGAAATATGCACCATTTTCAAGTATAGTTGACTTATGTAAAACTTATAGATAATATATTTTCGATTCAGTTCCAGGGTATGCATTCCTTGCATGTGTCATTCTACGGCCTGTTTCAACTATATATCTGGTTTCTTTACGCTGTTTGCTGCGTAAGAATAGATTACTGCAGGATAGGAATTCATTGGCTAAGTTCTGTCAACGTGAGACATGTAGAGTCTTTTTACAGACTTCGGTTTTCGCACAACAGTTCAAGCGTTTGGAGTTGAACGAGTTCATTTCGTTTATAGAGTTTCTATTTGAACCTGTGAATCTCATTGCAGCGATGGCAAAAGTGGGACAATAGTTCAGCCCCAATGAAATTTCACATACATGTAGTCTAGCTAAGTCACCACCCGTTGACCTTTGAACCCTTATGTAGGAGTCGGTCTTGACTGCGTTCATTTATCATTTATAATTCGCTCCATTCGTGTTTTCCAAGCAGGGTCGTCTGAGAATCTACATATCAACATGCAATGCGTAATAAAATTAGACTTACATTTGAGAATACCGTTAGCCATTTTCATGGTATTTCAGTGAAATACAGGTTTACAATGATAAGTGTTTTATTACTAGACCAGTTTTAGGTTTGCATATTTAGGTATCTTCCACTGACCAGAAATATCTGTTATTTGTGTAACAACGTGTCTGTCCGTTCCATCGATTTTATATCTCTTGACAACCTCTCTGTCTTGACGTAGCGTCGAAATTAAGTTGGTGCTTTGAGCTTAGTTTTAGGCGATCAGAAATAGGCTCTAGCATCTGGTAGCAGCAGTGTTATAAAAATATTTAATAATAATTTTGAAAATATAGCAACTAGGCAAAAAATAGACTTAGATATAACACAATTATGCCTACGTAGAAAAGAATAGTCCTTGGAGCCGGCCTGAGAGGTAGGGTCACGAGTGTGAAGCTTTAGCGACTGCATTTTCTCAGCCTCGGCACATGACGAAGGACGGGTAATCCTCTCCCTCGCCATATCACCTTCCCACCGACAGCACGCATATGAATACAGTCACCGTACTCATAATTGCGAAGTAGCATAAATGCTTAAAGAAACAGTGACGTAAACCAGTCAGTACTTTTTCACTTATAAGGACAACAAAATGCATGAAATAATGGACGAAGCGTGGGTTGCGTAACAGCCTTATCACTCAACGACGCAAATGCACAGCTTGTTCTTCGGTTGTATTCGGTGCAAGTCTGGCAGAAGAGAACAATGTGAGCTGGTGCAAGACAATAGAAGCATTGAAGGAATACTACGCAGTTGTTCGCTTGCAAACAACAGCCACCGTGTTTCTATCGGCTGAAGACGTCTTATCCAGGGATTCAACGATCTTTCAGCTAAAGAAGACTATTAGAAATGGCAAAACATCGGTCTTATCCAAAGTTTATCAAAGGTGCTTCTAATCACACCATGTAATGGCTCAACAATACATGTAGGGTTGCTGTTTCCTAATGTGACCGAAACAGGTTTCGAAGGAAAGCGAAATTAGCCTAAAGGTATAGACGAACTCAACGCTGGCTAAACAACGTAAATTTAATGAGAACATTAGAAGATCAGAACTGGACATGGCAATGGACCGAGAACAAAGTAGGTCGTCGCCGCTAAATGATAATGATGTTGTTGATGTTACTGTTATTGATGATGATGATGATGACGACGATGATGATGATGATGATGACGATGAAGATAATGATGATGGTGATGGTGATGACGACGACGATGATGATGCTCTCAGAGTTACAATGAGTTCTCGCCAAACTACCTAACAATTTTATCATGCACAATAATTTATGTTATGCAATGTAACCCTCGGAATTTTCTCAGCACAACACAAAAGCTTCGCCAGGGAGACCAGATCATTCACCGGTGACATATGTCACTCACTCTCTGTCCTGGTTGTTTTTAGTCCGTTTGTTTTGGTTCATGGGTTCAATGATATCATTTAGCCAGGGATCTTTAAATAAACGCACTGCTCCAACACAGCGACACAAAGACTCTGCGTGATACACTGACTATTCAAGACAGGAATGCGTGGATTGAGAGAGACAGAGACAGATAGATATATACAGAGACCGACATACAGAGAGAGAGACAGACAGACAGACAGACAGACAGACATAGAGACAAAGACAGAGAAACAGAGACAGAGAGAGACAGAGAGAGTAGAGAGATAGAGGCAGAGAGAGAGACATAGAGAGACAGAGAGAGACAGAGAGAAAGAGAGAGAGAAAGAGAGAGAGAGAGAGAGATGGAGAGAGAGAGAGAGAGACAGAGACAGAGACAGAGACAGAGACAGAGACATAGAGAGACAGAGAGAGATAGAGAGAGAGAGACAGAGAGAGACAGAGAGAAAGAGAGAGAGAAAGAGAGAGAGGGAGATGGAGAGATAGAGAGAGATAGAGACAGAGAGAGACAGAGAGAGACAGAGAGACAGAGAGAGAGACAGAGAGAAAGATAGAGAGAAAGAGAGAGAGACATAGAGAGACAGAGAGAGATAGAGACAGAGACAGAGAGAGACAGAGACAGAGCGAGAGAGAGAGAGAGTCGACCAATTGCCATGTATCTGGCCCCTATACATCGTGCGTTGAGCATAACTCGGTCTGAACTGTTATTACGTTGAGCGTCTAAATCTTCAGTCGCTGGCACACAACGATGCGGATTGAGATGCTCGGACTAAGACTCCAACTGCAGCGGAAGCAGTTGCTGCTACTGTACTATGCACTCGGAACATTCCAAGACATAATTAGGGGTTTAGGAAGACATTGGGGCTGCGCGGAGATTTAACCCCGAATCAAACAAGACAACATTATCTAGCGCTATGGAAGTTTTAAGTTTTTACAAACTGGATTAGTTTAATACATTCTCAGGAGAACAACTATATCGTGTCATCGACTCAGCTGAACTGACACAGGTTTGTTGATGTTTACATTCATTCGAAAACTTAACGAGTCGAAAAATTGTAGTACAACAACAGTTAGTGAATCTATCTCATCTATCATTTTTTTATGTGCATAGCTGTTAATTTGTCAGTGAGAAAATAACAAAAAGATAATTAATTAATAATTATTATCCTCATTTGTTTCTGGCACGGCACTTATTGACTATTATCTGCAACTGAGTGTTTGATCTGTTTTGGATTGAAATATCCAATGCTCTTACAATAATGACAGCCATTAAGCGCACCAACAGGCCTACTGTATGTTTGCATGTATACATCGTGATCTTAATTTCGCATTCATGTAGCGCCCGTCTTGGGTACTCCTTAGCAGCGCTCCCGAATTGAAAACTAGAGGTTTTGTGTGCAGTTATGTTCGTATGTATGTGTCCATTAATGTCATTTTAGATGCATGTATGTGTATACATGTATATATTTATGCATTAGTGTATTGGTGCATGTATGTATGCATGCGTGCGTGTGTGTGTGTGTGTATTTACGTATGAATGTATGTGTTTTTTATGTTCGTGTAGGCCTACGTATTTACGCGTGCTTGTATGAGTGTCATGTGGTTAGAGCTTTGGACTGTTTACTCAAAGGTGAAGGATTTAAATCTCGGATAAGATAAATGAATATTCAGTAATTTCAACATAGTAGGCCTACTATCTTTGCGAGCCCCAACCAATATAAAAAGTCACTAATACTTAACACCCATGAGGTCCAATCTCTTGAGAGATTACTCCTCTTCTCCCAGCTTTTACTTATTTACTTATATAATTATATTTGACCGGATTTATTCTTCCAATCGTTTGACCTACTGCAGATAAGGGTTGCTTGTCTCTCGCCTTCCACACAAAGCTTACACCCATGACTGGGAACCTGTGAAGGGTTATCTAAATCCTCCTAATGCCGCAGTCTTATTACCGAGTTCTTATCGATGACATATGAACGCATACCCATGGAGTTGCCTATGGAGCCCTGTGTACACTCGATTAGACTACGTCCCAGCCTCGTTGTGCTTTCTGCTCTGTGGGAGTCTCTCGCTGGAGGGCGTCTTCCATGTCGGCTTCACTTAAGGAATCTATGCAAGAAAAGAGCAACAGACGTTTTTCGTTTTCTCTTTAATTTTGACAAAATCTTGTTCCCAAAGATTTAGACTCACACAAGATGAACAACAATCAGTTTTAACAGATAAGAATGATTGCAGATTATAGAAAAACATCTAGGATAGCAATAGCAACAATAACGAAAATCAGAAATAATAATAATAATACTAACAAAGTGATAATAAAATATAATAGTAACGATGATAATAATAATAAAGTTAAAGGGCAATAGCAAAAGAAATGATGAACTTATTTTTACCAATCGACAAGTATTTATAACGCTTCAAACACAGAAACCCACTGAAAAAATATTATTATTGAATTACGATGATGATTGTTTTTATATTTATTTTCCCTCGAGGTAAGTATAATCCGAAAAGAGGCGAAGCATTGTCCGTATAAATTTGATAGTATCAGGAACAACCACATTAATAGGCCTAATAATAGTAATAATAATGGTAATAATAATAATCATCATCATCGTCATCGTCACCATCATCTTGTCTTTTTGCTCTGAGACACTACGTTCCCCAGGGACTTATAGATCATTAGTTGTCCAAGTGGTCAAACCTTGTCTTCCGAGGTCAATGGTAGACAATTCGACTAACGCCTGAAGCCACAATGCGTTTGAGTCAGTGACTCCACACAGCAGGAGACGAAAAGACAACAGCAACGCAGTATGTTTATATCAACAGTATAACCTAAAACATAAATAGACACGTTTTTACGACTAAGTGACCTCAATCCTGCTCAGTTTTTAACGAATTCTTCTGGTGGGATGTTTAGCCACCACTGTTCGTTTGAATGGATGCCTAGCCTAAAGGTCAAGGTCTCCGTGCACGGAACCAGCTAACCCGAAATTTAGATCTGGGAAATAAGTGGCAATCGGTGCATTGATCGAATCCTTATGTGCAAAGATTCTTTGTGGCACCAAGCTCTGGGTCAAGCGTTGAAAGGACCTCTCTGCCTCTCAAGGGAAGATGTAGCGTGTACTGTGGGGATGAGTCGGGTGACATTCTTCCCTTGGGATTGTATGACATTCATCCTATCATCCCTTGGTCAAGTGGGCTGTGGTACCAGGCATTGAACAGCACAGCAATGTAACGGTATACAGGGCCAACGTCTCTTAACATCTCTCTCACAAATCGATGAAAACAGGCGAAGCAGAGGATCGCTAATAGTCAACAGGGTCAGTTCAAAGTCATCACTTAGCCTATACCGATGCTTTTGTGGAGGTCGCTTTTGATGGATACCAGCGACGCTTGGATCAAGGAGGATCTGGAGTAGGGCCTACATCACGAAATTTTGACAGCCGGACTATTCATATTTTAAGGCAAATGTTTGGTGAACAGAGTCAGAAGTAGCCACAAGAATGCTAGCAGACAAGAGGACAGGCAGGCACACACTTGGGCAGAGAGGGAGAGAGGCACAGAAACAACTGTCAGATATACTGACAAATATACAGAAGGTGATATACATTTATGTAGAGATATAAACACACGATGTAAACAGACTTACAGACTGACAAATGCCAAACTTGAAGATATCTCTTCACAATGACCATTTCCTTGATTGCCACGCCGTCTGGAGCACTCCCTCGATCAGACCACTGCTGGAGTTGCTCCTTTTGGGTTTTACGGCAGAGCAAAGCGGGTGCTTGAGAAACTGTACTAAACATTACAATGCGTGATGCTCTCATTCTGTTGAAGTACTCGCTCAGTGCTCAGAGGCTGCTCTATTATGCATACCTGCATATGCCGTTGGCCTTGTATGGACCATCCGGGACTCGAGCAATGTCGTGCAACCCTGGGATCTGGCCTGGGCAGGGTTCTCAACCTCCACCCATTGGACGACCTCTGGCTTCAGCATTCACTCCCCATTAGAATGGGTGAACTTGGAACCTGATCGGTGATCGCACTCTGGCAGTGCCAGTCCAGAGTCTGGATGAAGGAAGGAGGGGACGACGCTAATGGCGGCGTCGTTGAAATGAAACTACTCCTATCAGTGACTTCGCTGATACTACGCGCCTCTCTGGTATTCTACAATAGTTAGTTTTCATATTCCACAGTGATATTGTAGCGGTTTTTTAAAAAACAAAAAAAAACAAAAAACAAAAAATCCAGCATGTTTGGGACTCGTCACAGAGTCATTGGAACTCGTCACTGAATTAGATAGCAATATCACAGCAGCAACAGGCGACCAGCGCGAGTTCAGTCATCTCCTTCAGCGTCTGTCCGTCGCCTTCCAAGTCGGAAACTCTGTCACTTATGGGCACCTCAGGCTCAGACTGGAATAATAGTGACACTCGAGACTGATTGACTCTTGCGTATAACAATGATGAACTAATGAGTCTGTGTCCATGTCTGATTGTTTGCGAATAAATACATTTTTATTAATAATAATAATAACAATAATAAATAATAGCAACTATAACGACGACAAAGACATCGACACTAGCAACCGAAATAGCAGCAGCGGCAGCAATAACAACAACAATTACGATGATGATAATAATATTATTTCTAATAATAATAATGACAATAATAATAAAAATAAAAATATTAATATAAATATAAATGATAATAATAACGATAATGATAATGATAATAAATATCATAACAAGCATCGAACATGCTAGTAAGAGTTCAGAGTAGCAGATTTTTAAAATCTAATTATCTATACCGAACAATAATCATCTTCTATACTGTGCCTTGAAACAGCTGAGAAACGCAGAATGCATCAGTTGCTTTATCTGTTGTAATGTTCAGCGTACGACAGTTGAAAATATCAGAAAGTCAATAAGACGGGTAATTAGATGAGCAAGCGTCCTTAGTGACTTGATTACAGTCTTGGAAATTAGTTCGAATGCCTATTATTGCAGAATTCTGATGCAAGTCCACCTCGCCTTCCTTAAGCCCAGCATCGTCATTACGAATTCATTATAAGACTTCATTTTAGTTTTAGCCATAGGTAGATGAGCCATCAATGAGCAAACGATCTAGTGGGACCTAGTCACCTATTATATTATTACGGGATGCTTGGCCATTAGATTTTGGTGCACAAATTAATAAATGCATACTAAGGATGCTAATATTGCAAGAACTACTATTCTGCTACTTCCACAGCTCTTGCCACTACAATTCCTATCATTTTATCATCATGCTTGTGACGTATAAAAAAGTACAATATATATTTATTGGATGGCGAATTGCTTCATTGTTTTATATCTTGTATCCAGTCTTTTGTGTGTTGAAGACCCGTCGCATTTCATAACTTTCAATTGCTTCATTGTTTGTGGATCGAAATTTAAATGCATGCAGCTTTTCATTGAGCTAATTCAGTCTTGTATGAAGATTTTTCATATTTTTCAGATTTATTCTTTCATTTCACCTCGTTTTCTCACTGAATAATAATAATAATAATAATAATAATAATAATAATAATAATAGTAATAATAATAATAAAGACAATTTATATGGCGCCGTAACGCTGCCATACCGCTTCAAGGGCGCCTTGCAAACAACTGGAATAAGATACTACTATGTAAGTTTATAGATAATTGACTTAATTATGGATATCAGAATTCATATCCTGAGATTTTTGAGGATCACTGTCTAACTACCGACAGCCTAAAAATACATGTAATTTTTCACCGACGAAGTGAAGAGGACGCGTATGCTTTCTGCGCACTGGATGGTTTCAATGTTCTCAACATGCGGAGCGAATTACATGCCATTGGCTTCAACTGTGAGGACAATCTTTATCTGTTTTGGATGTCTTCCGAAACAGTTCATCGAGCAGAAGTACATTTAGAAGAAGAAGAAGAATAATAATAAGAAGAAAATGAAGAAACAGACAAAGATTAAAACGAAAAATATAAGAAGAAGCAGAAGAAAAGAAGAAAAGGTCCAACGAATCGGACGACAAAAGACAAAACGAGGAGAAAAAGATTTGGACTTCAGATGATAATAGTTGCTGAGAAGTGACACGTAGACGGATGGGAAGAAGAGACAGAGTGCCTTAAAGAGATACAGAGAGAGACAAAGAAGGACTACTTAATCAGAGTAATCAGAGGCTGAGTCACGTTAAGAGAAAAAACACAAGGAGAGATACAGAGACGAGGAGACAAACAAGCAAATAGAAACCTACACATACGCATACACAGATGCAAGCAGCGCGCAGATGTGTGTGTGTGTGTGTGTGTGTCTGTGTGTAGGGGAGATATATACAGAGAACCAGATGTAAACATTGGAGTATGGAACCACCGACGAAAAGGTGTTAATTATTGGTTGGCGCGAGGCTCAGATCACCTTAAACAGAATGACACGCATACCTACACACAAATATATATATATGTGTATATATGTATGTATGTATATATATGCATGTGCGCATTTGTGCGCGTAGGTGTTTAAGCGTATGTGTGTAAACACAGAGGCTTATCCATGCACCTTAGTAAGTCGCAGATTGGCCTCAAGCCCAACGTTAAGCAAGGCCTAGACCACTGCCTTCTAGATAATGCATCTACTAAGGCTGTTAATAACACTCTTGGGCCACTTGTTGAGCATTGATGTCGTACCGCACAACAAAGACTTCAAAATGATTTTTTCATAAATGTCTTTCAAACGTCGAGGATGCTGTCAAAATTCTAATGCATTTTTTCAGACCATAAGTTATTGAGTTCATGTTCTTTATATTTTGTTGCATTCAATTTTTTTATTATTGTGTGTGCTATCAATGTCTGGTGAACTAAAGATTGATGTATTAAAATTTGTTCACATTGACATACATGATTTGGAAAGCCCTACATTGCTGTATACAATTAAACATGCATACATGATGTGCATTTTGTAGCATGCGCCTACATCAAAATGCACGCATGTAATACATATGTCAAAATGCATGTATATCTGAACACTGTGCGCCATATCCTAAATTCCTATAAGAAGAACATATTACACTACGTATATTGTACCTAATAATAATTATGTCTGTATAACAGCATGCGTGATTCTACGCAGAAAGGTCTATGCTGTTATGTGTATAAACATATATATATATATACATATTTGTATATATATATATATTTGTATATATATATAATACAGAAGCTAAATCTCGAAGGTGTTATATATATATACCGATATATATATGTATATAGGGCCTTTATGTTTACGCGTGTGTGTATGTGTGCTTATAAGCAAGTGGAGGTATGTGGTTCTGCTTATGTTAATGTAACCTCTGACATAGGTCAGCACATGTCCCGTGTTTAGTGGAATGCTAGCGTTGTGAGGCACAGATAGACAGACAGACAGCCATACAGACATACAGACAGATAGACAAACAGACAGACAGAAAGACAGACAGATAGATAGATAGACAGACAAACAGACTGACTGACAAGGTTTCGTGTAGCGAATGTACATCATGCGCAGCAGGGATGCAGCGTATCCCAAACAGATCTTCACACTAAACAAGAGAGAGAGAGAGACAGACAGACAGACAGACAGAGATACAGAGAGACAGAGAAAGAGAGAGACAGAGATACAGAGAGACAGAGACAGAGAGAGCAGCACTTGTAAACTTGAAATTAACTCTTTGTTCATGCATGCATGCTTGCATATGGACCTACTTACTTCTCATATTTTCTGTATGCATATATCATAACAAATGTACGAAAAATTCGTTCAAAGGCATTTGTGTATAACTATAATAATTAAAACGTATTGCTTGTTAGTTTTTATTTCACCTGTAGGAATTTTTATAAAACGCCTCTTAGGATGACACATAAGAATATGTATGAACGAGTGCATTTAAGCATTGACTGTTACACCTTAGCGTATCTCTGAAAAGTGCAGTGTATACATTTGCAATTGCCCCAAATGATGTTGGATTTATTAAAGGAAGTTCAGCAGACGGAACGTTCATCGTATCTATGAATGAGTGCAATAGCTTTCGTTGGACCTGCATTTTAACAGCTATAATAGACTCAGTCGACAGTTTTGGTCTAATGCAAACGATATCAGTTGTTGTCACTCGGTCTGTATAATAATGTTTTGAATTTCAATTAGATGCAACAGTCGTGCAGTTGATTCGTAACGATCACCATGGTAGCGCATTCCGTCTTCTCACGTCTACGCATGCTGCTGCTGTCGTTGCCATGGATACTATACATCGTCACCCCTCCACTGTCCTCAGCAGCGCCCTCTGCCACCCACGACGGTCACACGCACCCTGCCCTCCAGCCAGGAGACTTTGCATCCATCCCTGAAGTGGTACCTGAAACCCCACCGTCTACCGGAGCGCCCCCTGCATCGGTTGCTCCTGGAGAAGAGATTCCTTTCGACCCGCACCCCGTGGTGGCAGGAAGACCCTCGAGACGGGCGAGGGATGAATTCTACCGGCCAAAGAGGACGGTCGTGGGAGGAGTGGCCCTTGCGCCGTCGCAGGCTGATCTGGAGGACCTCGTATCGAACCTCAAGACACAGCTGAAGGAATCACAGGCAGCCCAAGTACACACGAGGTCTGTTAGTATCATCAGAAATCAAGGATTTTTAATAGGCTCAATCCGATCATTTTATTGTCATTTGCATACTTATTTTCTCCTGAGAACTGCACATTTAAATCAGTTGGGAAAAGGAATATTAAGGAGCCTATAATTTTGAATACGTTAGGAACTGTAGTTATGTAAATTTTATATGAATCTGTGATCATGCGTTTAAACATTTGTCTGCATTTAACTAATTCACATTTGCCGTACCATTTGGCTACGGTAGACATTGGCCACACACTCATCATTAGACATTTGTTGCCTCTTGAGGTTTAACTGAGCTTATATTAGTGATTTATATAGCGCAGTCATCATACGCACAAAGCCTCCATTGCTGGTCGTTGAAATAAATCATAATCTGTTGGATGAACTTCGTCAAACAATTTTCTCGTCCAGTCTCAGACTAAACAGTGAAATCTTCTTATGAAGAGAAAGTCTAATGCGATTATGAGCTCACTGACAGGCTTACGATCTATAGCTTGTTTTTGTATACAAGAATTACTGTTCTTGACCGAGACAGCGCCGTGGCAATATGATCCATTGTATACATGACAGGATGGGATAATGTTTGCATCATGGTGGTCTAGTGGTCTAGAAAGATCACTTTCAGAAAGAGATCACCCACGAAAAATGCCCCCATTTAAGAGATACATTAAGTCTACTGACCTGTCCGCCATTCTAGATATCACTGACCCTCCAGGAGACATGGGGTAGCTTCTAAAATGGGGCTCCAAAGTAAAGCAGTAATCGGTAATATCTCGCAGTACCAGTTATTCAGAAGAGCTTTCAGCGTGACAGCCACATGCAAATAAGAAAGTCTTTAGGCAACGAAGGAATGAGGGTGGGAGCCAGACTAAAAGCCTACGACGGATTATGGGGGTAGGTCATTCCATATGGAAGGGCCCACGACGGCAAAGGCACATCGATATATTGTACCAAATATCGAGATATTATAGTAAAATGACTGTCACTACGACATTAAGTGATCCACATTTCTTCACTCCGTGGATGGAAAAAGATCCTACATCGACCTAAAATCGACATTTCTTCACTCCATAGATGGAAAAAGATCCTTCATCGACCTAGAATCGACTGATGGTGGTTTGGACATAATTGATGAAGCAAGTTACTTGAGAAATAAACAAGAAGACGCCTAGAGAGCATGAATCCAGGCGGAGGAAGGCGTGAGCGATAAGAGCAGGTGACTTTTGGTGTCTGCTGCAGGCGGAACAACATCCAGAGGCACAATCAGGGCAGAGACCAAGTCTAGACTCTAGAGAGTGACGCTGGTCATGATGGGATTCAGTTCCTTATAGCGTTGAAGCCATCTGACCTCCGTTGCTAACTGTCAATCCCCATTAAACACTCACGTTATTAGTTATTATGATCTTTGTCGATTGCCAGTTAATCACTAACACTGCATATTCATGGCTGTCTCCAGACTATAGCTTAAAGCCGCAACTCAGCGATCTCTCAGTTTAAAGAGACTGTTGTTAATTGCTACAACAGTTATTGTACAATTTTTTTATAGTCTAAGAAGCTACACATCACGTTGGCTCATCAGATGTCAGAGTAACACTAAAGTCTTACTTGTAGGCCTATGTAGGCCTACATGCGGACATGGTTTGCCTGTCATGGCATCGAACAGTTAGGCGTACCAAACATCAAGCGTAAATGAATACACATCGGGCTCGATTAATATTATTAGTCTGGTCTAAGATCCGATAATTTTATAATGCAAGATCTGATCTGAAGAATTAGATTTGATGATACTAGAATATTCAACTAGATAAATTACATGCGTTGCCATGACAAAGATATGTCTAAATCTACCATAACCTCAGTGCATGTATATACAGGAAAACACAAATACGTATGTAAGAGACCGTCCGTTAAATGAGAATTTACTGAGATGCATATGAAACGTCCATTCGAGAGACGTCTTGTCCTGTCAGATGACGGTCGCAATAGATGCATCGCTCTGATGCATCGACAGTGTGCTATCCATCGGAAAAGAGAACAACAGTGAAGTATAACGAGGAACGATCGAAGCAGGATGAACGATCGATCGATAGGACATCTGGTGGTAGCTTCAGAGACTGTGGCATCCGGTTGATCTATAATCTATTATGGATCTCCGATGGCGTCTCATGTTATGTACTTTCTGTATTTTATGCCAATCGTCTGCTTATTCAAATACACAGAGGACGTCGTTCTTATGGAATGTCGCCCTTATGTACCATTCAAATAGAAACAAAAAGATAAAAAATAGCATAACAAATGGGCTGTATTGTGGAAACAAATATAACGAGAAATTTAACTATTATCCTGCAAGCGAAAATATATAACGATGAAAAAGAAATAGCTCAATTATTGAAATTAATATAAACCGAAATATAGCTGTAGACCTATTCGAATAAATACGAAGACAAATAAACATTATATCTGCAAAAATGAATTACTAGATAACTAATACTATATGTAAGTAAATGACTAATAGTTGCACCTGACAAGCACATATGCATGCAATTATGTAAATCCGTGGATGAAATCTGCTATCAACTGCATTATAAGTATTTGCTTGTATTTAATGACGTTATTCTGAGCAAGCAACCTTGAATCTACTCAATGAAAGAAATGCACTGTTTTTCTAAAGGCATCTCCAAACAGCGGATCCAATTTTCTTCCTTCAGGAATCTCCCCTTGACATCCCGTATTCTTCTTAAGTGGTTGCTTGTATACTGCCTTCAACCATCTGGTGATCAATAAAGCTCAGGTCAGTTCTAAAGAAGCTGCTGCTGTAGGTAGGCCCTATATAGAGAACTGGAAGACCACCAAGATATTGAATGGATCCAATGGATGGAAGGAGGAATCAATGATGGGATAGAGAAAAGCAGATGGAGACTGAGTGGACCGATAGATGTATGGATTGAAGATCCAATTGACCAGATGACTGAGCGGAGGGAGAGTTGATGGAAAAGACTGAAGCAGTATAAGGAAGAGAGGGAATAGAGGAAATAGAATAGAGTGAGAGACAGCGGGACAACAAAGTGGAGTGAGGAATAGATGAACGGACACAGAAAGAGAGCGAAAGAGGGAGAGACAAACAGACAAGGAGGGAGACAGAGAGATACAGAAAGATGGAAGGACTGACATAGAGACGTGGAATTGGAGCTAATGAGAGTTGGCGGTGGGATAATAGATCGTTAGACATGGTTGCTGTATACTTGGTCCTCCTAACGAATTCTTTCGCTTCATCGAGACACATCGATCGCAACGTGGCGCCATCTACGAGAGCATACGTGTACAATAACACAGACTCAAGCAGACAAGCAGACAGACAGACAGACAGACAGACAGACACAGATAATGATACTCATGCAATACACGCATGCATGCGAAGGCCTTAGTCAAAAATACAAACACATTCTGTAACTTTGTATAATACACATAGAATACAAGGCACAAGAAACACAAACAAATCTACTAAAATAAAAGCATATATATATACATATATATATATACATATACATATATATACATATATATATATACATATACATATATATATACATATACATATATATATATACATATATATATACATATATATATACATATATATACATGTATATATATATGTATATGTATATCTTGCATATACATATACATATCTTACACTTACATACTTACATATGTATATATATACATATACATATATATATACATATACATATACATATATATATACATATACATATATATACATATATATATATACATATACATATATATATACATATACATATATATACATATATATATACATATACATATATATACATATATATATACATATACATATATATACATATATATATACATATACATATATATACATATATATATACATATACATATATATACATATATATACATATATATATACATATATATATATACATATATATACATATATATATACATATACATATATATGCAGCCAAATATACACATACAGGCAGACTCATTAACACTCAAAAAGACAGACAGCAAGACGTACACGTACAAGCCTACTTTGTACATCAAGTACAGTAAGAACCCACTTACTTGCTTGTCTATATTGGCTATGTACGACGTATTTACATACATAGCTTCATAAATACTCACATGCATACAACCATGCATGCATACATACATTTATACAGACATACACACAGACAATTACAAACATAGACACGCACAACGAATGCTGCGGAACGTGCAGATGATAAAGAAGAAGACTGATGTTAATGTCGGTGGATGTGATTATGACAGAGATCCATGCAGTAGATGCTGAGGCAGATTCCATTTGATGCATCGTCTGGCGGTCGTCTGATGTGAACGAATAATAACGTCTGATGAACCGGAAGCTATCTAACGACCACGTGACCTCATTTGTTCTATCCGTCGGCCGGAGTTTAGCCATTTCAATCCGACTGCCGTAGATCTAGACAGATCTTCCGGATCCAACAATAATTACGGTCCAAATGAATCTGATTGTCCATTGCCGTTCCATCCCCGCATGTTGTAAGTCGGCAATGAATGTCTGTAAGGACATAGCTATGTACTGTAGAGCAATAGATAACCATAGACAGGTGTAGAGACAGGAACAGGGTTTGAATTGTCAGATTTGAACTGGCGGTTGAAACATCTTCGCTTTTCCCGACAAGAATTTTTATGAATCTGAAACCGGTATACGGGCTAAACTACATCGAGAGTTACAGTTGATTTTCATTGCACGAATCTGATTCGTAGCTGTGTTAATCTGCAGTATGCCACTAAAAGCTGATCTGTGGTTTTCATGACCCCCAAGGCACATTTGAGAATTAATTGGCGGGGTAGTAAATGTACGGGGGTTGAACCCTCCCAACCCTCCGACAATTTAATCAATGGACAGGGATTTGGTCGTGGATGTGGTTATTCACTGCTTAGGGTTCGTCGTTCCAAAGGCTGCTATAGGAAACTGAAACGATAAAGATTGGATGAATTTCTAGGGCCAGCAACTAGACAAGATGGCGTAGGGTCTATTGTAGAAGATGAAATGATACAATATTGATAGAAATTGGGGTTAATTTCAATGATTATTGGCGGCTTAAGGTAGAACAAATCTATTGAAAACTTAGTTGGCACATTCGTTTATTTGGACAAAAAATAATCAAATAAATGTCAGAAGAATTCCAACATGAGTGACAGTGAACAATACAGTATCCAGAATTGAATAACCAGCTTGTAAATAGTTCTATATAAAGATCTGGTGATCTTGGGATAATTATTGAGAATTGTCTATTGGTGGGTGAATATGGCTGTGTTCCATGGGTCTTAATTGGTGAATGGAGGGGAGACGGAGTGGAGGTAGGAGATGGGGTTACATGTATTTACAATAATATTGAGAATAGGAGTTTGACATCTGCAATGCTCGCAATTTCAGAGATAGTTAGTGTCAGCGTTTGAACTTGACGGCAATGGTTATGTAATGGCTATTTTTCCATTTATAGACGAATGACATGCTTAATACACATGTTTAAGGGGCTGCTCATCTCGCCTCCATAGTTCAGTCACAATCTATGTTATTAACTGAAAAGAGTGCACATACATCATACAAATGCAATTTACATGTCATAAGATTTTTGTAGCGCTAATATAGGACGATTTGTATAACAATGATTTCTAACTTTGGCATCATTGCAATCATATTTATTACTGTTCTGCACGTAATTATAACTTTATTTAATTCTAAGCTTTACGGTCCTGTGGTGTTTGGCTCTTATAGAACATGACATTGTCTATTTCGATAGAAAACTTCCGAACTTGGATAATAACCTATTAAAAGTTAATTTATGAAATTAGTAGTTGGTATGTAGCAAGATGAATTGGTAAGTAAGTCATTAGCCGTTATTTCCATCTGGCAGGGACACATGCTATGAGCAAGCAAGAAGTATTCATCGATGGCTTTCAACAATTGTTACTGCTTTTCTAGTTACATTACATCTTGAGTGAAGGACTTGTTCAGAACTCGAACCCACACTCTCGGCGCTACAGGCTAAAATATCTGATCAATTAGCAACTAAAGCTCTGGAATCCTATCTGAACTACAAACTGTGACATAATATATGCGTCTATATCATCTAAATACAATTGTCTCGTTTATCATACGTCGCTGGTGCAATAACAGAGAGTGAACTTAGGACGCAAGAAGATCCAATGATTGAGCTTTTAATTTGTCAGACAATGATGGAACATCGCTCCATTTACAAATGATTGACTTCTAAAGTAACGAAAGTGACGGGGTCGAGATACGCCAGACGACCGAGCGAGATATTCGAGCGATGTTTTGGGCGGATCTAGGGTTTGACAAGAAAAATTCAGAGGCCGGATTCAGACATACGGTAGCGGGATCAGAGGTTTAAAGAAGGATTAGCGGAAACAGATGCAGAACGATAGAGGGATCGTCTCAAAGACCCTGGGAGTAAATAGCAACTGATTGCTGACATCATGACATTTGAGCTCTTCGGGTGGAGATCGATGCGTTGGGTTTCGTGTGAAAACGACAAGTAGATAATATTCACAAAGAACAGTTGGTTATTTGATTG
This sequence comes from Bimastos eiseni, assembly GCA_959347315.1. Taxonomy (NCBI): domain Eukaryota; kingdom Metazoa; phylum Annelida; class Clitellata; order Crassiclitellata; family Lumbricidae; genus Bimastos; species Bimastos eiseni. The sequence continues at coordinate 7,018,586 of OY365810.1, read as the reverse complement.
GCAATAATGCTGATCTGTTGAGACGAAGGGTGTTTAAAGCGACACTATTGAGCATTGGCCATAATGATAATTGTGATAATAATAATAATAATAATAATAATAATAATAATGATAATAATATTAATATTAATATTTTTTGGTTATGCCTTTAGGTACTTCGTTCCCCAGGGACTTAGATATTAGCGAGGCCTACTCATTGCCCACACTAAGCAAAATCGTGCCTTCTCAGTGGTTGGCCCTCAACACGCTGGAACACGCTCCCTGTTGATTTTTAATGACATTTTTCCATATCGAAGATGATCCCCAGGGTCCACTTAGATTCCTTTTATACTTGTCTTAAAACTGTTCTTGTTACCCGTGCCGGGGTCCGGAGTGCTCCTTAGTAGAAGCCTCAAGGGGCGCTATATAAATTTTCGTAATGAATGAATGCCGAATTAGGCCTATTATTGAAATGTGTTAGTTGGCAGGAGGGTCGGGGGCGTCGTCTTCATGGGTCAGAGAGAAAGAGCCTTTGAAAGTAACCAAGTTGTAGCGCTGTATGCAGATATATAGAGAGGCGTTGGAAAGGGAAAGACGTCCCAGTTTTTAACAAAGTCCAATGACCAATTTCGCTTATGAAGTCAGGTGCTGTAGAATTGAAACGATCCAAGGTTTCAATAGCCACTGGCTTAAAAATATAAGCGGTGGGCAGTCCCACATGCTTTAACATTTTGCGGTTCGCCTTTTTAAGATGGCCTTAGGAGTTATATGCGGCGCAGGTATCGACGATAGTCCCATCCCAAGTAAGGGTATTTTCCGTGCGACCGTAGGATGAGCGTTGCCCGGTCGGACCTCTTGCCGTCTGTTCTAAACATTATTATTTATTAATGTCAATAATAATTAAAAACAGAAAACAATACTAAACTACTACTAATAATAATAATAATAAACAACGATTTTAACATATTAGTAATCTCTAAGTCCTTGGGGAATGAAGTAACTCAGGGCATAAAATAATGATGATGATGATGATGATGATAATAATAATAATAATAATAATAATAATAATAATAATAATAATAATAGCCTGTTTAATAGCGTTTATTGCTGATGCGTTCTAGCCTTACCAGAATGTTATTCTCCAGAATGTTTTATCTGACTTGGTTGTTTCTCTCTGCAGTCCATTGAAGGTTATCGATCCGCTATAAAATAGGTCTTCTTGTCGGAAGCCATAAATGTACAGTTTGTCAGCACATCAATTCACTCTTCATTTTCACTCATAGGTCATGAGTCAGTATGTCATTTTTCACTCATGAATCATGAGTCAATATGTCATTTTTCACTCATGGGTCATGAGTCAGTATGTCATTTTTCACTCATGAATCATGAGTCAGTATGTCATTTTTCACTCATGGGTCATGAGTCGGTATGTCATTTTTCACTCATGGGTCATGAGTCAGTATGTCATTTTTCACTCATGGGTCATGAGTCAGTATGTCATTTTTCACTCATAAATCATGAGTCAGTATGTCATTTTTCACTCATGGGTCATGAGTCAGTATGTCATTTTTCACTCATGGGTCATGAGTCAGCATGTCAGTGTTCATTTGGTCGGTTGGATTCTCGTTTCCTATGATTCGTGGAAGATATCGTAGAGACGATTGTTTCTTTGTCGGATGAAATCAAAGCAATGGTTGCCACAATTGACAGCCATTTACTCTCATAGACATCTTCACAAGCAGAGCGTGTTTCTTTTCTACGAAGGTCTTTCATCATATCTGATCGCTCGTCAGCCCTTCCTCGAGGGTCTCTGGGGTAAAATCACCCTGTCGCGACCCCTGCGCCTACGATGTATAAGCTTCGGTGTCCAGTCGTCCATGTAGGTCTCAGATTTTGTTAAGGCATAATTATACATCTCGCGAAGGCGAATGCTATGATGTTGAAGATGGCGATGACGCTGCTGTTGATGATGATGGTGATGATGACGATGATGTCGATCATAATGAGCATCCTGGAAGTAGCTTACTACCGATGATAAAGCTATAAATAAATTGTCCTTTTGCAGTCACAGTTACAGTTAATGATTATGATAAAAATTGTCTCAGTTCTGGTGCTCCAATCTGCAAACCTACTAAATTTGCGATCTATTCAATTGTTGATAATTAGCGTGCAGTCTTGAATATGCAATACTAAATAAAAAATTAGCGACAGCAATTATATAATTTTTAAAATCAGTAGGATTAAAAAAATATTTTTATTATTATTATTCGACCCCCTATTGTTATTATTGCCATTATTATTACTATATTATATATTTTCATTAATTAGTTGTATTTGTTAATAACAATGCAATTGTTATTTGCTTGCCAATTAGTTAATTTGCGTGTAGCCTACTCTGAGTTGCAAAAGACTATAATTATCCAAAACCGCAGCACAATTAAGGATAATATTATAAATAATTTTAGGGCGGTTTTTCTAAGATGCTTTTCTGAATAACATGAATGTTGAGAAAGGAGGTTCCAGCGTCTTGAGAAAGCAACCCTAATGTCTGTTTCTTAAGCAAAGGCAATAAATGTGTTGAACTGTGGACTGAAGATGTTTCAACGCCGACCACAAAGTAATTGAAGGGTCCGTGGTATGGCATGTGTATAAACACAGCATATAGGAAGAGTTGAACGCCCCACGATGATTGGTACATCCCGTTCACAAAAAAGACGGTGACTGTTTATTATTCAATGGCCTCGGGCGACCAAACTGATCTTTCAAAGACTCATGATGCAAATATGCGATTTAAAAGCACATGAGTTGTCGGCAAACCGTGTGATCTGTAGAGTAGTAGTTTCGGCTTAATGACACTGCATGATTACCAAGATTACTAGCGTCGCCCTCCTCCTTCATGCAGGGTTGGGACTGGCACTGTCAGAGTACAAAAAGTGGTAGAGCTAGTAGGACTACTTTGGCATGTAGGACTAGCAAGTATTAGCAAGTACGCTGTCTAAAGCGAAGTAGTATATCTTCGTGAGCAGCTAGATTTTTCAGTGTCATTTTAAAATTTTATTTGATCCAATTTATCATCTTATTATTTTGTCTATTGTTTTTAATTTTGGGATATTTTTTTAATGCAGTTGCTATTGCAGAGAAATAACCAATCAAGCCAAGTTAAAACAATCAGACTGTGTTCATTTTAACTTAGGCGTTGTTCGTTAGAAGGCATATCAAGTGCTACTGGTTCCAATAAGTCCTCGACAGGCATTAATCACATGCGTTGAACTCTGCTCTGACTGAAGGGTATAATAATACGACAATTCTGCTATGGAAAACTATTCACCCATTTCCTTACTTGGCTTATTTACAGTGGGTCACCAGATTTCAAACGATGCGCCAAGACTTATCCCCCTGAGGTCAAGGCAAGATCAACACCTAAGTTATCAGCTGAACAATTTAGCCCTATCGAAATACCATTATAGCAGTTGTCATTTTAAACATTTTATTTGTTTCCATATGTAGTGACACGTGTCTAAAACGGTCTCCCTTTTCATTATCGTCAGATCATAAACATACGTGCGTTTTGTTTGAACACGCAATCTTTTGTAATCATACTGACTCATAACATTCATTCAATCATTTAATCATTCAATCCGTCATTTAATCATTAATTACTAATTTAATAATTTATTAACTTAATCAGTCAGTCAGTCATTTATTGAGTTAGTCAGTCATTCAGCCAGTCATTCAAACAGTGAGTCAATCACTCACCTCACCAGTGTTTTATCATACTGCCATAAAAATTATTGCTGGCCAACGTTGAATAACGCTTCTATTTTATATTTCTCAATTTGAGCTGACGTAGCTATCGCATACATGTACAGCCTATAGCCAGCATTCGATATTCACTGATCCACGAGAAGCATTATTTTATTGTATCAATAATCAGCTCGCGGTCATTTCTAATGAATTCTCTATATATAGACTTCCTTAACGAGTGATCATCTAATGGATCTACAACCAACGTGTGGCTGTTTGTTACTGATGTCTCTAGATCCATAATCAACGTCCTTCAAGAGAAAGTAGAAGCGCAGGAGACCGACCTGTCAATCATGAAGAACGAGATCTCGCAGATGAGACGAGAACAAGCAAACCAGCGAGAAACTCTGGCTTCGCTCAAGTCCTCCACATCCGATACATCTTGGGCCATCGCCAGCGTTAAACACGGGCAGGACCAGACAACGGCTGACCTCCAGTCGCTCAAACACCTCCAGGAACACCAGAATGAGACGCTGCTAGTAATGGAGGAGGTGATCATGAGCAATGCGCTTGAACTCCAGAACCACCATAGACACGTGGGAACAATTCGACAGGACCTCTTCCAACTGCGAGGTCAGATTACGGAGGATAGAGATAAGATGAATAAGGTACAGAGGACCGTTCAACAGCTTCAAAGCGGACAGAAGACACAAGGTAAGAAGACGTCGATAGAGATAGAAATCCTTAATTGTCATGATCTGTTGCGGTCCCAAACATCCTTCCAAACATAAGATCAGATTGAAGAGCATAAGATTATGTCTCTAGAAACAAAGATTTGCATTGCAATGACATTTGATACTCTATATTCATGTGCGTATAGGTATGGCGTTGTATGCATAAGTATTACGTATACCCTATATGTAGGTACTTATGTATGCGCGTATGTATGCAGGCATGTATGTGCTTCGCAAACTGCGGATGTGCCATGATATTCTATCTTCACGGATGAAATATATCCGGTATATGGTATTCAATAGTATAAACCATTTCTATCCCGATCACGCAAAAATAATTCCCCGAAAGGATAAAAAAATTAACAGGTATCCATTGAATACCACGTTTGATTAATCTGTGATGTAATCAAGATCCAAAACCAGAAATAAGTAATACTAAAACTGGTCCGTTACCTTTTATTGGACGCTGTCATTGAGAATTCCTGTTTATTCAGAAAGGTGTACACTTGTCTGAAGATTCTATTCTGTATTAATCACGGTTTTATCTTTCTCCTCTGCGTTTCCTTCAGTAAATCCATTACAACAGGGAATATAATGTATGTGTAGATTCTAATTAGGGGATACTCTATTTGAGATATTCTATTTTTGGCTTCAGCTCAAGTGCCAAGGATCATAGAGAGAGAGAGTCTATCATTGATTTTTACCTTGAAAAATTAGATATTTTTTGTACTTTGACGTAGGAAGCGCTGTGATCACAGACGAAAACGACATAGAGGAGGAAGAGGGTACTGAGTTGACGAATCATCTTTTACCCTACGAAGCCCAGGCTAGTTCATCCCGAGCCACATCTCCCACGACCGGCCGAAGACTCACTGGGTTGGACAAGGACGACGAGGGTTCTGCCACCACCCCGTCGAAGATGGCCGATTACGATCTGGCGCTCGAGATGACGAGGGGCCTGCTGGGTAATCTCAGTGAACACGTGACTTCCGTTGAGAATCAGGTGATGCTTCTGTCTCAGAAGCAGCTGCTCGACTCTCAGCTGCTGCATCTTCAGCAGTCGTTCATGAACTTCACGAGACAGGTCTACCAACTGCAGCACTGGAGGGTAACGAGCGCTGAAAGAGGTAAAAAGTTTAAGATAGAGATACAGTTGAACCTAATAGAGAATCTGATAGAGGTGTAAAGCTGACAGTTGAGTTGAATCTGATAGGGGTAAAGATAGAGGTAGAGCTGAATCTGATAGATGTATAAAAATAGAGATATAGTTGAATCTGATAGAGGTAAAGATGGAGGTAGAATTGAATCTGACAGAGGTATGAAGATAGAGGTAGAGTTGAACCTGGTAGAAGTAAAGATACAGACATATAGTTGAATTTTGCATTTTATATCACTATTAGTTCGCAAAGGGTACATGAGCATAATGAATGTACTGTGAAGTTGTTTGTATTGAAGCCAAGGACGTGGAGGACGAGGAATACCAGACTCAGCACGAGAACGACATGGCATCCGTGATTTTCCACCTGGAAAACCACTCAGAACGCATTCGGGCCCTGGAAAGCCTCGCCCTCAAGCACCACCAGACCAATCAGGTGACGCAACAGAAGCTCAACTCCAGTCTCATCCAGATGAACACGACCTTCGAGAAAACCCTCAAAGAAATCCTCGAACTGCCGCGGTCACCTGGATTGGATGACGACCAGCAAAGGGTAATCGATGGAAGGATGAAGGTCGTTGAGGAGGAACTGAGGCAGACCTTCGACAGGGTCAAGGACGTGGAACTGAACCTGATGAATGCCTCCTTGGCTCAGTGCAAAGTCGTCAACGATCAACTGACGGAGGAAGCAAGGACAGGAAATTACGTTAAACAGATCGCAGACGTACAGATGAAGATCAGTGAACAGACGACTTCTATAGCCAGGTGATGATAACTATGACGATAACAATGATGATGATGGTAATGGTGATGACGTGGTGGTGGTGGTGATAAGATGATGGTGATGATGACGACGAGCGCGATGATATACATGTATGATTATCATAACCAGTGCAGGTTTACACTCTGCATCACAGATGACATCTCATCATTTGGCGGAAGTTCGAGGTAGTAAGTCTCCTTAGCTCACAGCGATCACGTGTCTGTGATGAGCTCTGGTTGTCTTTCAGTTAGGAGGCCACCCTGCCCGCAGCGTCAGATACCTCGTAGACTCCACCCATTCTATCAGCCGATGTTTCCTACGTAGAAGCAGCTTGTCCTCAGTTATTAAGAGTGACAGGTCAGAAGAGGTCACTCGGTGACCATGTAAACAGGATGTAGTCTGTTGAGAGTTGTTCGAGATTTCTGCTTCCCGAAAGACGGAACAATGCCGACAAAGATGTGAACTGTGTTTAGTCCATTATAGAGATAAACAGACATCAGTGAAAAACGATGAATTACGCAGAACGTAATTATGAGACATGCATACCACGCTCCTAATAACTGCTGTTATAATTACAGAGGCTTGACCTCAAAAGAGGTTTAGAGGACTAAACATCTTTTAATTAAACGCTTACAGATTTTCCATGTTAGTCACTTATTGTTCTGTTTTGTTAATAGATTGGACCGAGGCTTGGCTGGAATCTTTCAGGAGTTGGACAAGAACGCAGGAACGTCTTCGTCTTTGGCGGAACAAGTAACGGATCTGAAGAAACTATCACCAGAGGTCGTCACCATGCAAAGGGAGTTGCTGAACTTCGTTCTTCAGCTACCCACAGGTTCCGTAAAACGAACGAAAGAATGAAGCCCTTAATTAATTCACGAATTAACAATATCACTAATCAAAATCATTAATAAAGGATTGACAATGAACAGAAAACAAAGTACTAGTAGGTCTAATTGGGCTTGGAAGCATTGTCGTGTAAAATTTGTTGCCACACAAGTGTAATATGTAATTGTGCAATGTGCAATTGTGTAATGTGTAATTTTGTAATGTGCAATTGTGTAATGTGTAATTATGTAATTATGTAATGTGTAATGTGTAATGTGTAATTGTGTAATGTGCAATTATGTAATGTGTGATTGTGTAATGTGTAACTGTGTAACGTGTAATTGTGTAATTGTGTAATGTGTAGTTGTGTAATTGTGTGATGTGTAATTGTGTATTGCCACTGACGTGCATAAAATATTAAATTGCATTCTTAACTAAATGACCAATTCTTTATTATTTATTTAACAATACAACTTGTCTTTATGCAGCTGCATGCTTATATGGTCATCTTTCAAAGTTCAGAAGACCACACGACTTTACGAAAGAATATTGATGGCGCAGAGCAATAGTGAGTCATAACCTATGCATACAGTGTACATCCTCGGCATGACGTCCAGGATTTTGACCTGGCACCTAAACGAAACGGAAACCTTGTCTATCGAGGACTTGATTTGGTATGGCGTCGGTGAATGAGCTTGTCTCCCTGAAGTGACTCTTGTGGGCGCTGAGAAATTTTCGAAGATATACATTACGTTAGAACCTACAATTATACGATACTTAGTTTATTGAGGGAAGTTTCTGACCAACTCTCTCCGCGTTAGATGACAAAAGCTAGTTATCGCTGTTGCTATCGCTAGCGTTATTATTGGAGTTGTAGTTATCGTTATCGTTTCTGTTCAGACTGTTACGACGTTCCTGCTGCCACCGGAAACAGCATCCACGACGGAGTCTATCTGATCCGACCGGAAGTGAGTCGCCAGTCAGCTCGGACCTTCTGCCTCGTCGAAGAGGAGGTCGTCTGGACGGTCATCCAGCGAAGGACAGACGGACGCGAGTCTTTTGCCCGGACGTGGGACGACTACCGCCAGGGATTCGGAGACGCAGGGGGCGAATTCTGGCTGGGTAACGAGAACATCCACCGGTTAACAGACGGCGCACGCATCTATCGACTGCGCATCGACATGTGGGACGTGCTCGGTCGCTATTGGCTGGCCGATTATACGTCATTCCGGATCCACGCAGAGGACGCCCTCTACCGGTTGGAGTTGGGCGATTTTGGGGGAAACGCGACGGATGCCCTACGCTACTCGAATCTGATGCCCTTCAGTGCTCTAGACCGTGACAACGATGTGAGCACGACGCATTGTGCTCAGTTTTACCAGTCTGGATGGTGGTACAAGCATTGCCACTACAGCAATCTGAACGGAAGGTACACTGCTGGAATGGTCTGGTTCCATCAAGACCTTGACGAGTGGATTCAGATGAAGCAGACGACGATGCGCATTTCCATGGTGACCGAAAACGTCCCTGAGACGCCCGTTTCCGGTTAGGGGTGTCACATGATCGTTCTATCGAGGTAATGATTATCTAAGGGTGGGATATTCTGTCGACGGTGAGGTATTTAAATGAGAGTTTATGTATGTTTTGTGAAGGGGTTGAAAGAGCGTTTAGATCTTTGACACACGTGGTTAAGTTAGGTGGTCTACAGGCTGATATTTCTAACAGGTGTCTATTCTGTTGATTTAAAGCAGACGGAATATCGTTTCCTCATTGGTCAGATCTTCTATCAACCGACATGTATACACCAATAATGTAAAAATTAAATTTCGCATGATTTCCGGGAAAACAAAATCTGGAAATTTATGGCGACCAAAATAACAGAATTAGATCCTGGTGTTTGAATTGGGATACCGATGGACGCGCGATGGTAAGTGTCATGAATGGATGGAGTGCGGTAGTGAAGAAATGTTGAATTGAGATGGTTTTAGAGATAGCTTCCATCGAAATGGTCTGTGATTGGGAAGTGTGTGAATAAGATATTGCAATGAAGGCTAGCCACAGTGAGGTGGTTAGGAATGTGTGGTTACGAAGTGGGGTGGCAATGCACAATGAGTTGAACATTCTATGAATCTTTTAATAATAAACTTAGGTTACTGACACCCGTGCGCTAGGTGAAGTTAAAATGGATTTTCACACTGCGAACATTCATAAAGAACGTCACAGAAAAGACTTCAAAGAGTAGTAAGAGTGATTCTTATGACACTCTTCTAAAGCAAATGTTGCCAAAACGCCTGTTTTTATATCCGCTGATAGATCAACTCCATTCACTATCTCCTTCTGATAAGAGTGATCGCTACACCAATCAGAATGACCTACGACCTGCTTAAATTGTTCGGCAATTGACAGACAGTGATATGTCTAGGCCAATACATTGTATAATGTACACGATTGTGAATAACACAATAAGTCGTTTTCAAGTCATATTAACACTCAACTCTAAAGATCTATTAGATTGTCATAAAGTGACCTTGGGAGCTCTACAAATTGCCAGCCACGCATATGCGTATTACTTAGACGTTATAATCTGTATGCATTTCAGATCAGTTTATAGATTAATATCACCAATAGGTGATATCAATCTATTGAGCACTGGGATTTTGGCTGCAACGGTGTCAATAAGGGTACACAAGTGTTGACATAGACACAGCTTATGGCTGATTTGGTCAATCTTTATACGCACCAATTCGTCTTCTTTGAATTCTACTCTCAAGTGTATCTTTTTAATCACTAACTACTCGCTGTGTTTGGTTTACAATCTAAGTGTACAGTAGGTTTTAACCAGTAGGCCTACACAAATTTAATAATGATTTAATGAGGCCAACACACACAGTCGGCAGCACTGAAGGGTTTGCTAAGACAGAGGTGATTTGCAGTGAAGTTCTGAATAAATATAGTTCGCAGAATAATTTCTATGCAAGAAGAACAGTTACGCCATCTAGCGGTCATTTTTATACACATATAAATTATGAATATATATATAAACGGCACGAATGGCAGTATTGCGTAATTGCAGAGTGCAATATTTCTATTTACATAGGATATTATACGATATTATTCTTTGACACTTCATAATAGTTTGCGATCGTTTTAAAAGTTAGCGTTGTGTTAATCTGAAGCCGATGTATATACAGAAAGTTGTTTTACAATGATCGTAAAACGTCGCCATTTTTGTTTTGACGAACGATATTCTGACGTTAATGAACAAGCTTATGTCTCGCCTGAGACGCAGTACAAGCTGAAGCAAAACAACAGCGCTGCAGAACAGGCCACACGCAGTGGAGCCTAAACAGCGCTCCTCGGCCTACTAGACTGTTAGACTATTTACATTTCAATTAGGCTTAAATAATACGGCCAGCTCTAGGCCTGTTGAGACATTGTGGGAACACGTTTGGTTGTCTTTCTATGAACTGTTGTGTGCAATCGAAAAAAAACAACTGGTTGTTGTGTTTGCAATATGTTGAGATGATTTTTATATGCATACATACGCGAAGCTGTAACGATGAAGTCCATTGACGATAAACAGCTGGTCATTGCTTGGATAGAGGCTCGTTGGGAACAGATAAACCTTAAGGGTCTACACTAGAGGAAGTCATTAGCGTTCTTTACTCAGCTGAAGAGGATGGCCACTCATACATCCGGATCAAAACTACATGTATATCCGAATGTAAATATCATAGAGTAACCTATGCTAATTGGTCTCGTCCGTGTCTGCATCAAACGGCCTGTATATCGTGGCCTCAATTGCAGGCTATACGGGGTCAAGAGTTAGGCCTTTATAAAATGGCAATCAAGATAATTGGTCAAACAATGGACGATTCTGGCTGATATATTAAACGCATTTTGTTCGATAGTGAATGAACAATTTCTTATTACGCAGAAGTCATATTTTCGGAGATGAACCAGATTCCAGAACCTTGGGTTTCGTCAATTGTTGTTTTAAGTGCAGAGGAGGAGAATATAATTATCCCATCCTTGCGTTTCACATGGAAATTCAAAACTTTTATTTTCCCCTACAAGGCACATAATTTCAAACAAGGGTTGTAATTGAAAGGAATTGTGGTAAAGCATCATCAAAATTAGTTGAACTGATATACTTTATCGATCACCAAACCCAAATTTCGTTTAAAAGTTGTTATAATATTTAGTAGTCATAATAATAAAAATAACGCCAATTTATAAGGCGCCGTAAACGCGGCATTAACCACTACAAGGGCGTCGACCGAGCTGACTTTCACGAGGAGCCACAGGCGGAGCTCCTCCAAACCAGTAGACCCACGTACACGGGTAGACCCACAAAGAACAGCATTATATATAAATCAAAATAAACCAAATGAACCACATCAAGCTAACCGATTACTCTCGTTCATGCTGTCACCAATCCCAAACGCCATCACATCCTGCCCTCAAATTACTACGCTGGCTTAAAATATCTGAGAGAACAGAATCCATGGCACTGTCCTATCACTTACACATAACACATTTCAATCCTTCCGATCATCCGGCCTCCATCCAACCACTTTGCTCAACCTGCTCTTCAACTGCCCTAACACTCCTCAGGTCTTCCTTCACCTCGTCAATACAATTTGCAAATCGTTCCACAGCAATTGCTGTCCCACTGCTTTGGAACAAACTCCATCCATAATCTCCATCCATCCATGAAGACATAATATCCGATCCATCCTACGAACTCACCAGGTAACGTATCTTCACCCCTTGCTCTAACTTCATTGATTTCACTCAAAACTGAAAACACTCCTCGTTCACAAATCTTCCCCTATTTCTCCTCTTCCCATCTACCGCTCTCGCCGTTTCCATTTATAATCCATCCACTTTATCCATCCGCTAGCTATCAGACCTTTCTTGATCTTAGCCTGGAACCAATTTTGACCCTGTCTGCCTATCAATGTTGTTTTGACTAAGCTGATTCACATGATCGCGCTTTACTGGGCGATACAGAAGTCTCGAGGTTACAATTACATACATGTCCAGGTAATAAATGCATGTAAAATGTCAACTTGCAGCTACATTGACCATTCAAGTGCAATACATGATGCCCAACTGTACAGGAGTCACCACTTTACAGGGATTGACTTGAGCTCCTAAACAGTTAGTAGTACTTCACGAGACATGGCAGTTCGCTAAATGCAACACAGAACACAGACTGAAGAAAGTTAACTTTACACATATACGAATACAAATGCGTCTATTTACAGTCTCATTCGTTTATTAGTGAGAGCAGCCTCGAGTATTAAAATAATGACCCTCTTACAATGGGTTCAATGTACAGACTGACGGTCTCAAGAGTTTGACGTAGGTAAGACTGCTAATTTAAGGCACACTCGTTTATTGCTCGTCTTTATAAGGAAAACACTTCGACGTATGACCCTTGAGTTGAAGGTTCTTGGACAGCAGGGCTGACAACAATGCAACATTCAACAACCAAGTGAGATAGTAGTTCTACTTTGGGTTAACAGCAATCAGCAATAAGCAATCAATTGCAATAAGAATTTGGGACAACAACCAATTGTATGTGCGTAACCAACCAATTGTAAATAAATATTTACGAATTTTCATAGGACCTCCTAAACAGGAAATACTCACTACTGATTTAGACATTATATCGAATAATCATCCAAGGTTCTGGGTTCTGATGCGTTTGAAGAACGACAGTGACTAACAAGTCAAAAGTAACTTACAAGAAACGTATGTATGCATAAAATGTCGAAAGGCCAATTCAATAAGGCAATTGCGTCGAAGCCTTCCAAGACTATGGCCACATTAACGACGCACATGTGTTTGATGGCTATACATGTAGTCATTGTGATAATGCATACACCTGAAAACCAAAATAGTACAATGTTCAACTGTACCGTCCATCTTGTTTATCCATCTCCATATCGGGCTTGCTCTGCATCGTACTACCGTATACCAAGAATAGATAGTTCACATATCCTTTATCTCTGCACATGTATACGTATGTATGTATGTATGTATATATGTATGTATGTATGTATGTATGTATGTGTATGTACGTAAGTATGTGTATGTATGTGTGTATGTATGTATATATGTATTTATGGATGTATGTATGTATATACGTATGTATGTGTGTATGTATGTATGTGTGTATGTATGCATGAGGATACTTAATATGGTGCATTTTGCGTAACTCTCAGAGGCCCAGGATGTGTGTCATGCGGTCCTGATATTCTCTCGATTTTATCAAATTCCGAACACGATCGCTTGACTTAGGCTAATCAAAACACTTTTTGGCACAGTACTCACTTTGTTGGCGCCTTAGAAGTTCTGCGGCATTACTACAGTGTATTTATTTCTCAGAGTCCACTTTCCTGTAACAATCTTTTGTTGATATAATTTCCGCATATAGAAAAGAATAACTTCCTATACATCAATACAAGTATAGGCATTTAGTCTCATTCAACAAATTTCTGACAGAAATAAATCCACCAGATGAGTTTCTTTTCTGAACAGAAGTTCTTTCAAAGTATGAATACAAATCGTTCCCTTCATCCAATATTCTAAAGACGTCCATCTTTCCGACGTATCTCGATTAACAGCTTCTAGTTAACGAAGATGCTACGACGTCTTGTTGAGTTTCTGGTATACAAACCAATTGTGAGCAGCCAAGCTGGTCGTTTCTTGAAAATGTTAAGTGGCTGAGTGGCATGCGCCTTTGGGACCAACGGGAACCTTTGGAATCCTGCCATGCTACAATTCCTCGCTTTATATATAATATATATATAAGTAGATTACGTCATCATTTGTCGGTGATCACGTGACCTTGAGGCTGTTGTCGGCCGCCTGTCTTTGTTTGAGGAGGCGCTGGAAGAGGTCCGACTGAAGGAATCGTGGATAGGAGTCCTTTTCCATGAGAGCCTCGATACGCTTCTGTGCTGCCTCGAAGGTCTTTGTATCTGCTCGAGACAGATTGGCCTCAGTTGCATCCCGTGTCTTCGAGTCAAGGTTGATCTGAAGCAAGGAACATTCACTGTAGACATCGATGTTAACTACCACACTGCTTGCACTCTGGCAGTGCCAGTCCCAAGTCTAGATAAAAGAGGAGGGCGACGCTAACGATCCTTATTTTCACACAGTGTATTTATACCGAAACTATAACTACTATTAATCGATGCTCGTGAGGACACATACATTTATGTCAGTATAGACCTACTCCACAGAAATCCGCACAATTTACAACACATAGAATTCTATGTAAAGACAAACTGATGGTTGGATAGACAACATAAACGAAGAAATAGATGGTCGATTTGAGAAACCAACGGGGTATTATTGGGGAACGTCAACACCCCATGCAATATATTTCCGCAGATATCTAAAAACGACACTAATCCTAACCGGCTAATCCTGACCATAAACGGCCCTCACGACGCCTAACCCTGACCCTAAGTCCCTAACCGACCCTTACGACACATGTATTACAATTTCTGTCGACGAAGCATTACACGAATATTGTATAGGGTTTTGAGTCGACGTACCCCAGCATTACCGACGAGCTGTTATTGGCCTATAAGACGCCTCTTGACTTGACTACGAAAACGCGCATAACAAGAGGTTACGGAATAATTATATAGAACAGGATTAAGATATGCAATGATGCTGTGATTTTGTATTTGTTCTGCTGCTGCTGACGATGATAATAACAACAACGAGAATGATGATGATGATGAATATCTCGGAACGTTTGCTATGTAACGTGATGTTGTAGTCGCATATGACATACTTTGCAAAAGGATGATTATTTATATCATACTTCTCCTCGATCTATTATTGAAACAAATTACCAGTTATGATACTATTTTTATCAAGATAATTTATACAACGGCAAAGACACTCTCAATTCAGAGGAGGTCTGTTCGCTGTTACCTCGTTTGGCGCTTGTACGGTGACGTATTCGCGAAAGATCCTCTTGGCTTCAGTCGTTCTGTGTTTCTCTGACGTCAGATGGCGGTATCTGTCGCACTCGATCCAGAACTCAATGTTCTCATCGCTGAACTCTTGCCGCAGGAACTCGCGAAACAATTTCAGTCCATCTGTGCACAAGAAAAATCCATTGAGCGTGCTCCCTACCATGTAGCCTGCCTACAAGTACATGTACTCATTTGCAGGCATGCATAAATCGAATCGTATCTTTAGGGTTTTATAGCGCCTCTCACAGAATAAGGGGCCGTTCATAAATGACGTCACGCGTCTCGGAGAGGGTCACAACTTGTGACTGTGACAATGTGTGATGAGGAGGAAGGTGTCGACGAAATGTGACGTCACTTTATTAAAAATGTTACACAATGGAACACGTTTCACATAACTGGCAGTAATTGTTACCACAAGTTAACAGCACTAATTATGATTATTACATTCTTAATTTTTGGAATGTTTGCTTTACACTTGGTGTAAATTTTGGGGTTTTGGGAGTGAGGCATCCATTCTGTAAGACACAAGCAGGAATCAATTATAACGCCCACACGCACAAGTCACAGAGAGTCGCTGAAACGAAGAAAACGGAGAGCATGTGGATTGGATAATATTTATTCCATGAAAGATCATTCTGCTTCAACGTGAGAGAATGGAGAGGCAAAAAGTTTAAATTGTTTCAGGTTATTGTTACCAAACATTTTTAAAGTAATTATACTGACTCTGCCAGAGTCTTTCATCTTGAGAATTGCAGACACACGTAAGATGGTAATATTTCTACTTTCTTCGTTTTTCTTTGTTGTAGCATTTTGAAAGTATTTTATAGTTATAATTACTTTTTTCTAAATATAAGAAATTTGGATTACATTCTGGACATCCGGTTTTTTTCGGACGGGAGGAGGGTCAGATCTTTGTGACGTCATATTTAAGGGGTCATGACTTTTGTGACGGCTTGGGACGAAAGGAAGGCAGGGTTCCGAGATCGTCCAAATTTCATGACGTCATATATGGACGGGTCCTAACCATTCAATATAATTATAATTATGATATTAAAGACACACACCTTATGTGCAAACTTACATTCATACTCTCTTATAATTATGCTTAAGCTGCTAGCGACCTCTGGCTTAGCTAATGCCCTGTTTATAAACTGTTGCCCAGGTGCTTTCCTTGACAGAAACGCACAAGGCCTAAAACCTATTATAATATATTGGAACTTTCATGTAGGCGTGTTTACGTACAGAGGGAAGGATACATTCAGCGTTTTATGCCTTGACAATTATCTGCGTGGGCGATACCTCTCGATCTTAGGATACTTGGGATATGGGAGTTTAACGACAAGGAACAGCTAGTACCTCATAAATGATGGCGCTATGTAAATGCTAAATGAGTGAACGAAGCTCGCCCGAAATGAATAGGGTCGAGGGGCCACAACAGACCGAGCCGTACCGAGCTATAATTGCGCCCTGTGTCTAGCATCTGGCACCCCTACATTTTTAAAATAGTGCATTTTATGGAATAATAAGTTATTCCATCCTGAAACTTGCGCCATTTACACATTTGTGCCATGGGCCACGGCCCCGCCGGCCCCCTTCGGTACGGCCCTGACCACAGAAATTGGTTACAATTAAATTCTTTGGGATGGCAGCAGTTATATTTATTTTGAACGAGTTATAAACTCACAGCTGTCTGCAAGTAGTTTCTCGAATGATTTCATCCATCCCTGAAGGGTTTCTGTTGACGGTAGAAGGGCGTTCGTGGAGTGACCGGAATGACCTTCAGCGGAACGACGGAAGAAAGCAAAGCGATCCTTTTTGCTTTTATGACTGAAGAAAAAGCAAGACGCGCACACCTCTTCATGCACTTATAGTTATGCAAATAAACGTATGATGCCACGCATATAGGTATGAAAATATGTACACGTATGTATAAATTCATGCATGTATGGATGCATGTATGTATTAGTGTATGTACAAATGTATGTACGTATGTATGTATGTATGTATGCATGTATGTATGCATGTATGCATGTATGCATGTATGTATGCATGTATGTATATATGTATGTATGTGTGTGAGTGTATGTGTGTATGTATGTATGTATGTCTGTATGTATAATATCTGTATGTACGTATGTATGTATGTATGAATGTGTGTGTATGTGTGTATGTGTATATGTATGTAGGTATGTGTGTATATGTAAGTATGTGTGTGTGTGTATGTATGCATGCATGCATGCATGTATGTATGTATGTATGTATGTATGTATGTATGTATGTATGTATGTACAACTGAGTTTGAGTTAACTCATTTCATAGAGGATGATTTCAGTTTGAGTTTTATCTCATTTTGAGGTGCATGAGTTGAGTTTTGATTTGACTCATTTCTTGTATGAATTTACCCAACACTGCATATATGTGATGTATGAACAAAGGCATGTATGATTGAATGTACGAATACACGTATGCTTGAATGTCTGTTAACATGATGAGAAGAAGGACTGGAGAAACGGAGAAAGAGAGTGAGAACGAGAGACAGAGTGAAAGAGAAACAAAGAGAGCGAGAGAGAACAAGAGAAGCAGAGAGAGAGACAGACAGACAGACCTACAGACAAACAGACAGAGACAGAGAGAGACAGAGAGAGAGACAGAGACGTTGATGATGTCATCGTGTTGCCTCACGTCGTTTTTCCTTTGTTGGGTCCTGCATCTGTTGTCGTTCCTTCATCTTCTGATTCTGTGCAGTCGGTGCTGTTTCTCATCACATCATCCGTCGATCGGTTGACAGCTGAAGGCTGCTCACAACAACACTATCATCGTCATGATCATCGTAATCATGCTTATGATTTCTGTCATCATCATCGTTAGCATCATTAATAGTTACAAGCATCATTACCATTACCATCATCTTCAAAATCATGAACACAAGCATTATCGTCATCAACATCAACACATAGATCGTCATCTTGAATATCATCATCTCATCATCGTCACAAACACCACCATCACCACCACCACCACCACCACCACCACCATCACCACCACCACCACCACACCACCACCACCACCACCACCACACCACCACCACTACCATCATCTTCATCATCATCATCATCCTCTTCCTCCTCCTCTTCCTCCTCCTCCTTTTCTTCTTCGTAATCAACAACACAATAATAATAAATAGCATTATCACCATTATAAAAGTGCACACATCATTTTCACCATTGGCATCGTCACCTTCATCATCTTCATCATCGTCATCGTCCATAATGATACTCCCCTTTTCCTCCCCTCTTCTTTCCTTCTTCTTCTTCTTTTTCCTTTCCTCCTCCTCCTCCCTCCCACCATCATGATTCTCACCAGCATCATAACTTCATGTAGCCAATTTTGGCTGATGATAGCAATTAATGTTTGGATTTTTATAAACTGTATGCTTGTATGTCTTGTTTCGTATCCACACTACGCCACACCATTTTGATAATCACCATTTTTCGCTTCCTTATCTGGTTTGGTATGGTTACTCGACAAAGATTTCGTATGATGACCAAGTCCATTATCATATTTTGCACAATACACATCTCAGCAGCTGTACCCTTACCTCGAGGTGAACATTGGTGCATATACTTAGCGGAAGCTTTGATCCCGTCAGGACCTTCTCTTGTGGCCTTTAAAATCGATCTCAGCTAACAACTGCGTATAATTTTGTAACCATGAATTGTTGATTATTGGTTGGTTGCAAAAGAAACGATTTGATTTCATGATCAACCAAGTTGGCTGAAAATATTGGCTTCATCTCTCACTAAAGATTGCCAATCCTTTGTTTGAGGGTTACTAAAGTGCACAATATTTACCCAACCTCATGGTAGAAACAAAATACTAAACAGACGATTAAAAGGAGCATCGTGGAAGAAAGACTCATAGAATTGATGTATGAATTGAAAAAGCGGAGCAGTTAATGGAGTCGATCAGGCTGAAATGGATCACACTTACCCAACTGTTTGTCTAAGCTGCTTAACTTATTGTGCAGCTATACTTCCTGGAAAGTGTGGCTAGATAAGCCTGAGGAAACGTTTATCGAAAACCAGATCCGCAGGGACTACTAAGCATACTTTATAGAGATTCCTTGCAGAACAGATCCATTTGGTTCTATAGCGCTATTACAAAGAATTTTAACGTACTGAACACTTCAGCTACAGCAGACCTTGAGTTGAAATGACACAAACACATTTCAAGGATCCTTTCCACTGGAGTTCTCGACAAAGTTAACCACAAGATGAGTGCAAGAAACGGAACATTGCCACTTGGAGATCAAACGTCTGTCAAATGATGGCTACATCTAAAGATTTACAAGGAAGGCAATTATTACTAGTTGCTGTCTGTGCATGCTTCTTAGTTTCCACTTTAGACAAGGAAGTTATTTGGCTTGTGCAATAAGGTGATGACCTTTGAGTGTGCTGATTCCAACCTTCATTGAGAAGGTTACTGTCTATCGACCTAAAAAGCAAGTTCATCCAACAATCTTTCTTCAGTGAAATCAACGTACATATGCACGCATACATACACACATACATACACACACACATACACACATACATACACACATACATATATGAATACATACATACATACATACATACATACATACATACATACCTACCTACATGCATACATACATACATACCTACCTACATACATACATACATACATACATACATAATTGCATACATACATACAATGATATACATACATACATACATACATACAGATATACATACCTACCTACATACATACATACATACATGCACACTTACATATATATACACAGAGAGACAGAGACAACCACGCACATATACATACATACATACACATACATACACACAAATATATACATACATGCACACATACATACATACCTACATATATAAGTATAAATACAGACATGCACCCATGTAGTGGTTTGGGTCGCGTTTACAGCGCCATATAAATCGGCGTTATTATTATTATTATTTTTAATATTTTTATTGTTATTATTATTATACGTACATAGATATATATGTGTGTAATAGAAAAACACAGAACATCCAATGAGCATTGAAACCAGAAAGACTATTATTAGACTAACAACTCAGCAGACAATTGGTTTACATTGCTCTCGAAAGGCAGTCAATTTGCTTAGAAAACGATGCACCAATCTTATTATCATTATGATCATTATCATTATAATCAACCATGCTCATTATTAGATTTTATTATTATTATCATAACTGTATTCATTATCATTATTATTATTATTGCAATTTTGTTATTACTATTATTATTATAATTAGTATTATTATCATTATCATTACTATTACTAGGTTTTATTAGTATTATTAGATTTTATTATTATTATTATTATTATTATTATTTTATCATTAGAACATATACGTTTAGATGCAAAGGCCGTCCTTCTGTTTATCACCAAAATGATACAATGTGTTAACTTTTGATTCTATAGAGGCCAAGTAGGCAATTACGACAAAGAGGAACGACTCCAAAGGTTTCACATAGGACGACTATACACCCGACATCGACTTCAAGCAACGAATCCATGGTTCGAACCCTTGTAAGAAAGGTGAATAGGAATGATTCTCTTTCACTTGTCAAGTAAGAGACCGAGAAGGGGCGATCACATCGATTAGAGGACCCCCGATAAGACCGCCCCAGTGAAGACACTGTGGGACGTCCTGGAGTAGCTACCACACGCAGACCGGGCAGAATTTATACCTCATCAACGGTAAAGTGGTAAACCGGAAAAAAACGGAAAGATAAACTGTGCTGCGGAACCGTATCGCAGTCTGTGCACCATTAGCCTCTCCGTTAGAATGTTTAGATAATGGGCCACTCAACGACCGACCGCGAGGCCATACTCTCGAGCTCGGCTGGGCGAACGATGGGTGGATCGGCAGGCAGGGACGTAGACTCCTTATCACCCACGGGGGCTTCTGCTCCCTGCTGCTGACGTCAAACGCTGCGAAACACACATCCAAGCGGGTCTCCACTCTAGGAAACGTTTCCTTGTTTATGGCAGACTGCTGGGAGGGAGCAACGTTCGCAAGAACAGTAGGAGGACAATCGGAAGAACCGTCGAGGCATTCAATGCCTCCTCAAATGGAAGGAATGTCTCGCTGCTCCACGTTCAGCATTTCAGGATCGCCTCTACTGGGAGTAGGGTGCACACGCGTTTTCATATGGGGGCTGCATGGTCTCGCTTTGGATCTTCACATGGACCTGGCTTTGCTTCGACTGAGCATCTAGGAATAATCTGGTCACATCTATTTATTTCTTTGGGGTGCAAACGGTCACCATAGAAGCTCGCAAACAGGTTCTAGGGCAATTCGGTGACGAAAAACTCCATTTGGAAATGCGTAGCGTTTAAAACGCTAAATAAATACGCCAAAATACAGGATATGAACTATGAAATAATTAAATACGCTAAACTACAGTTTTACCTGGCGAGTCACCACAATTGTATCGAATTACTCGTTTTCTAATATCTTGCTAATGACATAGTAAACACAGAGACCGTGTCACCTCCTTGCGTGTTTGCTATAATTATTGTCAGCATAAAGGCATAGTTAACCTAGTCAACGCTTAGGGACCGGTTGGCCTCCTTTGCGCGTTTGCTAATAATATGTCAGCAAACTCAGCCGTCGCCAAATTGTCCACGCGCCCAATTGTCGGCCCCGAACTATCCGGCGCCGAATTGTCCTAGAACTTGTTTGCGAGCTTCTATGGTGGCGTGACCCCGATCCCCACATGACATACTATTGAGATATTAATTAAAGTTTTCTCAATGAGTTGATCGCGTGAGAGGTTCACAAGCAGCAAAGGCAGCGAAATCCATTGGTATCAACATGGATTTGAATCCCATCACTGTGGCCAGATGCAGGCCGCGTATCGGTCCAACAAACGGAAAACGCAGGCGATAAGTAAAAATGTCTAATTAAAATACATACTGATTGGAACTGCGCCGCTGCTAGCACTCCGGCAGTGCCAGTCCCAAGTCTGGGTAAAGGAGGAGGAGGGTGACGCTAATGATCTTTGTTATCACACGGTGTCGTTAAACTGCAATCACCACCACCATCATCACCACCACCACCACCACACACTAACTGTGTCTCAACTAAATATGAATTGGTATCGACAACATCTGAGGCATCGTTAGTTTCTGCCATCAACAGATCTCATTTCTAAGGTAACATAAATTCTGGGGCAGTTCTCGTAACCCTTAAGTCTTCGGTTCCCTTTGTAGGACACCGCTTCTGTACCTAAGTCATGGCTCTAATCTATCCAGTCCTCGTTAGCCGTTCGTCTAATTATCCCGTCTTATCAAAGAGAACCGAGTCAGTCAACCGCCGTTCATTCATCAGAGCTCAAAGAAACCCCTATAGTTCCTATAACCGTCGGCATTCCTTGCACGGCATTTCCACGCTGCTAACCCTCTGACCTTATGACCCCCGGCGTTCCAGACCCTTCCAGGTCTGGTCTTTCGATCTCGTCAGGTCTTCGGGTCTTATGGTTTGTCAAATGTCTCAGTCATCGCCTCTACTCCCTGCGTCGGTTGGCGAGGAAAGAGACCCGAGTTGGTTAACTGGACGAAGGAAAACAAGAGATAAGAGATAATCTACAGACGTGGTTTATGTATACTCACGTTTCAAAGACAGACAGACAGACAGACAGACAGACAGACACGTGGACGGATATGCAACGATACGAATACACAAGCAAATCGACACAAACAAATACGGGTAGGTAGGTAGACATGGGCATGAACTCGTAGAGTCACACGAGCTCACATACAGAGACAGACAGATAAAATGGATGGACGAATGAATTGATGTATAGATGGATTAATGAATGAATGAATTGATGGATGGATGAATGGATAGATGGATTGATCAATGAATGAATCGATGGATGGATGGGTGAAAGAATGGATAGATGGATGGGTTAATGAATGAATGAATGAATTGATGGATGGATGGATGGATGGATAAATGGATAGATGGATGGGTTAATGAATGAATGGATGGATGAATGGGTGAATGAATGGATGAATGCGTGACTGAATAGATGAGTAGATGTGTGAATACATGGATGCCTTTATGGGTTTATGTTGGAGAATGATTGACTGCTTGGATGGATGGAAGGATGAATGGATTGATGTCTAAAGACTAAAGACTCGGGCGGTACATTTCCTTTTGCAACGCGGTACTTCCCAACTACATTATTACACTGCCATATACTCTTAATACAATTTGATAGGCGCCATAGAAGTTCACCACTGATGACATCACGAGGAATGTATGTATGTATGCGGCGATTTATACAGCATCTGATGAGATCCTCACTAAGGCGCTAAATGAATGAGCGATGAGTTATTCCCTTATAAACTGGAGATAACGTAGCAAATGCTCGCATGAGTGCAATATAATCATGTTCTCCGATCCGTGACTGTTTCTCACTGTCATCCGATCATGTAGAGTTTGAGTATAATTATTATGATGTCTCAACTCAATACTTGAAGAGATAGCCTACACGTTCTTAATACGGCCAAGATTTGCTACCAGCCACAAGGCGATTTTTATACTTATGAGAAATTAGTCAGGATTTCATCAGAAGTTTCTTACTATGCAGACAACCCAACCGAGGAAATGCTGCATTAGGATGATGAGGTTTGAAGGACACTGATGGGTTGTGCGTGGAAAACCTTGTTAACGTTCGTGAGCTTCATAATGTAACCGTGAATAATTATTAAGAGGAATTAATCCGTGAAATTTATTCGTCTTGTTTTCGCACCTGTTTAAAGCAGAGAGAGAGAGAGAGAGAGAGAGAGAGAGAGAGAGAGAGAGAGAGAGAGACAGACAGACAGACAGACAGACAGACAGAGACAGAGACAGAGACAGAGACAGAGACAGAGACAGAGACAGAGACAGAGACAGAGACAGAGACAGAGACAGAGAAAGAGAAAGAGACAGAGGCAGAGAAAGAGAAAGAGACAGAGGCAGAGAAAGAGACAGAGACAGAGACAGACAAACAGAGAAAGAGACAGATAATAATAATTATTATTCTATCAGTCATTCAATTTCTTTATTTATACCAAATATGTTGGTTCAGCTACAGATTAAACACATAGTGTTCAGGTCATTTCAGAGCAGAGATCGACCAAGTAACAATTATTACTATTACTATGACTGCATGTATTATTACTATACCATTATTGTTATTAGCAGTGTCGTGTTCATTACCTCGTGGTGCGGTGTATGCTTTAGGAAGAGCGCATGTGCTGGCACTCTGTCACCTGCTCCTGCGCTCCTGCTTCTCGTCAGAGGTCTGAGTATCTTCTTGAACCGATCCCTCCCTCTGCTCTCCGTCGATTTCTTTGCCGGATGTGGCGAAGACCTTGCCGACCCTTCATCCCCAACTGAGGACTGATCTGCATCCGATTCCACCTCCGATCCACCTCCAGTCAGCTTCAAGTCGGAGATGGACACTTGGGACACTCCCCGACGTTCAGCTGGTAGACGGAGGATGCCTCCGCCGTGGGATTTGGACTTCTGGGAGTGGGATCGCGGATGGGCGTCGGGCGACTGGGGTCCTGACGGTGGGTGCTTGTGGGCGGTCCGAGGGGACTCGATGGAGATCGTTGGGGTTTGACAGTTCCGGCGCCTGAGCTTAGCCTCGTTCTCGAGGTCCTGAGAAGTGACGCCAAGAACGCGTTCCGCTTTGCTGGTTCGCGAGTTCTGTGTTCGATACGAATGACTGGAGTCGAGTGATGGGGATGGACACTTTGCGTCGACGTCGTCGGGTACAGAGGGCGAACGATTATTGTTTACCCGTTGGAAGTCAAGTTTAAGCGGAACTGGCGTAGGATCAGGCGTCTAGGGTAAAATTACGACACAATAATGGCATTGTAATTACGCCAATTTATTTTTGCAGCACCAGCAGCAACATAACTCTATTGTATAGTGCTATACAATGAAAACCGTCTATACAATTATAAAAGTTACACCATTAAACGGAAATGCCGGCAGGACGTTGTGCTCTGCCTCGCAGGGTCTTCTTCTTGTCCCTTTCTCTCGAACCTCTACGATGCAGTATCATGCTTTTTCGTTGGAATGGCCTCCCATAAGATCTTCGGCTCTTATCTAAGAACTCTCTACCCCACTTTTTTCAGCCTGAAATCTGTCTTATTTGACCGAGGTTGGACGGGGAGCGCCTCTGAATAGACTTCTTGAAGAGGTATTATATTAAGTTTCTTTGAGTGATTGCAATAATAGTTGGCCTAAGCATATATTCATATGAGTACAAAAGTTGTAAATAAAAGTTTATGTGGTGCACTTAAGTCACGCTCTCTGGATCTCTGTAGAACGCATCAAGAGGTTAATGAGCACAGCTTGTAAAACGTTTTCTTAGTGGTCAAGTGATTCTCCAAAACTCTTTTGAACGCGGTCATTAACGCAGAAAATACGTACAATTAGTAGTTTGGTTTAAGTAATCTCGTTGTGATATCAAATGAACCGATAATTTTTGTGGCTCCAACTTCCTCGTTTGGCTCTATTTGACAGAAGGCCTCAGGCTAGAATGCGAATCACTGCAGGCAGCTTCCCTTACAATTATCTATATTGCACCAATTTGCAATAAATGTTTCGTCCCTTTTGGCATGATCTGAAAATGGTTAAAACTATTTAACGGTTATCTCTGCAGAGGACCAACAATCCTCGGCAAATCCTCTTGGTTTGATTTACTTCATCGTCCTAATAATATTAGGACGATGTCATTGAAATATTTTTCACATTCGTTTTCATGATCTTTGAATTTCGTAAATGTCCAGAATGCTGCTAATTTAACTAATGTGTTATTTTCAAGAAAGGAACTCTTAGAGATATTCTGCGTTGGACATTGTTTGCAACATCAATTCCTGGAAACAAAGTCATATCCAGTCAATCTTGCAATCTTAAAACAACCTGTCTGGCATATTTCATCAATTATTTATGTCATGAATATCTCTCATTTCCTCAATTATTTATGTCATGAATATCTCTCATTCCTAACCCTCGGCATTCTCTGCGTCTAAGCAGAGAATGTTCCTGTTCATCCCACTGACCCTGTGACCCCGGCGCTCCAGACTCCTCCAGGTCTTCATCATTTGTTTGCCCTCACATTTGGAAAAGGTGGAGTAGTAAATTTCTTTCCCAATCATTGCCGCCCCTTACTTAGCGCATTGAACTGGAGCAACGTTTACAGTATGTGCCTAGAAATGGTGTGTCGTACCAAATATGACTGGAGTCTCCCATTTATCTATGCTCGGGACTGGCACCACGCTGAGCAGCCATGCTGAGTTAGGAGAGCGTTTAGCAAATTCTGACGCGCTATTAAACAATCTTAGAGTATGACGATTTATCGGGCATGTCCGTTAACTGCTTATCAGTGTTGTCCCTCGACTCTAACCTTTGAACCCTTGAACTTTCTTACCTCATTGTCGGTGTCTCTGCTACAACAGGGGGCCTTGAGCGGTGGTCCCATCGCCTCAGCCCCCGGCCCCGCGCCTTGCTTCGTATTCGCCTCAGGCTTCGTCTTCGCTTGGTTCGGTAGCCTTGGCATATTCGCTGCCTTCTTCCGCGCTTCCTCTGACTGCGTTCATTTGTGCTTAGAACTAAACGTCGGTCTAAACGCTCCGCGGCCAACGCTGCTACGTCCACAGCTGCACACAGTCCTGTACCTCTTCAGTGAACGCCAGGCCCTTATCACTGCACAGGCGCCCATTGAAACTACGGAGGCTCCTTAGGGCCCGCGTACCTCTTGCACTCGTGTAGGCCTATATCGTATCGTATCTTTATATTTATATTTAGTGCCTCTCGTAGACTAACTATTCAGAGGCGCACTCAGTACGAAAAGGAAACGCCTTCAAAGAGTGAGAAACCGATGGAGAGAAGTCAGTCGTTAATTTAACCAGAAAGGTCATTTCAGACAGAGTTTTTATATTTTTTCTGAAATTTGATATTGCCCTTCTTCCAACATTTTTGTTCAGAAGTGCACACTATTCGACGGCCAAATTGCAGTTGTACTGCAGAGCAATTGTGCGCGAAAGACTTGCTCAAGGTCCCAACACAGTGAAGCCTCGGAAGAGGGTAGAACCTGACTCAGCGCACACTGAGTGTTACGGGCCGACCGCTCTAACCAATCAGCCACCGTGCCACACGATGGACCCACAACAGTAAGCGTCCGGTGTTGGACCAAGGTAGTCTTAGTCCTATAGCACGAAAAGATCCAGACAATCAACAGATAACCTGTAGATTGAGATATAGTTACAGGTGTGACATGACTAGCTGCAATTTCAGATTTAAGTATTTTGATCTCAAATGGAGTAAACGCGCAAAGCAAGTATTCGGTGTACAAGTATGCAAGCGGAAGACGTCAATCAACAAGGATATCGTAATGATGACTAATAACAAATGGATGGATGAATACATGGATGGATAGATTGGTTTATGTATGGATGAATGAATGGATGGCATTATCAATATTTCTTTAGGCTTCTTGTTCCCTGATCCATTTGAACGTTAACAATCATTAAATATAAAAAATAAGTGTCACCTTTTGAAACCTTATTACTGTTGTTGCGATTATAATTTTAATTGTTATTGTTATTGTTATTATTATTATTATCATTATTATTATTATTATCATTATTATTATAATTATCATGATTATTATTATTATTATTATTATTATATATTATTATAATTATCAATAGTAACAATACTAATTATTATTATGACTATTATCGACATCGTCATCATCATCATCACCATCATCATCATCATCATCATCATCATCATTGTCATCGTCATCGTCGTCGTCGTCGTAATCGTCATCGTCATCACCCTCGCCGTTGCCGCCGTCGTCGTCTTCGTCGTATTCTTCATCATCGTCATCGTCATTATCGTCGTCTTCATCATCATCATCATCATCATCATCATCATCATCATCATCATCATCATCATCATCATCATTGTCCTCCTCCTCCTCCTCCTCATCATCATCATCATTTCACCAGTGCTGCCTGCTATACTAGAGGCTATAGATCGTTCCATGTCAACATTTAGCCCAATGTTTGCATTTACTAAGATCCGGTTCATAGTTGGCTGCTGAGTAAACGCAGGGTGGGAGTGTAGAGTTCTGGTAGCGTCTGTTTAAAGTAATCTAGCCGAGGGTGATGTATGAGGGTGCATGTGACGCTACAACTTGTGTGTCACGAGTTGTAACATCACACTCAGCCTTATATATCCTCCCTGATATACATGGTGACCGGGTTTGTCCAATGGTCAGAATATGAAGTGCACAGGCTAAACATTTCGACAGATACATATGACATGACTTCGTGTCGATGGTAAAATGTGTATGAGAACCCTCCATCGACAACAGTCACGCTCTCTGTCCATTGGTGGAACCTATGATTTGATGCAGTTGAACCATTCCACTGTAACTCAATGTTGCGTCTTCGCATAATAATAATATTTCCAGTTACAGATGAGCCAAGACACGTGAAGAAAATCACAAGACAAAAGATGAATCACATTCAAGTTATTCGGGCTGTGAGAGTCAGTGGAATAATTCAGCAGTCCCCTCAAGGCTAAACCCGATATGTTGCTGTGAATCTTGATGACATCGTTTTCTTACCCACGTTAAATGCCAGAGGGTGGCCAGCAGAGAGTGCCTCATTTCCCCCTCGCATTTAAAAAAAGCAACCCATTAGTGTCCTCCGTTTCTCGCAGCACCCTGTCCTCCATCCCTCACCGTCTTCGTCAACTTCACCCCATCCCCTCGTAAGTTGTCAGTTCAGCTGGACACTTGTTAGCTTTATCGGTTAGTAGCATCTGCTAGTTGCCGGATTTCACCAGTAATGTTGCAACTTCAAAGTTCTCCAGCGCTAGAAGGACGTCATCTTCATCCCGTAAACTTAGAATTAGTGATTACAGCGGAATGAAGTAAAATTAAGGTATCATGGCTCATCCAAGCAGGGAGTTTCTAAAGGAAATAGGCAACCAGTCAGAGACGGCCAAATGCATAGGCTGACCTATGAATATAAATAGCCAGTAAATATGCGATTGGCTTTATTCATAGGTCAACCTTTAGGTCTCTTCTGAATAATTTCTATTATATGCAAGCTATTAAAATTTCTTATTACAATATACGTTTGGTGCTCAAACCTATTTTTCATGCGGTAAACAATGGATGCTCTACGATTCACATCCATTTAGCCATCATTTTACTATGGCGCTATTGGGCTTCCGTATTCTCGTGAGCAGTCTGAACTAGACAGATAGCGGAGCTTGCCGATGGGGAATAACTTGCACCATTAACGACCGAGATTAGTCAAATCTAAATTGCTTCTATCTGTGAAGCCGCCGCCTGCCTGCACCGACCCATTGCTACTCTTTCACTTGATAATCTAGTCTACCCTGCGCTGAAAACCCTCTTCATATTCGATTTTAATTTATTGGCGGACTAACGTTCTATATGCTAACAGTAACATGAGATGATCCGTGGCATTGTAGGCTGAGTCTCCATTTGTTAAGTTAGATCAAGAATTATCGGCACACATAATAATAAAAGTGCATTCTAAGACACTAATGTTTCGTGCCTGTAGTTTTGATACATGGTTTCTGAACTCTGGCTTGAACTGGTTTCAGTGATCCACAAGATCTTCTCTTTCTGTTCTCAAAATCGCAACTGGGCAATGTCCCTAAACACCTTTCAGATATAGTGCGTATACGCCGTTATCCTCACCTCGCTACTGATTGGCTTGGTATTTTGTGTTTGAGACGGGGACTACCCTGGTCCAACTACCGGCGTTTGTCTTGGTGGATCCCTACATCTGGAACGACCTTCCTCTCTCACTTAGTGCTAAGTTGAAAAGGCGAGGCGCAAGAAGCTTATAAGGGAAAACCCGAGAGGTGATGGGGGACATAGGAGCTTGACACAGATGATTTTGGATGACAGGTAGTGCTGGTGGAAGAACAGATGAAGCACAAAAATCAGGAGACAGATCCTTCCAGAGCCGCGGTGCAGCGCTGGATACGGCTCGGTTGGAGAACTTGAAACGTCAAGTGACTGATGTTCGAGAAAGGGTGAGACAAGAGGATGATCGGGTCGAGCGGCTTGGATGGATGGTGAAAAGTTCACGAAGATGTTACGGGCAGCTGGGAGTATCGATGGAGTTGTAGGTTAGCGATAGGACTTTGAAATGAATGCGCCCTTGACTTTTAGTTAAGGGAGTAATTTGAGGATTGGAGAACTGAGATGATGCGTGGGTGTTCCGGTGACGGCTCTGGATAGTAAGTACTGGATCAGTTGCGCATTATAGTTCTAGCCAATCACACAAGGGTGGGTTGATTCTGGAACGCCGTACGTCATTCATCCAATCATTCGTTCTTTGCTTCAATAACTCTACTCAGTGATGCCATTTGCAGATGACAGCGACGATATAATAAGGTACAACTTTGAAACAATAATGATCAGAAGCAACTGCCAGAGTGACACAAAATTCATTCCATCTGCTAGAGGCTCAAATTAAGGACGTACATTGCTTCGTACATACCTATATTCATCACGCGTGATTGGGATTGACAGAGTAATTTAATGAAACACTGTGTAAGGAATAAATTATGGATTATCAGCGGTAAATATTATTGCTGTTATCTTCAAATGAGTTTGTGCAATTATGTTACAATGTAGAAACAAGATCAGTAGATGGCAGAGTTGGATGTTGTAGAACTTTTTCGAGAACTTTCTTTTTCTGCTTTCTTTTTCATTATATTTATGGTTCTTCTTCTTAGCAAAGTCCAAGGAATTTCTTTATTGAAATTTCTCTTGGCCCTCGCTGCAGACGGGCAAATCCGATGAACAGTTGCTCAAGAGTCGTCTGTCCCGCCGAATAGTCCTCGATCTGGTACGTCACCTTCGCCTTCTCCATGATCCCGAAAATCTCAGACCACCTAAAAATCCGTGCCTTGATCTGGAAGCTAAGAAGGTTCTCGTGGTAGTCCTTGAGAACGCTGTTTGGGAAATGACGATTGACGAAGGACTTCAGATTGTTAATCCGTTCCTGTAGTTCCTCGGCCTTTTCGGCGGTGGGTGAGCGCTTGAGCTTGATGACGAGTATGTATTCATCACTGAACTTATCCCTGAGGTGTTGGAGGCTCCCAAGGCAGAGGAAGCGACCGTTGACGAGGATTCCCATCCGTGTGCAAATGGCTTCGCATTCTTCCATGCTAGCAAAACAAGAGACCGCACGAGTGAACTTAGGTTTTAGCGTAATTAATTTTTCACGCTAACAATGCACAGTCTTCACATTTATTGTAGTACGTTCCAATTAAGCCGAAATTTATTAAACCAGGTTCTATTCGTATACAATTATTTTTTATTAGTCCAGCTTCCAATTGAACGGCATCTTATTCATTATATTCAAACTTCCATTTTAGAATGATTATTTTCATCAATCCAGCTTCCATTTAAGCATGAATCTTTTCATCAATCCATACAATCCCGTTGTGATATTATTGATTTCACCAATCCAGCCTCCATCAAAGCCTAATTATTTTCATCAATCCAACTTCCACTTAAGCAATCTATACCCCATCTGATAAAATTCGTTTTATCGGTTTAGCATGTTTTTATTCGTTCCAGCTTCTAGATAAACATAATTCATTCTATCTAACCAGTTTCAGTTTGAGCGGCATTCTTTTCATCAGCAATTTCGTCGCGTATTTGACACTATTTCTCAAATATTCTAACAGAAAATAATTAGATACGCTAGAACCTAAGAAGATGAACATGTAAATAATAATTAATTACGCTAAAGCCTAAGATCACCGACAGCACGCACAGAGGGTCAGCTAGGGTATTTTGCGCCCGGGGACAAACAACAAAATTGGAGCCCCTTTCCTAATTTATTTTCAAATTTTCAACTATAAGATCACCTGAAAGCTATTTACACAAGACTGCAATAGACGGTCTTTAAAACATATTTTTCTTGAAATAACTGTCGCAAATTTTTCAATAAGGTTAACTATGCAGGCCTACACTTATTGTTTTAAATCTCTTGCATTTAAAGAGAATTTATAGCGGCAAATATTTTTGAATGCTAATAGCATTCACTACTTCATAAAACTTTACAATCTTAGATTGATTAACTGCTATAGACTGTCTCTTATTGAAATGTGTTTTTATTATTGGCCTAATAGTAATAAATAATGTGAAAAATCTCTGAGACTCTGGAGCTATCAGTTGCATCAGCATTCAGTCGACAGCGATGTCTATAATATTTTTTTACTATCAGGCAGAATGAAGCCTTTATTTAAGACATTGAGTTTTGCAAACAGAAGTTGGGATTTACTATAACAGATTTGCAGGCCCAGCTCTTGACATTTGGCGGTAAATTGGCGGCCCTAGGTATAGCTACAGTTGGCAGGGCGCTGACCCATAAGGAAGTCATTAACTCTTTTTCATTTTGATTTATTGCGTTTTAACTTAAGTATGAATATAATATAAGCATTGATATAGTATATGAATTAGCTATCACTGTCATTCAACAAAGAAATAATCAATGATTTGATGATTTTGTTATAAGTTGTTGGGATCAATAAGAATAAAAAAATAAGCCAACGTTGTTTCATTTATGGATTCGCCAAAAAATTATATAAATGAGTATCATGGCGCACATTACGGGTCCTTAGTGATCACTGATTAGTTGGGCCCGAGGCGCCAAAATCTTGCTTGACAGCCTGTTTGTAATGAGGATTTGGGAAGGAGGGGTGTCAAAACTAAATCATACTCAGTTAAGGGTCCTTAGTGATCACTGATCAGTAGCGCCAGAGGGTGCCAAAATAATGCTTGACATGTTTGTAACAAGGATTTTGGGGGCGCCAAAATTAAATCTTGCTAACATAGTTGGGATTAATTTGTCTGTATCAAAATAAATCAAAATTAAAAGTCTAAACCCTCATTTTGGCGCCACCAAAACTTGGCGCCCTGGGACACGTGTCCCCGCTGTCCCATAGCTACGCCTCTGAGCACGCATGTTTGCCGCAGTTTGCGTGCCTTTGTGTATAGTGCATAAAAATTATAGTTTTTATTTATTCTTTAAATTTGATATCGCCCTTCTTCCAATATCTTTTTGCTCAGAAGTGCACACACCTCGGCGGGGCAATTGCAGTTGTACTGCAGAACAATTGTATGTGAAGGACTTGCTCAAGGTCCCTACACAGTGACTAACGCCTCGGACGAGGGTCGAACCCGCTCACTCAGCGTACACTGAGTGTTACGGGCCGACCGCTCTAACCGATCGGTCACTGTGCCACACAAACATATCTGTAATATATGCGGTGTATGCACGTAATGTATGTATGTATGTATGTATGTATGTATGTATGTATGTATGTATGTATGTATGTATGTATGTATGTATGTATGTATGTATGCATGGAGCAGCCAAGCTGTAACCGACCAGCCACCGTGCCACACAAAGTTATGTGTATAGGCTATATATGTGTGCGCGTATCTACATGTATGTATGTATGTTTGTATGTATGTATGTTTGTATGTATGTATGTTTGTATGTATGTATGTATGTATGTATATACACACAAATTTAGTAAGAGTTTTAGAGTAGAAATTACGCGCTGAATTATTCTCTTACTGAGTGCAAAGGCTCATCTAATAACGTTTATCAAAGTTATATCAAAACTGATGATTTTCAGTCATTTTCAGATTGTTAGCATAAGAAAAGAAAAGACTATTTAGGGACGTCTTGTGACAACAGAGATCTTTGACGTCATACCATGCTGTTGACTCTTGTGATATAGTTTAATAACAAATTATTAGTGATATACTATGGGGCGATGAGTATAATCTTACACCATGGTATAATGAACACGATTATGGAACGTGTACCTATGGGACGTGAGTATGATGGTGGTGCCAGCGTTTCGAGCGGCGGCCAGAGTATTCCAGACGTGTCTTCTGGCTTCTGGATCGACGCCAGTTGTAGGTTCATCAAGGAAAACGACCGTCGGATTTCCCATCAATGCAACGGCAACGCATAACTTACGTTTGTTTCCACCGCTATAAACAACGTAACACAATATATAAATATGAAGTCCATTAGGTGCATGTACATTATACCAAAGAACACGAACGCAGGTCATCTAATGTCGCTAGATATTATTCGTGTAGCATACGAAATAACAGATGACTCATGAAATACCGTAGTTTCATCAGGAGTCTACTCCCAACCTCCTGAGGGGTCAGATAGAGGCGCTGATAAAGTAATAAGAGACGAAGTAAAAGTCACAGACATAAAACGCACAGCAAAATTTGACATCGCCTTTTATAAACGGCGTGTAAATGCAGAGTAGGAGAATCTAAAGAATGTCTATACAGCACATATATCGTTATCTTCACCTCTCATCACGTATCTAAATCTAAACACAGTATATCTACATATTCACCTGAGTGTTCCTGCTCGTTTGTTAGTGTATTCCTTGAGCGTCAGCCTTTCGATCAGTCGATTGATGACCTTTTTTCGGTTCTGATCCGGAATTCCGTGTGCGCATGCGTACATCCAGAGGGTCTCGTAAACAGTCATCTGATCGATGACAGAGTCAAACTGAGCGCAGTAACCGATCCTCTGACGCACCTCTGACAGGTCGTTGCTAACGCTTCTCTCGGCAACATAAGCGCTTCCAGAGGTAGGCAAGATCTCACCAGTCAGCATCTTGAAGGTGGTCGTCTTTCCGGCTCCGTTGACGCCCAGGAGACCGAAGCATTCCTTCTTAGAGACTCCGATATTCAAATTATTAACAGCCACAAACCTTCCGTAGAGCATCGTCAGCTCCTGAATGATGACAGCATCCGTCTTGATGAGTTCCATTATTGAAGTCGACCGGATGCGCTCTCGCTCCTGGGCCACATCCGAGTCTTCGCTGGTCCTTCCACCTTCATCGGCATTCATTTCGATGAGCATTGCCTGACTCACTCGGTTCGGGCTCATCAACTTCAGTAGATGTCCAATTTGATCGGTTTCGATGATGTAGAGAATGAGGAAGAAAACGATGCTTTGAAGAACCAAGAAGACCAAAGGGCGTCCAACCCCGGGAAACGTCCACGACAGATAGTTGTTTGTAAATGGAAACGAGAGCGTGTCTACAAATATAGAACACATTTGTGGTCAGAGAAGGAAGTACTTCTTCGAAGCCGATTAAATAGGTAAGCAAAAAAATTCAGTTTAATGCAAATTGCAATGCATAACATAAATGCAGTGGTTCATAAAACTTTATAAATCATTTGTTTGTTAGATATTTTTAAATTAACTCAGTAAATGCGTCAATAGCTCCTTTAAGATTCATATTTAGGTATGGTTGGATTCATTTCGTCGTCAGAAGTGAATTACTGGGAGGCGACAGCGGTCACTGGCCGTCGATCGGCAGATCATAAAAGACTTTGGTTGACTTTCAATTACCTCTTTGGTCATCGGTCAGTCGATGATTTCTTGGAGATGTTGACCTCCAAGTTCTCGGTCATCCGTTAAGCTTCCTCGACAATCGTCAACGGTTCTACCTTCGGAATAATTTTTCAACAATCCAGCTTTTGCGTACATTCTGGTATTTCTACCAATCCAGCTTCTACTTAGACTGCGATTTTCTTCATCAGTCCAGTCTCGATTTACACAATTTTTTTTAACAATCCAGCTTTTGCCTACATTCTGGTATTTCTACCAATCCAGCTTCTACTTAGACTGCGATTTTCTTCATCAGTCCAGTCTCGATTTACACAATTTTTTTAACAATCCAGTTCCTACTTGAATTATGAATTTTCCATCAATAGGCCTACAGCTTCTATGTGCATTATATTTTCATTAATCCAGCTTTCACCAAAACTAACTTCTGACATTACAACCGTGCAATTGCCAATCTTTCTCACAACTTACACATTAACAAAGGCGTAAAAGGTCACGCACACTTTTCAAACGAAACATTCTAAAGCCTATTGATGCAATTCGCATATTTAAACTTTTCACTACAAAGGTTTAAAAGCAATCACACAATGAGCAGCATTACTTTTCAGATGAATCGTTGATGATCATTAACCCTCACTCCTCCAATTATTATAACAAACGCATTAAAATTGGCCGCTCACACTGGTCTCAGGAGTGGTAAGGGTTAATCTTCGTCTGGTGACGAATCGTCCGCTCTTACACCAGATTACCCGTTTTCTAATCACCGTCTCTCCACCCATAGGCGGAGACTTGGTCTTGGGTTTGGGTAGGGGACATGTCAGAAAAAAATGGGGCATTGGGGGACAGGTATAAAAATTTCATTTCATAAACAAGGATGCAGCAAAAAAGGAAACACTGTAGAAATTTTTAATAACATTGCTTTCTCACTTTCTCTCTTCACTCTTTTTGATCATATATAGTTATAAAGGACTAATGTTAACGTCATAATTAAGTAGTTATATTTGCCTACGTACGCTTTATTTTCAAGACCCTTCCCCGCCATTCGCGCCCGTACATGTACGTAAACTCGGCGAAATCAGAAACTCCTGTCTCTAATTGCGTCCATAAATTCTGTGGAGTTGCACCTAAGAATCAATCCATTAGTACTTAAGCTATAGTTAGGCATCCGTGGATTATGCGATAATATTTCGTAAATAATGTGGAAAAAACCCGCATAAACCACTGGTCCTAGTTATCAACAATTACGTCGTCTGGTCGGTAAAACTAGAGCCTTGACAAGTCAATTTTAATAGTTGACACTGACCGATATTTCAGAACTGTGTGCAAAATTTACGAAAACTTTCCATTTAGCATATTATTCGAAAACCGCCAATTTGTGCGAAAAATTGCGAAATCGCATTAGCGCATAAACCACGGGGCCCAAACTATAGCCTTTTACCGTCATACCAATTTTATTGCAAACACATACAAAGCTTACCAATTGTGGCGTTGTGACAACACATTCGCTCGTTTGAAAAAAAACGTCGATTGCTAATAATTAGAGTTTAAAAAAATATTCATTACGATATGTGGCGGCCCTTCAAAATAGTGGGGCCAAGGGCTTCAGCCCCTTTAGCCCTATGGTTAATCCGGCCCTGGAACCTGTGAAGCAAAACCGGCCTATGTCATCTACTTCTTTCTAAAGTCCGCTGCAAATACATATGTAATCATCAATTGTACTCCATAAACAAGCGACCTAAAGCGACTTTTAGATGTCAACATTGCTTACCTGGACAACAAGGATGATTATTCACAACAGCGCAAAGATCGGAAAGTTTCATTCCTGGTGGGGTATTTTCGCTGCAGAATTTACGGTTGTGGTAGTTACTGTAGATGTTGTTAAGAACCGCGTCGAAGCAATACGTTGGAAAGAAGATGTGGAGTATCCATTCCACGGCTGCGTAGACGCCTCGTGATGATATTGCACGCAGTAAATTGCCAATGATGCCTGTTATCATTTCTTTAAAAAGGAATAGGAAGATACAGGTATATCTAGATTCTGTGAGGATCAGAAGCGGATTTTGTCTTTTATGTGATTGCATTGTATTCGACCGGAGAGCTAAATAGGCCGCCAGGTCAGGACAATCTGGTCATCTACGGAATCGAAGACACTCAACCTCCCACTAGAAGAGCTTCCCAATGTGCAGGATCTTTCGATCCTGCACAGTTCACTCGTTCATTAACTTTTGCGCCTCTCACCTGGATCTCACCATCAAAAGACTCTGACATCTCTTTGGCTCATCGGATGACTAGCAGATCGAATTCTTACGTCAGACCTGTTCTGATTCGTTTTACCACAAGCGTATCTGGAATAGAGTCCTCTATGGTCGGAGATCACTAAGCAGAGATTGTAACGATGCATATACACAGTTCAACTTATTCTGCCTTGGTTTGGCCATCACGCCTCTTCATGTACATATTCATAAGTTCAATTGAATATTAATTAATCAATGACTACTGCAAACTTTCATCGTCAATTATATTGCAAAAACAGTCAAAATCAGCAAAATATTTAAATAGAATTCTAAGATATAGATTGATAATGAACTAATCTTACTTATGACTACCTAGCCAGCCTAGATTAGCTAATAGTGCTTCTTAAGTCAGATATCTACCTCCCACGGGAATGGAGCAGATCTGCAGTGTATTTCTGTAGTGTTCATTTGGATTCTTTCTTTGTATAAATTCTGTCGATTGCTTCTTCTCGGATGATTGTTGCCTCTAGCCTCTTCACCTCAAATGTTTCTGTGCCGTCCTCCACTTGCACTCGTCACGTCCGAATGATGAATCGGACCTAATGTGATACTTGCGTAGCCTCGATTCCGTTGACAAGTATGTCAGAAGAGACACACTATAGATGCCGATATTAATCTCTCAGTCCATCTATATTAACGTGAAAAGAGTTTCTGCATTCCACCGCTCATGACCGATAGTTCGAGAACGAAAATAACTCCTGATTTCACACGGAGAATACATCCATCATTACTCGACGATCACAGTACTGTTCGCCACTACACCATTCGCACCCCTCAGCAGTTCTAGACGAACCTGGGTCAAATAACTGTCCGAACTCCTAAAACGTCCTTGAGAGTTCGCAACTTGAGAATTACGTGTTGACTTTTTCTCAGCACCAGCAATACTGAACATCTTATTGCAAACTCTCGCAGCCCGGATAACGCATTTCCGCCGTACAATCCCCAGCAGACGACCGATGACCAAAATCAGATCTTTTAACATTGCCTCCTGAATGTCAAATTGCAAACGACCAGTTCTTCCCAACAACACTGTTACTAAGGGCTCTAATTTAATCTTATAGCGCCTTTACATTATATTTGTAGGCTGGCATTAATTAACTCTGAATTAATTTAACTAATTAACATTGACTGCATATTATAATGTTAATCATACATAAGAAATGTGGGTTTTAATAGGAACATCGCTACAGAGATCCCAAAACCAAATCCGTTTACATAAACGAACACCTAACTCTTCTCTTGGCGGAAATCAGGAAACTAGTCAGATTGTAAACCATCACTTCCACCTGGGCGCGAGATGGGTATCTTTGCTCGCTGTTTTGACGATCCTGCAAACAAGCCAATCAGAATGTCATCCGATAAAGACCCGGATTAACTTGCTCTACGAGAGCCCAGTGATCTGCCTATGTCCATGACTTCACCACCAGAACTGTAGTCACTTGAACTCGAAGATCTACCTGCAGATTCCACGAATCTGCTAGTAGACATCTAAACATCTACCGCTACAGTTCCAGTAGTCGTCTGCGATCGCTTCCTACCCTCCCGTTGAGTTTCCTTTCGTTCTGTTTATCAAAGTTTACCGATGCTGTTGGCCGCCATTTCTGTTTCTCGTCGCTAATTTGCTTAGCTGTCGCTGACTACTGTTGTTGCGACCGGATATTGCTTTTCTCATATTTTTTATTTATCTGGTGGTTTTTAATCTCCGATTTAGCTATTACGCGTTAACGACTGGACTGAATGGTCACTATTTGCTAATGTGTTAGATAACACCTTTGCATTAATCATATGTGCTCATTGGTGTAAATTTTATCGTATTTACCATTTTAATGATCTCTGCCTGTAAGTAATTCATGGTTCTGTAATAGTTGCTTGCCCGTTTAATTTACTTTTAATCGCATGAATTGACTGATAATGTTGACTTTACGAATAGCATACTTGGGGCCAGACCCAATTCGGAAACAGCCCTCGCATTGATCATTTTACTGACCTTAGTTATGACCATCCGCTTCTGAATAGGCCTACTAACGATCTTGACCCTGATGACGATTTCTTAACTGTCCGACCTGGCCTGTGTACATACAATACTTCATCCTCTCTTGAATTGGCTAATCAAAGTAGTACGCTTGATCTTCTCTCCGAGAAGTATAATAACCTGCCGAAGTATAATAATTAACAAGCTCTCAGTTCTTGAAAGCCTCATCCTCCGACTCTCCCCCGACATTATTGCTGTATTTGAGATCTGGCTGAACCCAAAATCTCAATAATACATCGACATCTCTGGCTACAATTTGAATCCAACCTAGAATAGTAAGCCGGGTAGGGGTGTGGGTTTCTCCATTAGAAAGAACATCAAATACCTATTGCTCAATTTTCCCACTCTATGTCAATGTCACACCTCTTACGAATCGCTCTTCATTCAGTTGCGTCGTGCTATTACGGTACTAATGGAACTTACTCACATGTGGGTGTAATACATAAACCCCTAGGTCAAGATCTT
This sequence comes from Bimastos eiseni, assembly GCA_959347315.1. NCBI lineage: Eukaryota > Metazoa > Annelida > Clitellata > Crassiclitellata > Lumbricidae > Bimastos > Bimastos eiseni. The sequence goes on along the minus strand of OY365810.1, from coordinate 6,978,019 downwards.
GTGAATTTCAATACTGAGTGGACTGCGCTACTAACGACCAGGTTGATTAAAGACCGCGGTATTTACATTACTTTAATATCGACCTTCTCAAGGCACAGGAACATAAACTTACCTGCTACTTTATGGATATTACGTCATCGCATCACCTTCTTCCAGTTATCCCCCAACCTACGTGTGACGAGGAGAGCAGGCCGACGAAATGTGACGTTACATCATCATATCAAACATCAAGATGAGGTAATTTTATTAAAAACCTACACTCAATAAAATAAATTCCACTTGATTAGCAGTATATTGTTACCAAAATTTAACAACATTAATTATGATTATTGTATTCTTAATTTTTGTATTGCAACATGGATTCACCGTGACGTCTTACCACTAACAATGATGATGATGAAAAGCCAAATGAATCCGACTGACGCTTCTCCGAAAAGGAACGACATTGCGTAAGTAAAGGGCAACATGGTAAAACCATACAGCATTAAACCAAGAAAGATTATCCTAAAATTAGTACACACCAGACCAAAAATAACAAAATAGAAAGGCACATTCACAGAGTTTACATTAACCTCTCGCTATCCGATTGACAAGGCTAGAAATAATAAAGTCAACTGCTTAGCGTGATAGAAAGGCAAATTCAATGTATTATCAATGTTAATAACTAACGACCACATGTGCCTTCTCTCTCTATCTTTCTGCATTGTTTCTATCTTTCTTCTCATTATTCTCATCCTTCTGGCCTTCAATTACAAAAACGCTTCCTCTCATTTTAAAAACCATTCTTCTTCGTCTTCTACTTTTCTCTCTTCCTCTTCCTCTTCGTCTTCTTCTTCTTCGATCATCATCATCATCAACATCATCGTCGTCGTCATTATTATTATTATCATCATCATCATCATCGTCATCGTCATCGTTATCGTCGTCATCATCATCATCTTCTTCTTCTTCTTCTCCCTCTTCTTACGTTTTCATTCTTCTTCTTGTGCTTTTGTTGATCTTCATGTAATTCTTAATCAACCTCGTCACGCTCATCCTCTCCGTAATTTTCTACTATTCCTTCTGAATCACTTCTCCCTTTTCAAACTCCTTCTCTTCTTATCTTCTATGATCTTCTCGTTATGATCTTTGTAGCCAGTTGACCTAAAACTATCCTCATAGGCTACTGTTTACTATTTTACTTTCCTTCGCTCTGTTCCTGTTTCTTCCTCCTCCTAACTTTCCATTTTATTCTTTGTAATACTTTTTTTTACTCATACCTATAATACTTGCATGTAAGTAAGACTAACGAGATCTAGATACAAAAATCTAAAGTTGGTTTACCCACCCACAATTTTGCCAGTAGCCGTCGATGTGAAAACATAAGATGATGATTGTTAAAAAGATGCACAGGATGAGATAGCTGACGTAATCCCAAATAAATGTTGCCAGCCAGAAATTCCGCAGTTTGACTCCGCTCACGAGTTGGCTGAGCTTAGCTCCAGAATTTCGTTCTTTTATCAGGAAAATGAGAAAACTGGCGAATAGCAAGGCCAACCCGAAAGACAAACAGATGGTGAAATTTAATGAGTTACCCCCAGGTGAGTCTTGTTTTGCGGGGTCCTTAGGAAGTGGGTAGTTGATGGTTTTGATCTGGTACCCTTTGTTGCCAAAGCATTGCATCAGAGTGTTTCCCATGTATGATAAGGAGATGGCCTCCGTGTGGAAGGCTTGGCTGGTAAAAAATCCTGTAATGGTCAAATTTCCAACTGGTTTTTCTTCGATGGTAGCGCCGATCTGGTAGCTCCAGACGTACTGGTTTAGGTGATTTATTCCTATATCTATCAGGTAGTCATCCATCATTGTGCTGATGAGGACAGTTGTATTCGGCCTGTACCTCGAGACACTCGCTTCATAGCAGGAAGCCAAATTCTGGGCATTCACAGTTTTCTGTGGAAAGTCGTATGGAGTGATTGAATGTTGGAAGTGGGTTAGGTCAAGGGTTAACGGTGGAATATGCCTGTCACTTGGTAGATAGAAAAGGATTAAGCAAGCGATTATGGTGAAAAAGACTGGAATCAGAATCTGGCTCAATAGAAGTACGTAATTTCGTATGGAATGAATAAATTTCTTGTAGATCATGGCACGTAGCTGGAGATTATGGCGTTTCCAACCGGTTTCCTCCAGAATTTGCACCTCAGCATCTGAAATTCATTATCAGACAGTTGCCTGTGATAGCAGCACATTAAGTGCGACTGGTGTTAAAGACCCTACTAATAGGATACGTAGATGAGATTATTATATTGACTGACAGCCGATTTTATTATTGTGGTTATTCTGTACGCATGATCTAAACCAATTTATATCTTCGTTGCGTTACACTCAACGACGCAGAATACAAAGGCTACGTGTATCTTTTAAGGTTTATATTTTTCGTGCTAATCTAATTTCAGACTAATTGTCAAGTTTTTCTAACTTTTATGGTGTCACGCAAGAATATCCGAAAACATCCACTATGGATCATAGTTTCCAAAGTGCAGAAATTGTGGTTGACTAAGGAACATAAAGTGTGATTTACTCATGATTTTCTGTAGGAGGATCTACTAAATTACATTAATGTAGGTTATTGGCTCTAAAGTTTTGCACTGGACGACAAAGAAATACAGGGAAAATTACTGATACAATGCAAGCTAGGATAAACATTTGATTTATATCGGAATAATTTTGTGCGCAAGTTAACGCTTCAGGTCATCCAGCCAATCGTCTCTGATGAGGCCATGAATGATGATGGCAGAGCGACGGAAGGTCCAACGGATATTAAAGCTGCCGAAGTTTATGGCCGTTGGTTTTGTTAAAAAGCTTTCCTAACTGAACTTTGCCGGAGGATGGCTACAGTTGCTTTCGATGTCACCCGACAGTAACAGAATAACAAGATGGATCAGAACGGCAGCGTCGGGGATGTAGTTAAAAATGATTCCATGACAAATGGTTCACGGACAAAAACTTACTGTTCGCTTATTGCATTGGGTAAAATAGAGGCTGAAGTAATGATAGCAACGCTTGCTAATCCAGCTACTTATTCAGCAAAAATTCTTTTTATCAATTGAACTTCTGCTTAGACAAGAATTCTTTTCAATAATCAAACTTCTATTTCAGCATGCATTATTTCACCTATATATCATCAAACGTCATCGATTGAACTTGTTTTGTTGAGACAGTAGGCGAATAATAACCTTTATGGTCGTGAATCTTTTGTATCCATATGATAAGTCGTATTTTGCAAACTCCAATTTCGGCGAGGAGTGCATGGCTATTGATGTCGGGGACATAGAAATTTCTGAAATCTAAGCAACTTGTTACCCATTGGCCCCTTTAAGCCTAGCAGTGACAGTAAGCCAATTCCTACTTCCTACAATACCAAGTTTTACAACTCTATTCAAACGCCACAACGAAATAAGATCTAGCTAATACACTATCAGCTCATGTGTGTATGAACAATGGATGACGAATAGGACATTCATTAGAAAACAACCAATCAATCGGAAACATTTCTCTCCTGGTAGGCAGAGAGCTAATGAATTTGTTGAGCCTTACTGGTCATCCATAAGGAAATATAAAAAGAAAGAACCTAACCAGAAGCGTCGCCTTGTAGTTTAGTATCGATTCCAATACTCATCCTTGGTCCGTCTTCCAGTGTAGACGAATCCTTTACTCTGTGATCAAATAACCAACAAGATTCGCATCCCCATTATTAGCATAGGAACCTATTATACTAGCTATATCTAGAGTTTAATTACTGAGTCAATAGAATATGAAGTTGGTATCGTGTAGGACTGCATGGTAAATGCGGAGAAATACTTGACTTGTATTAATTGGAATCTGTTAATGGCATTTAATTAACTACTCGTATGTAGTCTAGGACATCTAAAGGGAGTAGACCCTGTTACAGTATTGCTGGAAAGTCATAAAACTTTGTTGATATTTTGCTTGTAGCCTAGAGTATATAGCTGAAATACTTCTGAACTTTTATAATTTCTGTCATTTTTATTTTATTCATAAACTAGCTGGGGCACCAGGTGTTCGCCCGGGTTGAGGCAGGTTTTTTGGCGTGGAGAGAAGGAAAACGGCGGCCGCAAGCTTCACCAACCCCTCTACTGGTTGTCCGATGTGTTCCCCGAGCGAACGGCGAAGGTTTCGAATCAATAAGTCTAGAAGTTTGCAAATGCGTAAAAGCACATACCCACGTGACCGACTGTGCAAACGATCGCCAACTCTATACCTGCTACCAGTAGATATTACGTACACATGTACAGCATTCGTAGGTCAGAGACCAACGTGTGTCGCTCCAGGGCGACTGAAAAGGGAACTTCTCTTGGGGGTCCTGAAACAAGTTTTTGGCCCTGGAGACATGTACAATGTAAGACATCGCGCACGCGCGGATTTCAGGAACCCCTCGACTGCGTGTCCCAGTGTGGAGTATTTAGTTTCTCAGCGATTATAAAGATCCCGAGAAAAAGAACGTTGGTCATCTCAAACGTTCTCTCCAACAATAGAAGCTAGGACTAAGGCTGTCAAAAAATGTTGAAATGACGACACCGGTACCCATCGACCTCGCGGTCAGGTACCCGGGTACCCGACCGAGCGGATATTTTTTTAGGAAATGTAGAAACTTGCGCATTTTTACGGAATATCGGGTGCCCGAAAACCTGTTTCATTACCCAGGTAGTCAGCTTCGGTCGGGTACCCGAGTACCCGTTGACAGCCTTAGTTGGGACACTTCAATCGCAGATTCAGTCTTTGCCTTGTAGAGTAGGTGCTGTCACTAAGCAGAACGAAAATACTTTTCGCAAATAGCCTACGTGTGCAAGACATAGGTAACAATATTATGCCATGATCTACTAGGCCCAAATTTTTTTGCAGTGATATTATAATGAACAAACTGCACCGCATGGCAGTGTTTTGCGGGAAACTGGTCCTCTTCATTAAAAAAACACATAATTAATGACAATTGACAACCACGGACCGGATCTTAAAAATATTTGTACCAATATTTTTTATTTGACTTGTGTATGCACTGACAAAATAATCAAATATGCTTGCTCACAGCAAGTTCATTTCAATTTAGCTAATGCTGAATGTTACACTTCTCGTTTTTCAAAGACACGTCAATCCACTCCTCACCATTTTTTCATGGCATTTTGGATTAGGCTACTTTGAAACTTAAGTACGCTTATAACCGAGAAAGAGACAGATACAAACGCAATGAGAGAAACGGAGACAGAGAAATAGATAGAAAAGGTTGTCGTTGTTGGTATTTATTCAGACGCTGATAAATGATACACGAAAAACGAGTGTTTTTAAATCAAAATAAAAACGAAATAACGTTTTTTATCTATGATATATATAACATAGTATGCATACACTGACCTGAGAAAGACTTCTTCCATTGTCGTGACCGAGACTCCAAAACTGTCGATGCCGAGGGTTTTGCCATCTGTCTCGAGCGTTTCGAAAAGTTCTTCGAATTCTGAGGCTCGATTACTCGGTAGAACGAACTTAACCTCCCGAGCTTCATTGCTCACCATTTGGGCGTTGGGAAGTCGAGACTTTATTACACCACGCAGTTCATCCACATCACAAGAGGGTGTCTTCACAATCGTCAGGTGATATCCAACGCCTTTACACATAGTACATTTGATTCGAAGCAATACTTAACATAATACCAAGAATAGATTGATAATAAATTGTTGATAATTTATCAAATTGGTCAATATTGTTTTATTTTAAATTTTAAATCTATAGTCATACTTCATTTAATCACTGTTATAAAACAGCGTCGTTGGCGACAATTTAAGTATAGGCTTATTTCTATACCATTTGTCATCTGAATAACATTATTAAATTGCTGTTATTATTTTGTTAACGAGCAAGACCGGCATTTGGCAAACGATTTATTTCAAATTACATGCCATTTTGATGATGATAGTTATGATGATTGTGATAGCGATGAACAACGGCGACGAAGACGCGTAGGAATAAGCGAGAGATGACAAATGACAGCTGATAATTTCTTACCGTATTTGTTTTTGAGAAACATGGGTGTCCCATAGCACTCTATCTCTCCTTTGGACATGATGGCTATGCGGTCTCCCAGTAGGTCGGCTTCGTCCATGTAATGAGTGGATAGAATCATCGTTCGGTCCTTTCTCTGGCTCTGTAGAATGTCCCATGTCTCCCTGCGTGCCTCTGGGTCCATTCCAGACGTCGGCTCATCCAACATCACGAACTGAAAAGTATTATAAGCAACAGATAACATTCACGAGTCAAATGGTAAAACATGATTGAGGGCGGATTTAAAGCAGTTCGCCTGGAATTCCATAATAAAAAAGAAAACATGAAATGTTTAGTTTTTCGTTAAACTCAAATGAGGAAAGAGAAAAAAAGTTAAAGCAAAACATGAATTTTCGGGACCCTCTTTTATCTGGTAGATGGCGCAATCGTTCCGCTTCCTTAAGGGATTTTTGATTACATATCATTGATGATGTAAACTTGCCGAAGAGGAGCTCGTTCGAGTGGCTAAACGATATTTAATTTTGTTCATTTTGGTTTTGTTTTTGTCAGTTTTGAGTCAATTTTTCTCAATTTTTGAGTTATGTCCTTAAAAATTTGAAACATTGCATTGTCATGCAAGCCTGAAATGTGTGCATAATTTCAGCTCTATAGATCGACGGGAACATAGACCTACCTGAAAAAGAGTTTATAGATATTTTGGTCATGTTTTTCCCAGTTTTAAGTTTGCCTGCTCAGAAGCGCTTCCAGCTCAATCCCGGCCGAACAGAACAGTCTTCTTAAGAATAGTTAGAAACAAGGGAGACTGATTAATAAGTATTTGTCGAAGGATGGTAGGGAGCCCATTCCACGTCACAGGACCAGACACTGAGAAGGTGCGACGCTGCCTCATAGCAGTCCGGGAAAGGGGTACAATAAGTTCAGCTTGTCCAGCAAGCGTGACATGTGTGCAAAATTTCAGCTTGTAGGTCGACGGAAACATACCTGAAAAAGAGTTGATATATAGAACTCCGACGGACGAACCGTGACAAACTTTACGCAAGCCAAGTTAAATAAAATAATGATATTGCATTGAAAACGTTTGAAGTTTATATGTAAACGGAATACTATCTTGACCAATCAGCTGAGCGATTAATTATAGATAGCAATCAGACTGCAGAAGCACGATGAATCTTAGTGATCCAAAGCCATGTGATGAGAATTCGTTTGAATAAAGTATGTACATGTAAGCAGACTTATTTATTTACATGTGTAGGACAATGTAGGGGACTGGTGGTTAATCGTGTGAACATTGTGAACAGGTAGACGATCCCATATGACTAATGTTTCTCGTAAACGCCCTTGTAGCGGTATGGCCGCGTTACGGCGCCATATAAATTGACTTTATTGTTATTAATGTTGCTGATCTACGTGAATCGACGGTCACTGATAGTAACTTCACTAAAATTATCAGGCATATCAGACATATTCTTGGCCTGATAGGCAGCTAGATTGGTTTTACTAAATAATGAGATGTGGTAAGAACTGCGGGTCCATATCAAGCTCAGAGCAAACCAGTTCTGATATTTCGTATCAATTTGACAAAAGACGTTGTATTTTAGCAAAGTGTATTATGGCGGTTAAATAATTATGATTATTATGTAGGCATTTGTGAATGTGCATTTGTGTACCTTGGAACCGCCAATGAGTGCAATTCCGACACTGAGCTTTCTTCGCTGTCCGCCGGAGAGCGTTTTCGCTGGAGCGTCCATTTTCTCTTTCACGTGCAAGACCTTGATCATTTCATTCATCTCTTGGGAAGCCGTTTTAGATGTACTTCCCTTCAGCTAAAGCCAACAATCAGATCTACCGTTAGTGCAAAAGTCTTTGGGATGAAATGAAATCCAAGTAAATAATCAAACGAATAAAATTACGCTCTTGAATGATCAATTGTTAGGCTTTGACATGACGTAGAAGAGAAGGTCTTCTTCGACAGTTAGGGTTTCAAAAGCAAATCGTAACAGTAAGAAAAACGAAAGTCACAATACGCAATTTACAGATTCGTTCATTCATTCTGGGCAGTTATATAGCGCCCCTTCACGAAACCTACTCGTTATTTTGGTGCCGTTGGATTAGGGAGCGTCCTTGAACAGTTTCTCCTGAAGTCGTACTATTATAAATTTACGATAGCGATCCTGAATGTTCAATTTGTATGAGTTTGAGACGGTGTTAACACATTGTTACTAACCATAGCGTAGAAGAGAAGGTGTTCTTTGACAGTGAGCGTATCAAAGAGTATGTCGTGCTGTGGACAGAGACCGAGGCTTTGTCTGATCTTATTCATTTCTTGTGTTATATCCAAACCGTTTATAAAGGCAGTGCCTCCCGACGGTGGCAGAAACCCTGAACAGACAATAATCACTGTTACAAAAGCCGAAAGATAATATATGCATTTTATAGATGTTGTGTAACTATGTAATTATAAAAATATGCTCAGCCTGATTTCTCGAGGGTTGCTCCAGTGACTAATAGATCCGCTGTGAATATAATATCAATTTCAATTGCGCCGTCTAGTGCGGGTGCGCTAGAGATCTGCGATTAGGGCTTTTTTACCAGACCGTAAAATCGAACCGCTACCCGTACCTGAACACGACCTGTAAAAAATTACAACCCGACCCTAACCGTAACTGTCACATCATCGGCATGCCTTCCCAAATTCCCATAGCCTCAGTCTCTACCGATCCAATGGCTGACAATTCAGCACGTAAGAATACTACTACTACTACTACTTCCCCCACAACTATTCCACATACTACTTCCCCTCCACCCCAACTACTACTACTACTACTACTACTACTACTACTACTTCCCCTTTCCCATACTACTACTACTACCCATACTCCACCTACTACTACAACTACTTCCCCCTTCCCCCTGCTCCGTTGTGCCCATACTCCACCTACTACTACTACTACTACTACTTCCCCCTTCCCATACTACTACTACTACCCATACTCCACCTACTACTACTACTACTTTCCCTTCCCATACTACTACTACTACCCATACTCCACCTACTACTACTACTACTTCCCCCTTCCCATACTACTACTACTACCCATACTCCACCTACTACTACTACTGCTACTCCATCTACTACTACTACTACTAATAATAATAATAATAATAATACAGTAGGCCGATGATGGCCTAGTTTTAGCAGCGGAAGTTGTGCAAGTGGATGTAGTGGCAAAGGAAGTACATTTAGTTGTAGCAACAGCAGGACTGTAAATAGCATTTATTCGTTCCCATCGCTACCAACTGGCTATCGCTAGGAATTGGTGAAGACGATTGATACAATTCTCTTATTACAATTAATGTATGTGTAGGGATATGTGAATGTGTGTAACTATGTATGTATGCGTGTATGCATGCAGAAAACCAACCGGAAGGAGGAGAAATAGAATAATAAGAATGAAATAGACAAGAAGAGGAAAATAAGGATTGAACTAACACAAGAAAAAAATAGAAGACCTAAATAGGTGAAAAAACATGCTGGTCAACTGGAAGAACAAGAACAAGAATATAAACAGGATGAACGAAAAGCAGAGTGGAAGATGAGCGAAGAAGAAGAAAAACACCCGTGAATAGTAAAATAACGTATAGGATGATATAATATATTGACAATAATAGTTACCCGTCAGCATGAACATGGTCGTTGTTTTTCCTGCTCCGTTGTGCCCAAGTAGAGCGGTTATGTTGCCTTCATAGATGTCGATGTTAAGGTCGTTTACTGATGGATTCGCGTTCGAACCAAAAGTCTACAGCCCAGAATTCTTAACCAATAGAACGCAATCAATTTTAGTCTATAGGGTAATATTTTAATCAAGGTTTACACGAACTGTTGCAGTGCACTTACTATTAATGTGACGGCATCAGCAGCTCACTGTCATTATCAAAGCTCTCCAGTGGCTAAAAATTCCAGAGCGAATCCAATCACAAACCTACAACACCCTAAAATACTCCACGCCCACATGTCTTCGCGGAACTCTTCACCATCCAGCCAACGCGTTCTACACGATCACCTCCAGTCTCCGACTTTCTCGACCCACTTTCAAAACCTTTGTTATTAAGTTCGCATGCCTGTAAGCGTCTATTCCTCCTTCATAATTGACAATAATAATCCACCATCAATGGTCCATCATCTGCCTTTGGCTCCTCTATCTATCAAGTCTGAAGTGAAAATATATAAAGTTTGATTGATTGATGGATTTATTACACTTACCGTAACTAACCTTAACCGACTCTCACGACGCGAATTTCATAAACAATAACGAATTGCGTAGTCATAATATTATCCATGTAGGCCCTATCAAGTTTCTAATCAAACAGAATTATTATCATTTATCCCGCATTCACTCAAGCAGAAATCTTTTCATTAATCTAACTTACAATTAAGCAGAATACTTTCCCGCTTCTACTTGAGCAGGATTCCTACGATCGATTCAGTAATCAGCTTTCGCAATTTTTTTTGATGAATCAAGTTTCTACTTAGGTGGAATTCTTTCCACAGGTCCTTCTTCGAATAAAGCGGCATTCCTTCATCAATCAAACTTCAATTTTAGCGGACAAAATTTTATCAATCAAGGGTAATTGAACAGAATAATTCTATTTATCAATGTCACTGCTATCTGAGCCAGATTTCTCTGATTTAAGCCAGCTTCCATCTATGAATAATTCTGCTAATCAATCCACGTTGTATTTCAAATTGAGAGCGCAATATAGGCTACGTGCAATAAAAATAATGGGTGCGAGCTCATACTTAACAGACCGACGCAGCGGTTTGATCAAGATTATTATGATTTTTGAACTCATGTTCATCATTGTTATGTTTTAAAATAATTAACCATAAATAACTTAAATAAGTAATTGAAATAGCCGATATACATGCACATTCTCATCAACATTTGTGCTGAATTGGTGGTCAAACGCGAGGGAGGTGAATTTTCTAGATGACCAATCTATTGGTAGTCATACCTTAGTCAATCCTCTGATCTGAATCCCAGCTTTAGCATCCTGCACTGGTGGTTCAAAGTACGATCTTTTATCTTCTGGAACCATCGTTAGAAAATTTTCGCTCGATAACTTTATAGTATCTTCTTTTCTACTCATCCAGTAGTTTTTCTGCAGATAAACAAATGGCAGATTTCAGTAGACTTCAATAACACTTTTCAAAATGAAAATGTTGTTAACGTTTTATTTCTTCATAACGGTAAACAAATTTAAGATGTTAAATATGATGCTTAAAAAATAGCCTAAGGTAAAATCAATGTGTTATAGGTGTCTTTAGCTATTTAACACCTGTGCAATAGGGGTGGGGGTAGAACTTATATGTGCGTACGCATGAAGGGAGTGGTTCACGAAATGTACGCGGTGCAACAAGGGGAGGGGTCCGAAAATCCAATTTTTTGCGTACGTAATATATGGATGGGCCATTATTTAATATTTGTATAGCCGACCACAGACATCGTCCGCAATGTATCAGAAAAGATGATCACTGCTTGGATGACACGCTGCGACTTTATGATGCTTCCATCATCCCAGACCTAGAATACGTTTAACAACAGCACACGCGTATTGGATGAAGTAGGGGCCACACCTTTTAGAAACAACGTATAGCTAAACACTGTTTCGCTTATGCCTTAGCGAACCTAAAGTGTATTTAGATCTGTCGCTGATAAATCACCAAAATACATGCACTGACCTTGAATGGAAAATTGAACGGCTGTGGAGTTCCGAATTCGCCGGGAATAACAGCATCCAAATACCAGGTAATTATCGAGTAGATGATTATATCAACCAATAACATAATCATCACGTGACCCATTGTATAAGCATCCCTTCCACTCTCCGAATTAATGACGTTGCTCCAGTGTAACCCAATTCCTGACCGAACAATCATACATTTCCATAGCCAATTGTCTGGCTCGAATAATTATTTTGTGTAGAGCCTACAACTCCATTTGTCTAAATAATCAGCGTCCGATCCATTTCATTATTAGACACGTTTCCCGATTATTTTTCTCGACACCTGAAAGTCTGCGATTTGCTTTACTGGATTTAAATTCTACGTGGTAAATCTGCTTCATTATTCTGCACTTCAGGTTCTCAAGAATAAATGCACATTGTCGGTGAAAATTACTGACCGGATCTTTCACTCTGCAGACCGGCTAATCGGTCATACTCCAAAAATATTCCCCAGTTGCAGCCTATATGTACACACATTCTTTGGATAGGGGCAGCTCTTCGTCCGTTGGACTCGATCTTCGATTAATCGAATCAATCGCCCAGCCTTCTCGTTATGGACCTCTCAATTTGGAATGGGCTTCCTCTTGCACGATTCTTGGACGTTAGGTCAACGGACGATTGGTCAAGTCCGTTCGACAAGGGGACTGCTGATCAAGGGTATTCTCGCCGTCAAGAGGACGGTTGGCCAGAAATTATAACTTTAGATATTGGAGACGCTTTTAAATATGAAATTTCACTTATCAGTATAAACAACTGCACTTGCACAGGCAACCTTTTGAAATCCTTTTGTGTTAATATATCTTTGTTAATATATCTTTGAGCTATTGCACCTTTGTCTCGCGCTTAAGTACCTTCATGCTTTAGCTTTGTGACTCTAGTCCTACATTTGATATAGAGACCAATGCATTAAAGTGTATTATTTTGAGAAACAACAATGCCTATCTATTTTAGAATTTATTTTTAATGATTGCTTTATAAAATATTAACTTTATGACATCTCGTTAATTGCTTTATAATCTACATACGTTATAACCTCATTATATTCTTTTTAAAACCTCACCTTTTCATACAAATATTTCTTGAACAACCTTTGAATAATTTACCTGCTTTCTACCTTTCGCTCAAGTCCTTCCTTTCTCTTTGGCCACAACCTGGCTGGGATAGCCCCTGAGTAATTTAAATTAAGGGACGCTATATAAATTATCGGAATGAATGAACGAATGAACCAATGGAAATCATATAACAGGCCGCAGCTACTAAGTCACATCGGTGCTTCTTCTCGCGGGTCTTGCGCACTGGTAACGCTTGTGAACTATTCATCATAATAGAGGCGCTCTATAAATGCTTAAATACAAAACACTAGCGACAGAATGGTCTATAGATCATCTTCTTTCTCAATGAATGATCCGGTGAGAGTCTACACCACCGCTAATAGTACTTTGAATGAATACCGAGCCATTAGATTTTGTGGTCCTAGTACACAGTGTACGTAGGCATACGTTGACAATGCGCTTTATCAATGTCAACAGTGTGTAAGCCTAATAGTGTAATGAAAGATGGCTAACTCAGAACTTCCACACTACTAGAGATCAATCTGACGGATCCACGACAATTCTTCTACAGACTTTCGTCTACCGACATTTCGTCTACCGACATTTCGTCTACCGACATAAGATCGCAGACTAATAAGGTCGCGCACAAAAGATAGCGCCTCATAAAGTCGCGCACAAAAGGTCACGACACATAAGATCGCAGACTAATAAGATCGCGCCTCATAATGTCGCCAATGTACATGTACATTGGTAATTGATAGGGTTGCCGCGAGTACTCGAGTACTCGCGAGTACTCGACTCAAAAAATTACTCGAGTAATTTTTTTGTATTCGAAATTAGGCTCCGATAATACTAGTTAGCGGCAGCCCTAGTCCTTTGTTGATCGCCAAACACCAGCGACCCGATTTGGAAGCTTAACTCCACTTCCAGTAGGAAGATTGCAATTTTCTATATTTTATCTTTTGTTGCGTAACAAAACACTTGAACTTTTCTCTTTCTTTGGCTGTTCAGTAGCTTCGTGGAGAAAGGGAATGATGACAATATGTACATATATGTCTAACTTCAAGCTGGATTGTTGATAAGCATTTTACCTAATAATAGGCCTGCTTCGTAAAAATAATGCCGTTTAAGTGGAAGCAGGCGTGATGAAAAGATTCTAAATTTATGTCTGACTAGAAGCTTGGTTAATGAAAAAATATCCTTTAAATGGAAGCGAGCATGGTGACAAGATTTCTGCCTGAATGGATTCAGAGAATTTTTTTAACTTTACTTGGAAGCCGGAGTGTTAAAAAAATTCTGTCTTACTAGAAGCTGGATAGATGACACTATTCTAGCAATGCAGCATCCAACAAAGCAGAATTCTTGACAAAGACCTCGCTTCTCATGTCAATCCAGCTTCTATTTAAGCACGATTCTTCTCATCAATGTGGGCGTCTTTTAAGGAAAAATTCTTTGCAACAATCGTAATAACATTTTAAGGAATAATTCCTTTCATCATTAGCGCTTCCGTTCAGGCAGAATCTTTTCGTCAATCCAGCTTCAAGTTAAAGAGAAATCAGTTCATCACTCCCGGTTCCTTTATCTTAGATTGAGATCTATCCATCCATCATTCCCACTTCCATTTGGGCAGAAATCTTTTCATCTCTCCCGTTTCTATTCAAGAAATATTATTTGCACCAATCCAGCTTCTAGTTAAACATAATTCGTTTTATCAATCTATTTTCCAGTTCAAATCTTGTCGTCATTTCTAGTTCACTTTAAACCGCATTCTTTTAATTAATACAGCTTTTAGTTAAAATGTCCTTTGGTAGCTCCCGCATCCGTTAGGTCGAGATCTTTCCACAATTTCCACTTTCATTTGGGCAGAAATCTGCTCATTATTTTCGTTTCCAATTAAACGCTTAAATTTAAACGGTATTATTTTCATCAAATCCAACTTCTATTTATGCAGCCACCTTTTCACCAATCCCAGTTATACATAACTATTTTCATCGATCCCACTTCGGTTCTACGTCTTTTGATCCCCCGTCAGTTGATCCCCGTCAGTTGCTCCTCTAGTCAATTGATCTCCTAATCAATTGATCCCCTCGTCAATTGATCCCTTGCCTATTGAACCCAGCCCAATTCATACAACATTCATGGTCCACTTCGACCTTCTCCATGTATTAAAAGAACGACGTAACAGAGCACGAAATGTTAAAATGATAAGAAATTACAGAAGCGTAATTGAGAGTCATGATATGATTAATTTATGAGCATAAAGTCCTAAGCATAAATGTCTATACATGGGATAAGGGAGCCATGACCGGCCGTAAGCGTTTACAGCGCAGTTAACACGAGCCTCAGACAAGCGATATCGTTTCGTTGCTGATGTTCCATACCGAAAACTCCGCGTAGAAATAATATTATATAGTCTGTCCTGGACGAGTGACACGAAACCTGGACGATTGACCTGAAGCCTGGACGAGCGACATGAACTCTGGGCATTGCTTTGTTATTTTCCAAATCTGTAAACTCAATCGTTTGTTTACTAATGGTCTCAGCTGCAAGTCTGTGAAGTGCATCCTAGAGATTCATTTAGGACGAATAGGAAGGGAATCAATTGACGAAGATCAATTGACGCGATACCTCCGCTTCTACCTAAACGAAGTGTGCAAGACGACAATTGTGTAGAAGATATATCAGTAGACGAAATGTCGGAAGACGAAGTGTCGTAGACGAAATGTCGTGAAGACGATATGTCGGTAGACGAAATGTCTGCAGACGAAAACTTTATAGACGAAGTGTCGTGACACCCAATCTGACGTACTTGTGGATTCACTTTGAAATATCTGGCGCCATCCGAAGGTCATGGCGACGTTGAAGTCGAGCGATGCTACTACCTTAACCGGAAAATTCAATCCGGTGAGGAAGAAACACGGTACGAACGACAAGAAGTATAATATAACAGCAACAGCCGAGCCATATGTAGCTACAAATAAAAGTAACGGGTATAGAAGAACAAAATAAGCTGAACAATAGTGTGTAGCTGTAGAGGAATTCAAGGCGATTAAGTAAGTTTACAGTTGGCATAGCGGTAGAGTAACAGTTATGAGTTTAAATGAATGCACTAGCCAACTCTGTGGAAATGGCATAATTATTATAAAACCAGTCTAGTCGAAAGGTCTCCCAATTAAGTATATGGTTACATGAGGACTGTTATAAATCGAGGACTCAAAGAAATTTAGCAAAGGAAAACGTTATCAAATACTCCGAACTACTATAACTTGAAGTTATTCTAGTTAACATATTCTGGTCCCTCGAGCGACATGAAATAATTTCCCAAATGCTGTTACACATTTACCAGCTCTTAATCTGCTTTAAAAGAAACATAAATACTGTTTTATATGTTTGTATCAAGACTTAAACTATCAACCATTTCTAGTACATTTAAGGCGCACGTTATTATCCCCCACATAAAACGCATTTCTTTTTGCACTGCCAAATGAAATCCAGAAAAAGGTTGTTATTGCAAAGATGTTAATGCACTGTTGATGATAAATGGGTAAGTATGATGCTTACTAACTCATTGAACTCTGTAAGCAAGTCAGTTTGTATTGATATAACTTTCATATCGAAGTGCAACCCTGATCCCCGTTTTTGTTGAAGTGGAGTTCTCAGTTGTTCTCTTCCTAGCGTTATTAATATATGCAAAGCTAATTTCAAAGACTAGTTAACTAAGATTATTAGATTATATTCATCGTCATCATGGGCGCCAGAGGTATTGGATCAGCGTTCTCGTCGCATTCCTCATCAGTACCTGGGAAACTAATGACCCAGCCTAGTAGATCGAATTCAGCAGATAGCGGATATGAATGCCGACTCCATGTTGCAGAGTAACTCGGAACCACAGCCGGCTAGTGACTTCCAAGCCATCGGTCCGGCCATGCGCATCCTCCAGTGCATGACTACGCAATATCAAGATTTCCGGGCGGCCTCCGGACCCTTCACAGGTCGAGGAAGCTGGAAGGGCTTGGATCAGTAAGTCAAGCATTCACAAATAATAATAATCGTCATCATGGTCCGTAGGTAGTAGGTGTTCAATGCAATTCCGATCCCCGTTTCCAACGTCCTCTGTCTTGCGCAGCTTCTGTCAATGCATTGGATATAAATGGTCTAATTCTTTATAAACGGAGTATCTGCACTCAACCGTTCGACTGGACTGCTTGGACTGGCTTTAATCAATCAATCAATGTGAATTTCATATAGCACCCCTTCAAATTATCTACTCAGAGGCGCTCAGGGATTGGCGTCAGCAGGCACTCCTTCAATGCTGTCTAGCATCCGAGTCGGCCTTTCCTCCCACGTTAGTCAGTCTTTATTACGGGTCCTTTCTGTGTCGAAGATCGAAGAAATTAATACTAAAGTATTATGCATTTCATGATCATCGCTGTTGGAAGAACTCTATGTGTTTTCCTTCAGGCACAAGAGAAATGCTATCCTTATGGACGCCCAGAACAATGGAGGGCAAAACGCAAACTGAAGCCAGTTGTCTGTACAAGATGGAATAGTAGAAAGACCGTAGTTGATTCGACCATCCAATGATTCTGTGCAGTATTGTCCATCCTCAAAACCCTGTATTTCTACGAGCGAAGAAGACTCAGCGACAGTTTCTGGAGTCCATGACTTCTCGCAACGACTCAGAGATTTCATATTCATTATTGCACCTATTTTTGTTTTCCTCAATTGCAAGGCATCTGCAGGTCTGCGTATATATAACAATGGCAGCAAAGTTGATGTCAAATTGTTGAGCAAAATTTGAAGCAATGCGCCAAGATAGCAGTGTCCAAGTCACTTGGCAGCTTTTACTGCAGAAATCAACTTCATTTGCAAATGCGAATGACCGTCTCATGATGTTCACATTCACGAAAGAAGAAGGAGGAAGTACATGCTTGATGCCATTGGATGCATGGAGAAGTTTACAGCAATGAGACCATAGAACTGGAGAGGAGAGTAGGCCTATTCGGCTATACATGTGCATTCCAGTGCAGAATCAGCAGGCCGGCAGACAAAAGGGTGCGAGAAGTAACCAATTTAAACGAAATCTGATCACTGTCTAGATTCTAAAAAGTTGCTAAAATTAAGTAAGTTTTCCAGACTAGCTTGGTTATCATAACGATAGGCCTACATGTACCTCTAGAGTATAGATGCTTCAGTTATTTAAGTTGGGGAATTTTGCTTCCATCACCCTGGGGGAATAGAGCCCCCGGCCTTCACCACTGATGGCACAGCCTCAACAGTCAGCAGGCACTCTTATACTCCACTGTTTCACCCCTCACCACGTTGAGGTGCGGGTAAGACATTGAAAAGAATTAAAAAAATTATTAGAATCAATGCTCGATATCAAATCTGGTGTAATATAGGCCTACCATTACCTGCCTCCAATAATTTGTCTGCGTATATATTGGCAGACATTGGTATCTATCCTTACCTTTGGTAAAAGGAGTAGAAAGAAGAAAGCAGAAGCTGATGAGGGATATAGAGTACAGAAGGAGGAAGACGAATGTGATGGAGG
>OY365810.1:6814799-6959378 GCA_959347315.1 Bimastos eiseni | reverse complement strand
ATGCATCTAAAGGATGAACCTTGATGCAGTTAAATGGACAAGGCAGTTTACGTAGAAAATTCATCTTAAGCGTACAAAATCCTTGTCAAAAGTAGAAGAATTAGTCCGGTACGCAAATCTAACACTAGAAAACTTCATCATGTTCGAAGTCATTGAGCAAATTAATCATCTAAATGAAACTATCCGTCGAAATGACGAAGAAAGTCGATAAAGCAACCGATGAAATGCGCAAATGACACATATGTTCAGTGTAAGGTTGCATCTGCCTTTCTCGTGAACCGATTTTTATTAACGAAACGTTTCAACGTAAGGTAAATTTGTTTGGCAAATAAAAATTGGGAATTTTTATTTTCTTACATTTATAGGTAATGTCTATAATAAATTTCTTGCGCAATTCTATCGATTAAAGTAATGTTTATGCTACTACAATATTCTCTGTATGGTCACTGAAACACGAACCACCGAAAATTACAATGATAGCAGATAGACTGAGTGGTCTGACACTGATGTTTATTCACAGGAAAATGCTTCACTGATCCCCGAGGGCCCGTACCGATAATTGCGGGTACGTTGCGCTTGGGCGCCATTTGTCATCTTTCCCATGCTACAGGCCCAACATTTTCAGACTAGTACCCCCCTCCCCCCCTCCCTCCCCCCAATTCCAAATTCCTGGACCCGCCGCTGGACATTCTGGTAATAATAGACCTATCTACGCAATAACAATGACAGGAAAACAGTTTCAAGGGCAAAGTGGCACATCCGCTCAGTTCAAAATTCAATTGCAGGCAAAGCTGGGTTGTAATGCCATTCTTAACTATAAGTGGAAGTTATCCTACAGTCCTGAGGAAACTCGAGAACAGAACGCTCTGGCGATATGAAAATTTTTGCAAAACGTTCATTTACAAATTTCAAGATCAACGTGACTATCATCTGTAGAAAATTTAGATTATTTATCTATAATGTAGGAAAATAATGTGAATTGTATGCTGGTGAAAAGCACTTCAGATGAATCGAATGCAAATGGCGATAAATTGTTATTAGGGACTATATCGAATGTCATCGACTTGTACTATCGAAACAAAAATAAATATTCAACTAATACGTCAAACAATAATTGTATCTGTACATCATCTGAAGTGCTAATTTCACAGAGATTTGAAATCTCGCACTTTCTAGCTAAGCACGGCGAGTCGGCGAATGAAATAATTGAACCCAAAGCAAACTTGGGTTGTAACTCAGACAGTTAATTACTGTGCAGGGACCTTGAACAAGTCCTTCACTCTTAATTGCTCTTCGCCAAGCATGTTCTGTCGTAGGTCACGTGCACGTCTGACCTTTGGAAGGAAGGCAATATCAAATTGCAGTCATACCCGTGTGGCTGAAATCGCAACGCAAATGCAAAAGCAGTCGACCATCTACGAAAGTGGTTCTACCTTGAACTTGTTTTCTTTTTCCAACACGATTTCCTGACATATTGTCGATGCAATAAGGATGAAGCCCAGCACAATGAGCAGAGGAAGGAGCCCTGATGCGGTAGTATTCATTGGATCGCTGTCATACGGAGGCAAAGGATATTTCTTCAGCTGAGTCGTTACGTTCATCGCCGCAGCGCCGAAACTTTGGTTCACTTCAACAATTAGACTCAGATCAACAGCCTTCTGAATCGCCAGGAAACCCGTTTTAAAATATTCTGCAACGCAAGTAAGTACAGTTCTTATTTAACCAATTGCATATTCGTACTCTGGGGTACAACACGTTAAAAAGTAGGCTATACGCCTATAGCATTCTCATTAGAAAGAATTATCGCACTAAACTGTCTGCCTGTGGAATAACGCAGTCACGTGGTCTAGTGGTCGTGGGCGTAGGGAGTAGAAGGTCGTCTTTATTGGAGGAAGGAACCGGTGTAATGCTTGACCTGGGTTCGTCGGTACCTTCTGTCCCACCTACCCCACCATGCCGATGCTGCATAGAGCATGCGCGCCACTGTTGTCAAAAGCACCACATCAATAGGCAATTATAGTCCAGAGAGGACATGCGCCGCCATTATGCGTAATGAATATCTTGATTGTCTTATCTGACAAAAAATTCGATTTATGTGACACCTCTTCGAGAGTGGTTTCCGTCTAACGACATTGTGTGATAACAAGGACATCAGCGACGCCCTACTCATTTATCCAGTCTTGGGACTGGTACTGTCACAGTGCCAATAGTGGTTAACTGTCCATAAAAGTTGAAATTCGTTAAAGTAATGATCATAATAATTACAGGAACAATAAAGACAGTAGTAAGAATAATTGTTATATAGTACTCAGCATGCCACAATAATAATAATAATAATAACAATAATATTAGTAATAATAATAATAGTGATAACGATGATAATAATATTAATGATAATATTTATAGTAATCCTATTTTAATTAATGTTCTAGTCCCTGAGGGATCATGTATCGCATGGGGCAAAAACATAAATAATAATAATAATAATGACAATAATAATAAAAATTATACCAATAACAATACCAATACCAATAACAACAACAATAATAAATATAATAATAATAAAAATAATAATAATAATAATAATAATAATAATAATAATAATAATAATAATAATAATAATAATAATAATAATAATAATGAGCAGGGCTTGAGTTTCTGCAGGAGTTGGGCTGTCGTATGACAGGTGATCCCGTGAGTCAATCAATCCGTTCCAGCGTTTGTCACTTTGCACACAACGTCTTAACGCCGTGGCATTTAGGGGATCTTTTGAGTAACACGTTGGGGACGAGAACCTTCGACACAGTTTCAGCTTCAGCTTTTGTTTCATGGAGCCTGGAGGGATCATTTCTACCTCAGCCAAAAAATAATAAATATCACTGCCACCAATTCCACTACTGTAGCATCCGTCGATATAAACTCTTTTGCAAGTGAACTTTTGGTAAATTGGTCATTCTTTTAAAGCGGTTGGCGCACGACATTCTAAATGCTGTACATGTAGTTATATATTAAGGAGGCCGTGGTTGGCGTCGCTGTTTCTAATGAACGCGAATGTTCTGCGCAACATTAGAAGTCGCATTGATACAAAATTAAGGGGATTAATAATATTTATAGATGAAATACCTGGCGCGACCTCAGCGTCCGGGTCGCCCGAACTTTTATCAATATACACGCCGCTTGTTTTCCAGTTCATCTTGTCTGATCGCAGACGGATCTTGTATGTGATCTCGTTCGGAAGCGTGTAGGACTCGTCCGAAATTTCGAAAACGATTGCGCCGAATAGAGTTTCGTTCGCCATCATAATATATCTGTCTAGCGCAGTTTCAGACGGAAAGCCCAGATCTACGACAAAATAAAGTGTAATGAACTTTACTTTCTGCTAATACATCCATGTAAATTAAGTGGGATCCATTTGGGTTGTGCACTGTTATGCTCTGTTCTTAACCTGAGTGCGAGGTTTATAATGTTTAATAGCTAACGCCTTCATTAGCAGGCTATTATTAATGATGCGTAACTGTGTTCTGGGTCTGCCCCGCCGGTATCGCGTCAATTGATCCCCGTCAGTTGATCTCTGTCAGTTTATTCCCCGTCAATTGATTCCCTAGTCAATTGATTCCCTAGTCAATTGATTCCCTAGTCAATTGATTCCCTAGTCAATTGATGCCCTAGTCAATTGATTTCCTAGTCAATTGAGCCCCTAGTCAATTGATTCCCTAGTCAATTGATTCCCTAGTCAATTGATTCCCTAGTCAATTGATTCCCTAGTCAATTGATTCCCTAGTCAATTGATTCCCTAGTCAATTGATTCCCTAGTCAATTGATGCCCTAGTCAATTGATTTCCTAGTCAATTGATGCCCTAGTCAATTGATTTCCTAGTCAATTGAGCCCCTAGTCAATTGATTCCCTGCCTATTGGTCCTAAATGAATCTCTAGACTGCGCGTCACAGACTTGTAGCTAAGACCGGATCATGTCGGAGTAAACAAAAGATTGATTTTACAGATTTGGAAAATAACAAAGCAATGCCCAGGGTTCATGACCACATTTCTACACGGAACATCAGGCAACGAAACGATATCGCTTGTCTGAGGCTCGTGTTAACCGCGCTGTAAACGCTTACGGCCGGTCATAGATTCTGCTATACCTCCGAGCAATGGCTCCCTTATCCCATGTATAGACATTTATGCTTAGGACTTTATGCTCATAAATTAATCATATCATGACTCTCAATTACGCTTCTGTAATTTCTTATCATTTTAACATTTCGTGCTCTGTTACGTCGTTCTTTTAATACATGGAGAAGGTCGAAGTGGACCATGAATGTTGTATGAATTGGGTTCAATAGACAGGGGATGAATTGACGAGGGGATCAAAGGACGTAGAACCTGCCCCGCTACCTTCTGGCTATCTATACCGTACCGGGTTTCCCTTAGTTCGTCTGCCCGCATGCGCTCTGCCACGGCCCAATCCAGAAGCTTCGTCTCCGTGGGTCCCACCAGCTAGAATAGCCTTCCCATTCCTGTTCGCCAGGAGTTGCTCTCTCTCTCTCTCACTACCCTGCTGCCTTTCGGAACCGCCTGAAGACTTCCCTTTTCTCTGTTTAGCTTTGTGTTGATCATGGACGCCTCTGATTTGAGTGGCGCTATATAAGTGCTCCATTGCAGTACACTACATTAACCATATAATTATCGTTTATAAAGTAGCACTAAGTTTGACAGTCATGTCCAAGTTCAACATAGCGAACTCCTGGAAGGTGTGCTCTCATATAGCACTAACGTCACAGCATATATATATTTTATATATCGTCATCAAGAGATACCACTAATCTATGCACAGCCGTGTACAGTCCGTGACACGCACGAGTCATTAATTGGGAGCGTGGTCATACATTGTATAATTATGGCACCGACTAAACGATAGCAGTGCCTACACCACGAAAGCATTAATAAATTTGGTTTACTCTCATAAGAGCGACACTAGGGGCGATATGTAAACAAATAAATTTCCATCATATTTAAAAGACAAAGGCGATGCTGGATTGACGAAAAGAATCATGTTCGTGTAGCCTATGATCGGTATTGATGCAAATAATCGCGCTCTAGCAGAAGCTGAATCTATGAGAAAATTATGTTGATGAAAAGGATCATGTTTGAGCTTAAACGGGATTGATGAAAATAATAATACTCACGTGGAAGAGGTATTGGGATCAATATATATATATAGTCATGCGCAGGTTAGTTGGATTGATGAAAAGAATCATGCTAAAGTGGAAACTGGATCGTTGAGAAAGTTATTTTTAATTAGAAGCTGTATGTATTAAATGAATCGCGTTCTAGTAAAATTAAAAGTAACATAATTCCTGAGCCCATTAAATCCTTAATCTTTTCATCAATCCAGCTTCTAATAAAGGTATAATATTTTTACCAATCCGCTTTCTATTTGAACAGAATAATTGTCATCAATTCAAAATTTAGTTGATAAGAAATCTAATCATCATTCCCACTTCCATTAAAATCGATCGCCCATTTGAGCGTCGCCCGTATTACCGTTCGCCCTAATGACGCGCACCCTGATGTGTGCGCCCTTTTGAGCATCGCCTTTGTGCGCGCCCTCATTGATGATTACCAAAAAATTTCTATGACATTAGAAGCTCCATTTGTCTTAAAATGCGCCCAAGTGCGTTGTCGGCTGAGGTTCCATTCCAGACCATGCATTAAGATTTACAATGGTCCATAATTAATAATTAATTTCAGAAGGACTTCATGTTCGCTTGTTTTTTTTTTATCTGACCTTCATTGACGTTCTCTGCTATTATAAGGGTAGGATCTATGATGGCATGCTGGCAGTGATATGTAAGTCCACCTTTGGAACTAACACATCACACGGTGCTAGGACAAATGTCTCCGGACAAAATGTCCCGGACAAAAAGTCCCAAGACAAAATGTCCCCGGACAATAAGTCCCAGGATAAAAAGTCCCAGGAAAAAATGTCCCCGTACAAAATGTCCCCGGATAAAATGTCCCCGGGCAAAAGTCCCTATTCCCTAAAATAAAGTTGAATGGATTAAAGATTTATTGCTTACATAGAAGATGCATTGATAAAAATAGTTCTTTTCTATATATGTGGTATGGTGGTCGATTGGTCAGAGCGGTCTGCCCGTAACGTGCAATGTGTGCTGAGTAAGCGGGTTCGACTCTCGTCCGAGGCGTCAGTCACTGTTTAGGGACCTTGAGCAAGTTCTTCGCACACAATTGCTCTGCGTTACTGCTGCAGCTGCGCCGTCTAGGCGTGTGTTCACTTCTGAACTAAACTGCAAGAAGGGAGATATCAAATAACAGTTGTATTGTATACAGCAGTCGGATCGATGAAACACTGATTTCTTACTAACATAAATGTAGAAGTTGGATCAATGAAGGATAAATGTATAGACAGAAGCTGGATTAACTAAAACAATCCACTTGAAGTAGAATTTGGTTCAATTAAATAAATATTGTTGAAATAGAAGCTGGATTTACCAAAATAAATAATAGTTCATCATTAAATAGAAGTTGGATCAATGAAAAATATTATTGCATGAATACAGGCTATATTTGGCTAAAAGAATTCTTACTTAGTACTGAACAAATAAGTTAAGCCTCAAAACATATATGCATTTTGCAATGGGCTTAAACATTTTTAAAACTTACTTAGCAATAGACAAATAAGTTGAGCCTCAAAGCATTCACGTATTTTGCAATGAGCTTTTTTAAAAACTTTCAAAACTTACTTAGTAATGAGCAAAATAATATGTCCAGCTTCAAAGCATTCACGTATTTTACAATGGGCTTAAACACTTTTAAAACGTCCTTAGTAATGAAGTAAGTTTTAAAAGTGTTTAAGCCCATTGCAAAAGACGTGCATGTTTTGAGGCTTAATTAACTTGTTTGTCCACTACTAAGTAAATTTTAAAATTGTTTAAGCTCACTTTCAAACTTCCGTTTAAACACGATACCCGCTTCCAATTCAATCGCATTCTTATCATTAATCCAGTTTATGCTAAGGAATTAACTCTTCCTTCATCCCTCTTATACATCAGCAATCAATTAAAGTTTTTTATGCTTTCGCATGCATTGCCGCGATCGAGAACCTTTTGATCGAGAACCTTTTGATCGAGAACCAGTTGTCCGTGAACCAGTTGTCGTGGTCCGGTTTTTATGCAGAGAAGAGTTAGGTTCATCAATATGGCTTCTATTTGAGCAATTATTATTTTACCCATTCAACTTTAATTTAAGGAATAGAAACTTTTCGTCCGGGACACGTTATCCGGTGACATTTTGTCCGTTGACATTTTTTCCATGGACATTTTATCCGTG
Organism: Bimastos eiseni; assembly: GCA_959347315.1. NCBI lineage: Eukaryota > Metazoa > Annelida > Clitellata > Crassiclitellata > Lumbricidae > Bimastos > Bimastos eiseni. Next base: position 6,952,027 of record OY365810.1, on the reverse strand, counting down.
GACTTTTTGTCCAGGGACTTTTTGTCCGGGACATTATGTCCGGGACATTTTGTCCTGCCACGCTATAGGTAGGCCCTAGCATTAATCACACTGACCTTGCATTGGCTTACAGCCAAACAATGGTTAACCAGTTAGGAATCAACCTTTGGACAACTTTGTAGCAGTTAACTAATGACTATATCATACAGGAAATGAAATAAGTCGAGAAGACGCAATAAAATGCAATAACGTACCCTGAAACATTCTACCCAACCCCACCATGCCATGCCATGCCAGGTGAAAGCTCATCAGGAAATGTGACTTGATATCATATCATTGACATACCATAAAATGACGATTCATGCGATACAAAGTGACCGTATTTGGCATTATAATGACCTCCCTTACAAGGCTCAGAAGTCAAGATCATATACGTCAGTACAAAGATAGCGCTGAGCAATATTCTGCGAAGGACTTACTCAAGCTATCCTATACACAGTGACCGTCTCAGACGAAGGTAGAATCCATAATCTCCGCGCGTGCACAGGTCGGTCGGTCCTAGCAATCGGCCACCGTGCCATACCATTACCATACACTGTCATTTGAAACCATACCCATCCACACTACGCTCTACTGATTCAGTTCCGTATCTAGGCTGACCCCTTTATTATATCAAATATCATGCAATCAATGAACCTGATGTAAGGTTTATGTTGATCCTAGATGTTCCGCGGCGTTACACAGACGGTGGACATTATTTTAGCAAAATCAATCATTAGGTGCCAGAATATTATTTATTCACGTATTCGTTCAGATTATTCATATCCGAGCACAGTCTCGGCAGATATATGCCTAACCGTTACCGTTGAGTAGGATTTACGAACTTTACAGAGTGTTCATACATAATTCAGTGCTAAGAGCCGAGGTCAACGTTCAGGTCTAAAGACAAACTAACTGAACGAGAGATCTATGCAGCATAGTCGAAGCGCTATTATGTGCAGGCTTACTTTTATTCATGGTATATTAAGTAATAGTAATTTCATGCGAAACTCATGGATAATACAGCGTTCAGAATTAAAGATAGTCTGTCTCATGTATAAGCGCCAATTATTGAAAAGGGAAACTGCTGTTGCAGCATCGTGTAAGACTCTAAGTGCATGCAAAAGGAGCATCTTAATTATTCCCCTCAAGCAATTAAACGAAGATTTCTACAGACACACCAACGACTATAAGGACGACACAGCTCACGCAAATAAACAAGGCATCCTGAATAGCCAACGTTATATTTGTAATGTGTACTTTAATTCGTGGTATATTGGTAGGTCTTACCTGGCGAAATCTGGACACCCAAGAGGCTTGCCGCTCTGTTCACAATTGTCGTCACGAGATTGGTCTTTGGGGCGTAGGCTAGGTTGACTTTTTCGAACTCCAAATCGTTCAAATCCGTGAGAACAGGGAGGACTTGGTAGATTGTTGAATTTTTCATGACTTTGGGCACGCTAGTGTTTCGTATCAGAAGGACAAGCGCAGTCATGAGAAGTGGAAATAGAACGAGCAAGATAGTCCGGCCAACACTCCTCTTCAGGAGCAACCAGTTCTTCCAGTTCAGCAACCAGAACTGTCTCCAGTTCCTGTAACATAAACATCACATAGTTACTGAAGAAATCTTCTCTGTTCATAATCTGACACGGTCGCTCTTACATATATGGCCAGTAGAGGTATCCGTAGTAGAAGCAGCAGGAACAGCAGCATCAGTGACAGCAGCCGTTTTGGGAGCGATGCCAATGGCAGCTGGAGAAGAAATAGAAAGCGAAGGAGGAAGAACAAGATGAAGAGAAGGAAGAGGGGTAGGAAGTAGGAGGAAGAGAATGGGGAAGAGGAGGAAAAGGAGGTGGAATAGAAGGAGCAGAAGCGGAAGGAGAAGCAGGAGCAGGAAGAAGACGGAAGCAGGAGGACGAGACAGAGGAGGAAGCGATAGGCGAGTAATGAGGAGAAGGAGGAGGAGGAGGAGGAGGAGGAGGAGGAGGAGGAGGAGGCGGCAAAGCATGAGCAGTAGAATAAGCAGAAGTCGACGCAAAGGATAAAGTAGAGGCAGAAGAGAATGATAGAAGCAGGAGAAAGAGGGAAAGGACGAAGATGAAATAAAGGACGAAGATGAAATAAAGGACGAAGATGAAATAAAGGACGAAGATGAAATAAAGGACGAAGATGAAATAAAGGACGAAGATGAAATAAAGGACGAAGATGAAATAAAGGACGAAGATGAAATAAAGGACGAAGATGAAATAAAGGACGAAGATGAAATAAAGGACGAAGATGAAATAAAGGACGAAGATGAAATAAAGGACGAAGATGAAATAAAGGACGAAGATGAAATAAAGGACGAAGATGAAATAAAGGACGAAGATGAAATAAAGGACGAAGATGAAATAAAGGACGAAGATGAAATAAAGGACGAAGATGAAATAAAGGACGAAGATGAAGAGCAGAAGGACGTAAGCAGGATGAGGGGGTGTAAAGGAGATGGAAGAAGAGTAGAAAGAGAAGGAGAAATGAGAGGAGAGGCAGCAGAATGGCAGGAACAGAACGAGAAGCAGGAGGGTGAAGATGAAGAGGATGAGGATTAAGTAATAAATATGAACCAATGAATGAGGTGGAAAAGGAGGAGTTATAGCTACACCTACATAAGGGTACATAAGCATATATACATATATGCTAAATATATATACTATACATATATACGATATATATATACTATATATATACACTGTATATATAGTATATATATATACTATATATATTTACTATATAGCATGTTTTTAATTATATATGATCGCATCATGTGCGCCATACTGATGTGCCAGGTAGTCTATAGTGATAAAGTCTTTGATGTTGCCAGATTCACCCATTCTATTTAACGATGACATTGTAACCCCAAAACTTGACGTCGGCAGGGGTAAAACCCGTACCCGTGATAACCAAACTCGTAACAAATCAAACCCGTGAAATACGTACTCGTAAGCGTGGTTACGGGTCGTGTACGGGTATTCCCGCAGGTGGGGTTTACCCGCAGACCCTTAATACCCAGCACTTAAAATAATAATCATAATACATTACAAGATCAAGAGCGTTAAAGCTTATGAATGTTAACGCGGCTAAACATACGAATGCCCTTCAGTTGTCTGTGTGGTTTCCGTTGGTTGAGCCATTACGGTGATGTAACGGTCGTAGAGAATCCAGAATGCAGAGCGTAGGCGGCGTATTTTGGCATTATGGATGTTCGTGTAAAGTCTTCGCAAGAAAACGTTGAAATTATGTCACGATGTTTATTAGTCGCATTGTCTACACCGATAACGTTATATCGGTGGCAGAGACAAAAAATTACGCGAAGTCGTATGTAAGCTGTGTTTGCGAATGTCATTTTGTTTATGACGTCACATTGGAGAAAAATAAAATAGAAGAGGTAAAGGAATTCTGCTGCTGCGGAATATGATGACCACAAATCGTCATCGTAGTCTGTAAATTCCTAAAGCGCCACTCGAAGGCCAAACGCTAGGCGCTAGCTAATTCACGAGCGCTGCGTCAAATGGGCAATGTGAAGAAGGTCAGATATCGGGGAAGGTCACAGAAGAAAAGTCTTAGGAAATGAAGTGATCGCAAAATGGAGAGAAGTGGTCAACGGAAGGGAAGCAAGGCTACTTAAGTATATCTCTTGCACTAGAGTCGTGAAGAAGAATCTGAAAGCTTTGAGCTTCACTCGGCTGACGTAACCTGGGAAAATTTTGCATTTTTTGCACGAGTTATCCGGGTCGAAAGGTCGAAACAGCCATTTCTAGCAATATAGACAATTACAGGACGACCTCTATCTGTATATTATTAATAGGCCTACCTCAAGTCCTGCTAGGCATGACGGAAAACTTCTCAGTCAAATTCTTATAGTTAGAAAAGGGGTTAAAGTTCAACAATTCCGCCGCATCTTTCACCCTCGCCCTAAAAACTTAGGCCTGAACAACCATAAAAAGTATACACAACCTTCAATACGACATGATCATGAAATGCGATGACATTGCTTAAAAGTCATTCAATTTATTGATTCAAGTTCATTCAACTGTTTAATATGCAGTGGTTCCATGATATAACTGTAAGATCTGAAGTGGAAAAGTTGACTCGTTGCCTTCTTCAGTTGCCATTTGTATTATTGGGCTTCTACATCTGACATCCAATTATTATTTACACAAGAATCCATAGTTAATTACACAGCCACTCTTGAGAAATAGGAACGTCTGTGTGTATATTGTAAGATGTTCACTTTCAATAGATGGCCCGTATTGTCCAGAGATTCAGGTTCAAATGCGAACGCTCTAACATTTAATAACTTTATTCGATTCTTAACGAGATTCAAGTCTGTAAATGTCGCGACACAAACTCTCGGCAGCAAATTACATATTTTGTGGTAATAAATAATTGATTGACTCACAGCGAACACAATGAATCTACAATTGCTCATAGATAGTAGACCAAAAGTCGCATCAACTGTCATGTTAAATATGTGCTGAAGAATTCTATTAGAGGCAGAGTCTCATAAGCCATGGTTCTAAGCTTTTAGTTGTGCTTTGAACTCAGGAAGCTGAGTTTCTGCTGTTGTTTTATATTCATCCATCAAATTTGCTTCTGGTCATTCAGCCATCAGGACCAGCAGACTAGACAGTACATGATCACATTGTATCGATTTTTCATTCTCACGTGCTCCGGTCTTTTCAGGTAATCGTAATCGTAAACTAGGTATTTCTACAGCTCCCACAGTGGTGAAGTCTCGGGAACCAACTTATTCACAGGCGCTTAATCAAAATACAATCGAGGTAGCAAGACACAAGGCAGTCTTCAGGCGGCTTAAGTATTAACAGAATACACAGGGCACTCGTAACATCGATGGACCAGAGGATGAAAGATCGGGCTGTTGCCGAAGAGACACGCAGACGCAAGCAAGCAAGCATTATAATTTTACGAGGCCTTGATTTGAGTTCGGCGACGGTGCTTTAACTTGAAGACGACAATTACTCCAGATCTAGACAAGCCGATGATGATGAAGACAACGATGACGATGATGATAATGATGAGCATGTTGCTGATTATGACGATGATGAGGATGAGGATGAAGCGGAAGAAGAGAGCGATGATGGATGCCTTGGTATTTCTCTATCCATCTGTAACATTCGTCAACAAGGAACCTCACATTTATTGACGTTGTTTGAAAGCAGCGTTGCTTTAAGTTTCATTGTTTAATGCGGCCTCAGCAACTGAAGGTGATGTCGTTGTTTGAAAATCGCAATGTGATGATTCAAATCGATGTTGGCCTTCCATGCGGAGATATAGAAGAAAGAACTTAACCAGATGTGTTTCCTTAATTGTATTTCCGCATTGGCTACAAAACTCATCCTTGGTCCGACTTCTAGTGAAGATGAATCATTTTACTCAGTGATTAAAGATCATCAACACGATTCACGTCCGTGTTAGTAACATCAAATCCTTCTGCCACTTTCAAACGAAAGAGGACAGAAGATATATGCTTGAAGAAGGCAGATTGTTACTTAAAATAGGATATAATATACAATATTAATAAGCATATTTATGTGTGGTATAATGCATATAGCAAAATTTAATTTGCATAAATGGTAAATCCGCTGGAAACATCGTTACTATTCTTGCCGCATTGAAATCCTTCATATGCTAAATCTACGAAAGTAAAACTTGTTTAGTCGACTGCTGTATCGAAGTCTTAATGTCAGTGTTTAGGCTAAAGCTTTAGTTACACATTCTTAAACTATTTCACTAAGCCAAGATTATGTCATGATTGTGATATTGTTAAATCACTGTTTTGTCAGAGAAGTGAGCATGCTATGTCTGCCAAAATTGGTAGCTGTCTGTATAACAACGTGTACACGACATTTTGATTCTGTACTTTCTAGCTCCGTGGTGTCAAATTTTACTTATAAATATACAAAACAACCGTTGACTCGATACGTGTATTAGATACAGTTGAATTGCTTTGTAACTGCATCACATTCAGAATAGCAATCCTAACAACGTTTCTGATTGAGTTCCGGTCCGCATTCAATTGACCGCATTCAAGTGACTTCTTAACCCATTTTTGCCCGCATTTTTTCTCGTTGTTATTCTTTTACACTATTGCTTCAGTGACAAAATGAAGAGGAAAAATACTCTGCGCAATTTGGTTGTAATTTTTCCATAAAAATTTGCACAAAACATGTTTGTTCTACAAGTGGAACTGTGGGAACGTCAGGGTACATGAACACTGTAGTAAGATAAGTTCTGATTTAGTTCTGACGAAGCTTCTAGTGAAGCTAAAAAGCACCAAATTGAATAAAATTTCAGTCAGTAGTAACTAGAAATTTGGCCATGAGTCCTAAACGACATAGCTTGCTTGTCTAGTGGGTTTTGTGAAAGTCTAGGAAGCAACTTTCATATAATGTTGTACTTTATTCGTATTACCCACGCGCGCCCAGTGGCATAAAACCGGCCAACCGCCGCACGCACAAACGGACGCATAAACTGATCAACACACACACGCATGCGCGTTCAACCCAATAACCGATCAATAGATCCACCAGCTCGCACACTCATAAACCGAACAGCCTTCGCACGCACGAGCAGACGCATAAACTGATCATCACACGCACGCACGCACCTACCAACCAACTGATCAATACACCCAAGCGCGCCAAGACGCATAAACTAACCAACACGAGCACGCGAGCACCACCCAGTAAACCTTTCAATAGACCCACGCACGAACGGACGCATAAACTGATAAACACGGCACGCGCGCGCTCCACACAATAAATCGATCAATAGTCCAACACGCGCACAGACGCATAAACCGAACAAACCGTCTCACGCACGATCGGACACCAATACTGATCAACACACGCACCCGCGAACTACCCGATTAACCGACCAACAGACCCAAACGCGCACTAACCAAAGAACCGATCAAAAGACACACGGGCGCACTACCCAATAAACCGCGCGTGCGTGTTTTGATCAGTTTATGCGTCTGTGCGCACGTGGGTCTATTGATCGGTTGATGGGGTGGACCGCGCTTGCATGTGTTGATCAGTTTATGCGTCCGTTCCTGCGTGCGGCGGTTGGTCGGTTTATGCGTCTGGGCGCGCGTGGGTCTATTGATTGGTTTATTGGGGGGGGGGAGGGGACTCGCGTGCGTGTGTTGAATGTTTTATTCGTCTGATAGTGCGTGCGGCGGCTGTTCGGTTTATGCGTTTGAGTCTATTGATCGGTTTTTTGGGTGGTGCGTTCGTTTGTCTGTTAAACGGTCTGTTTCGTAGATCGCGCGTCGGTCTGTTGGTCGGTTAGTCGGGCGGTGCGCGGGTGCGTGTGTCGATCGGTTTATGCGTCTGTTCGTGCTTGCGGCGGCTTTTTTCGGTACATGCGTCGGAGCTATGGTGTGTCTGTTGAAAGGTTTACTGGGTGGTGCACACGTGCTTGTGTTGGTCAATTTATGCGGCTGGGCGCGTGGGTCTATTGATCGGTATATTGGGTGCATCGGCGAGCGTGTGTTAATTTCTTTATACGTCTGTTCGCGCGTGCGGCGGCTGGTCGGTCGATACGTCTGTGCGCGCGTGGGTCTATTGATCGGTTTATTGGGTGGAGCGCGCGTGCGTGCGTGTGTTGATCAGTTTTTGCGTCTATTCGTGCTTGCGGAGGCTGCTCAGTTCATACGTGTGCGCAAGCGTGTTGCTATTGATCAGTTTATTGGGTGGAATGGGCGTGCGTGTGTTAATCAACTGATGCGTCCGTTCGTGCGTGCGGCGTCTGGTCGGTTTATTCGTCTGTGCATGCGTGAGTCTAATGATCGGTATATTGGGTAGTGCGCCCGCGTGTCTGTTGATCGGATCGCCTGCGTGTGATGATCAGTTTATTCGTCCGTTCGTGCGTGCGTTTATGTGTCTGGGCGCGCGTGGCTCTGTTGGTCGGTTTATTCGGTAGTCGCCCGTGTGTTTGTTTATCGGTCTTTGGGTAGAGCGCGCGTGCCTGTTTTGATCCGCTTGTGCGTCCGTTCGTGCGTGCGGAGGCTGTAGGGCTAATGCGTCCGCGCCCGTGTGTCTGTTGGTTCATTGGTTAGAGCGCGCTTGGGTCTGTTGGTCTGTTAATCGGGTAGTTCGCGAGTGCGTGTGCTGATCAGTATAGGCGACTAATCGTGCGTGAGACGATTTGTTCGGTTTATGCGTCTGTGCGCGCGTGGGTCTTTTAATCTGTTGATAGGGTGGAGCGCGCGTGCGTTTGTTGCTCCATTTATGCGTCCGTTCGTGCGTGCGGCGTTTGGTCGGTTTATGCGTCTGGACGCGAGTGGGTCTATTTATTGGTTTGTTGGGAGATGCGCGCGTGCGTGTGTTGATCTGTTTATGTGTCAGTTTGTGTTTCCGCAGGCTGTTCGGTTCATACGTGTGCGAGAGAGTGTCGTTGTTGATCGGTTTATTGGGTGGCAAGGGCTTGCGCGTGTCAATCAAGTGATGCGTCCGTTTTTGCGTGCGGCGTTTGGTCGGTTTATGCGTCTGTGTGCGCGTGAGTCTAATGATCGATTTATTGGGTAGTGCGCCCGTGTATCTTTTGATCGGTTTATTGGGCAGAGCGCGCGTGGGTCTATTGGTCAGTTTATCGGGCAGCGCGCGGATGCGTGTGTTGATCAGTTTGTGTCTGAGCGCGTGTGAGTCTGTTGATCGGTTAATTTGGTGGAGCGCACTTGCGTGTGATGATCAGTTTATGCGCCCGTTCGTGCGTGAGGCGGTTGATCGATTTATTCGTCTGGGCGCGCGTGGCACTGTTGATCGGTTTATTGGCTAGTGCGCCCGTGTGTCTGTTGATCGGTTTAATGGGTAGAGCGCGCGTGGGTCGGTTGGTCGGGTGCGTGTGTATATCAGTATAGGCGTCTAACCGTGCGTGAGACGGTTTGTTCGGTTTATGCGTCTGGGCGCGCGTGGGTCTTTTGATCTGTTGATAGGGTGAGGCGCGCGTGCGTTTGTTGATCAATTTATGCGTCCGTTCGTGCGTGCGGCGGTTGGTCGGTTTATGCGTCTGGGCGCGCATGGGTCTATTGATCGGTTTATTGGGTGGTGCGCGCGCGCGTGTGTTGATCGTTGTATTCGTCTGTTCGCGTGTGCGGCGGCTGTTCGGTTTATGCTTCTGCGCGCTCGTGGATCTATTAATTGGTTTATTCGGTGGAGCGCGCGTGCGTGCTTCGATCAGTGTGTGCGTCTGTTCGTGCTTGCTGCTGTTCGGTTTATTCGTCGGAGCGGGTCTATTGACAAGTTTACTGAGTGGTGCTCGCGTGCTCGTGTTGGTCAGTTTATGCGTCTTGGCGCGCGTGGGTGTATTGATCGGTTTGTTGGTAGGTGCGTGCGTGCGTGTGCTGATCAGTTTATGCGTCTCCTCGTGCGTGCGTAAGGTGTTCGGTTCAAACTTGTGCGCGTTGCTATTGATCGGTTTATTGGGTGAATAGCGCGTGCTTGTGGTAATCAATTGATGCGTTCGATCGTGCGTGCGGCGTCTGGTCGGTTTATGCGTCTGGGCGCATGTGGGTCAATTGATCGTTTTATTAGGTGGAGCACGTGCGTGTAATGATCAGTTTATGCGACTGTGCGCGCGTCGGTCTATTTATCGGTTGATGGTGTGGAGCGCGCTTCCGTTTGTTGATCAGTTTATGCGTCCGTTCGTGCGTGCGTCTCCTCGTGCGTGCGTAAGGTGTTCGGTTCAAACTTGTGCGCGTTGCTATTGATCGGTTATTGTGTGGAGCGCGCGTGCGTGCGTCGATCAGTGTGTGCGTCTGTTCGTGCTTGCGCTGTTCGGTTTATTCGTCGGAGCGAGCGTGGGTCTATTGAAAAGTTTACTGGGTGGTGCGCGCGTGCTCGTGTTGGTCAGTTTATGCGTCTTGGCGCGCGTGGGTGTATTGATCGGTTTGTTGGTAGGTGCGTGCGTGTGATGATCAGTTTATGCGATGGCTCGTGCGTGCGGAGGGTGTTCGGTTCAAACGTGTGCGCGTTGCCATTGATCCGTTTATTGGGTGGAAAGCGCGTGCGTGTGGTAATCAATTGATGCGTTCGTTCGTGCATGCGGCGTCTGGTCGGTTTATGCGTCTGTGCGCATATGGGTCAATTGATCGGTTTATTAGGTAGAGCGCACGTGCGTGTGTTGATCAGTTTATGCGTCCGTTCGTGCGTGCGGCGACTGTTCGGTTTATGCGTGTGCGCGCTGGTGGATCTGTTGATCGGTTTATTGGGTTCAACGCGCATGTGTGTGTGTGTTGATGAGATTATGCATCCGTTCGAGCGTGTGGCGGTTTGTCGGTTTATGCGTCTGTGCGTGCGTGAGTTTATTGATCGGTTAATTGGGCAGTGCGCCCGTGTGTCTGTTGATCGGTTTATTGGGTTCAACGCGCATGTGTGTGTGTGTTGATGAGATTATGCGTCCGTTCGAGCGTGTGGCGGTTTGTCGGTTTATGCGTCTGTGCGTGCGTGAGTTTATTGATCGGTTAATTGGGCAGTGCGCCCGTGTGTCTGTTGATCGGTTTATTGGGTAAAGCGCGCGTGGGTCTATTGGTCGGTTTATCGGGCAGCGCGCGGATGCCTGTGTTGATCAGTTTATGTGTCTGAGCGCGCGCGGGTCTATTATTGATCGGTTGATTTTGTGGAGCGCGCTTGCGTGTGATGATCAGTTTATGCGTCCGTTCGTGCGTGCGTGCGGCGGTTGATCGATTTATGCGTCTGGGTGCGCGTGGCTCTGTTGATCGGTTTATTGGGTAGAGCATGCGTGGGTCTGTTGGTCGGTTTATCGGGCAGTGTGTTTTATATGCGTCTGTTCATGCGTGCTTCGGCTGTTCGATTTAGGCATGTGTCCGCGCGTGTATCTATTGATCGGTTTATTGGGCAGTGCGCGCGCGCGTATGTTGATCTGTTTATGCGTCTGTTCGTGCGTACGGGGACGCATAAACATTTAGTCGGTGGCCAGTTGCTGCTACTGGTCCTGCGGAGTGCCGACACTAATTAAGTGGTCAGCTACTACTATTACTTCTACTACCACAATGTATTTAAAAGGATTAATACCTTACTCTGTCTTCCTGATAACTTTGGTAAGCTATGCTAAGGTCCTTTGCTACGAGGCATTCCTGTTGCTACGGTCAAGAGATCTTATCTGGGGCTACTGTTTCTGGCCATTCTATCGAGACTTATCATTTTCGAGGGGTTTTAGACACGTTAACAAATACACATGAAAGTTGAAGCAAACTGAGGGGAAACAAGGTGTGGACGCGATGAGCAAGGAGACAATATAAATTATTATCTCCTTCAGGCTTGAATTAATCCATCATAGCGGAGGGGTCAGCCACTGGGATGTGCTTCTCCTCTCGACTCTCAAGCTGGAGAAAATATTTACGATATGTTAAGTGTAATAGATACGCACCGCTTCAGTTTGTTGTCTAGCACTATAAACAATGTCTAGATTTTTTTCTTGTCTAGATATTTACATCGAACGTCACCTTGGATGCCAATGTCATTGCGTATCGTAGAGATGGCTTGGCTTACCGGTGATTCTGCACACGTGCAGGCCAACATCTTTAAGAGGGTGTTCTGACCGACCCAGGTAAGTCACATTTGTCTGTGCATCCATCATGTAACCCACCTCTCACCTTTGTCAAGAGTTGCTGTTAATTGTAGAGTACCAATTACTTTTGAAATAATTCTGGAGATGCTTGAAACTGAAAGAGTTATGCTGACTTCAGCAGTCTTCTTAACTGAATCACTGATTCAGTGACTGAATCGTCCGCTTTTCAATCCTCGACCAAACGACACCAGCCTCAACAGACTGCCTCCCTTCATCTGGCTAGCCATTAGGCCTAAAGTTTAGAACCCCTCTGCATTCAAGTTGCCTTCTTGCTTAAGCTGGGCAGTCTTCTAGGTCCTGTTTGAACTGCTTGTTCAAACAGTACGCCGCCAACTCCAATCAAATCTTCTTAAAATTTGTAGTTCGCAGAGTATTTGAAGAGGCTTTCCATTGGACGAGGATATTTTGCTGTCAAGAGCGCTATAGAAGTTAGATTATATAAGCAAGACGCGGTTTATTATGTAATTAGAAGTCTGACTAACCGCAGGTTTTCAAACCAAGACAATGAGAGCATCGTAAAATGACAAGTTTTGTCTGGATATAAGTAACAAATTTCCCAGGTCATCAATGACAAACAGTTTTGCACGCGTGTGAACTGTACAAGGCGCTTTATAAATTCTCAAAGACGACCAGTTAAGTAAACTGCATAGGTACAGCTAATAAATTAGTTCTGGCGCTCTTTATCAATGACAAACTGCACAACTAGTTAATTCTGTAAGAGTGAACTGAACTGGGTGCGAGAGACAATAATAATAAATGTCTAGTTATGTAAAATTATAATTTATTTGCATATAGCAGCGGTGTACAAGGACATCTTAGTGCTGCCGACAGCACACAATCTTTGAATAATCAGAGGTTGCAAACACTGATGTGACATTTCATCCAATGTGCCTCTTTATCTTGAAGGGCGCTATTTTGATTACGTTATGGACTTCTCTGAAGTAGGGACCAGGATCCTTTCTAGATTTTGCTTGTACCTAAAAGATCCCGTCATGGGAACCATGGCAGCCATATGGATTCAGCCAGATGGCATGGCCGCATTCTTCAGCAGTCTGTTCTTCTTTGCATTAAAACTTTCCATTCAGATCCGCGTCCGTAATTCGGGCATTTGGCAAAGCAGTCGGTTGGGTTGAATTTCCAGCTACATCCAGCCTACATTTGTCATACATTAAATAACTTCCAAAGTTCCATTTTCAGCAAAAATAAATATTCAACATTTTCACAGTAATTTTAAAAATAGATTTTACATCGTTAGTGATCACAAAAACACTGTACAGAGTAACTAATCAGGTATGTTCGGAGGTCACAAACAGACACGTATGCTCGCGACTGCATGGATACCCAAGCCAGAAGACGCATTGGAACAAGTTATCCATAGCTTTCAGGGCCTCGTGTCGTCGTGGATTCTTTGTTCGAGAGGCTTTGGGTCACCACAACAGCAACTGAAATAACAAGAAAAACAACAATGCTATTCGAAAGTATGCAGGCAACAAAATAACCAAAAAAGGAATAAAGACCCTTGTTTCTATATAGATATGTTTCTAATCAGATATTCTGCAGAAAACAAAGACGTAGACGACAAACATGATATTCAGCGACAAGACTTTTGTCAGTATATCAAGATCTGCTTTCTCACCAATTTTTAAAAGTTTGACACTAAATTATTACTGAAATTTTATACCACCCTTCTTCCAAAATCTTTTGCTCAGAAGTGCATACACATGCCTCGACAGCGCAATTTGTGTGCAAAGGACTTGCTCAAGGTCCCCATACAGTGACTGACACCCCGGACGAGGCTCGAACCCGCCTGCTCTAACTGATCAGCCGCTGTGCCACACCAAATATCAGTAGTATACAGTAGGCAAAAGCAGCTTGAGAAGGAGTATGTGTACACACCTAAAACAACCTTTAGCTAGTCATCCATTGCCTTCCAAGAGTGGTCTCTATATGGAAAATGACGTAGGAAATGACGCAGGTTAGCGTTGGTGGCCAGTTCCATCTTCGACTGTCCAAGCTCCATCTCTATCGTCTGTACAGATGATCCGCCGATCATCACGGTAGCTTTCATGGTGTACACGAGAGAGCCCATACGTCACCCGCTGTGTTCCGTGCGTGGCATCCGACCGCCCTACCAGTGATGTCGAGATTACAATGGATCAGCAATCAACTACATAAGAAAATAAAAATCAAAAACATCGCCCTCCTCCTTTATCCAGGCTTGGGACTGGCACTGCCCGAAATCGAACATTGGCGGAGTTACCTGAAACAACAACAACATGGTGGGGCGTTAGTCAATTCCATTGCCTCCATTTCTAGACTATAACAAAAAGCTGAGCTAACAATGAGATAAAGAGAGAACAAAATGTTGCATAATGATACCCACACTTGTGAAGTCGATGTGACCGGGCCATGCACACGATCCTTGCTGTCGACGCATCTTCCATTTTCTTCCAGTTGCATCCTACATTTCTGGTTAATTTTGCCGCAATAGAAAGAAGGGCGAACAAACACACACGGTCGAACGGAAAAATGGACGAAAGGAAAACGTTGGTCAGTTTTCCGCTGATTCGAAAAACAGGGAAAACGAATCAACGAACAAACGGACCAACCACAAAAGGGACCTAATGAAAAATCGAACGAAAAACGGACCAAACGAAGGCTGGTCAGTTTATCGGAAAAACGGACAGACAAAAGGGGAAAAACAAAGGAACGTTGGCCAGTTTTTCCGTTGATTCGAAAAACAGGGAAAACGAATCAACGAACAAACGGATTAACCACAAAAGGGACCTAATGAAAAAATCGAACGAAAAACGGACCAAACGAACGTTGGTCAGTTTTTCGGAAAAACAAAAGGAAAAAAGGGAAAAGGAAAAAAGAGAAAAGGAAAAAAGGGAAAAGGAAAAAAGGGAAAAGGAAAAAAGGGAAAAGGAAAAAAGGGAAAAGGAAAAAAGGGAAAAGGGACAAAAGGGAAAAAACAAAGGAACGTTGGCCAGTTTTTCCGTTGATTCGAAAAACAGGGAAAACGAATCAACGAACAAACGGACCAACCACAAAAGGGACCTAATGAAAAAATCGAACGAAAAACGGACCAAACGAACGTTGGTCAGTTTTTCGGAAAAACAAAAGGAAAAAAGGGAAAAGGAAAAAAGGGAAAAGGAAAAAAGGGAAAAGGGACAAAAGGGAAAAAACAAAGGAACGTTGGACAGTTTTTCCGTTGATTCGAAAAACAGGGAAAACGAATCAACGAACAAACGGACCAACCACAAAAGGGACCTAATGAAAAAATCGAACAAAAAACGGACCAAACGAACGTTGGTCAGTTTTTCGAAAAAACAAAAGGAAATAAGGGAAAAGGGGCAAAAGGGAAAAAACATAGGAACGTTGGACAGTTTTTCCGTTGATTCGAAAAACAGGGAAAACGAATCAACGAAGAAACGGACCAACGGTACCTACGAAAAAAGGCCCAACGGAAAAACGAATCACCGGAAAAACGGACCAACCAAAATGTCACTTTTCCGTAGATTCGTTTTTCCGAACGAACAGAAAAACCCTCATGAAAACCCCTTCGTATGACCACCATTTCTGCCGCCAGTAGCATCGAACATGGTGATCATAGAAGGGAAAATAAAAACCTCTCTATACCTTTCCCGTCGAATAGCGAGATCCATCCGACGTCGCTCCCTGTGCCGTAGAGATGAAAGTCCTCCGTTGCTCTGAAAGAACAAAAACAGAGCATATGTGACCGTTTCTTGCCCATGCCTTCGCCCCGCTTAAAGTCAATTTCTGCCGCTAGCAATAATCTAGACTGTAGAACGGAAAACGGGAGCCTGTTTGCAGCTGTTTCACTTGATCAGGGCAAAGACTTGAATCTATGAGCATGATTTTCCCATATCCGTCTTTATCGTGGTTGTCATATTTACTGTTATGAATATCTTTAATGAAATCAGTTACTAATTAGCTTTTAAAAAAAACGTTACGTAACGTTCAGCAAACCTCACCCACCCTCGTCACGCTTCGTAACGTTTTGTAACAACCCACCCACCCCTCGAGCGTTACGTAATTATGCAATGACCCCTTATGGAAAAATAAAACAATAACACCTTTGCGAGGTAAGCTTACGTAAAAATATCGCTATATTACAGTATTGCATTGCAGAATGCAGTAGCCTAAAAAATCAAAAAATTATCACAACAGAAAAGAGCAGACAACCGAAAATTGCAGCAACATAAGAAAACTATAAAGAAACTTCGGCACAAGACTGGCGATTGCAACATATCGCCAATGTCGCAGCCCAGGAAATGTGTTACATAAGGGGCCATCCATATATTACGTAAATGGGATTTTCGGTGCCCCTTCCCTGTTGCACCGCGTTCATTTTGTGGACCCCTCCCCATTATACCCAATAATGCAAAGGTCAAAGACACCTTCTACGCACCATTGCAGAGGTTAAATAGCTAAAGAAAAAGGTTAAATGGGCTGTGTTTGACACAGGCTATTTTAGTTAAGCATCATATTTACCCAGGCCTTTCAGAAGTCAGGATCATTTACACAATTTAGGTCCCTCACTTTCCTAACTCTTACGTCTTATTGAAATAACAAATGGTAAGGTCTATAATCTATCTATAGATCAAAAATCAAATGAATCTACAATAAAATTTATTTAACAATAGCTTCTCTTGTCTTTTATTTTGCAAATCCTTTAATTGTTTCTCGAGAATTCTCCTTTTCGTGCAATATCACAGCTAATAATTAAGTAGGCATTGTTCAGTTCATTCAACCACTGTTGTTGATTAATTGCTGAACAATGGTGATTTTTAATTTTTTCCAATACATTGAAAGTTCTTTTGCTAGTAGCCACTGATGCTGGAAAACTGATGAAACTATGGAGTGCAACAGTAATATTATGAAATGTTCAGTCAAATTTTTAAATCCCCAAATAAATGCAAACAAATTGAAAAAATCTTAATTTGGTTCATACTTAAGGCCTGTATTTATATTTTAATGTCATCTAACGAGTGAAAACAGTGTTGCAAACGTGAATGTAGGTTACAAAAGTGAGGCAATATATATATATATATATATATATATATATATATATATATATATATATATATATATATATATATATATATATATATAATCTCAATATCAATTACTGTAGGCCTATAATCATGTATGAAGACTCAAGTTGTGCTTAACATTGTGTCCATATATTTCAAAACTAGGTCACAGAATTTACTCGTTTTCCTTAAAAATAATCATCGACTTGTTGAAAATTATCGAGGCGGCGAGGAATATTTAATTAAGAAAAACCATTAGTGGTATCATCTTTGAAGCTACATTAATCCGCACGATATCATTAAGCTGCATTTATTTTCGTTACTGCAGTTAATGCGCTTGTCAATTTTTATTTAATTAGCTGTTTAATTAGCTATTTAATTCGCTACAAAACTCTTGAGTCGCAAATTGATATGATGAATGTGATAAAGCAGATATTTTTTTTAAATTTATTATAGTTCGTTAAAATAATTGTTTCCTGTAAGTAAAATTATCAAGCAATGTATTACAGAACTTAGTTAATTTTAATTTTGTAGGCCCATATTAATTCAAGGCCCCTTTTGAACCAGAGACCCGGACCAGGAGGCCAGCCTGGCCCCCCCTCTGATAAGGCCTGTATTTACCAGCTTAAATATGTTAACTGTTATTAAGATACAAAAAACTAACACATACATACAATTGATTAAGAAGTCTGTGATTGGGTTTACAGTTCTGATTTTAATATTCTGTATTGTGGACGTCTCAATTAAAGTTATATTTGCGTACGTAAATATTTTCTGGGCCCCTCCCAAACCATACGCAAAATCGCCGAAATTCGAAACGCCACTGCGTACGTAATATGTTCCCTAACTGCAGAGGGAGAAATTCACTCACCCGTGATGATGGCGTCTGATTGGCTGCATTGACGAGTCCCCCGAGTCCCGGAAGAAACAGTTGCATCCCCTTGATCTCTTCCTTAGACTGTGAACACATTGCACAACTGGCCAAAACCTGTGGGGTTTGCCCCTTCTGCGAATTACAAAACTTGTAAACAACAGCTCCCTCAACACCTCGTAATCTGTGATTCTTCAATTTCCATTATCATTGATACACTTCAAAAATATCCAGTTAGAGATCTGGCTAAAGTTAATGCACACACCTTCCACATTACACGATGCACTAAACACACAAGATGAAACCTTGACAGATGAAGATAGAGATAAACCTCTACCTCGACATAAGTTGCACCATTTGTCTAATTGTGCCATTCCATCTGTCTGATTTTAGTCCTGTCAAGTCTTATCGAGTCCTAAAGACCTTCCCAGCCAGTCTATCATCTGACGAAAGGTCAGTCCTTCGTTCAATCGTCCGTCAGTCCGTAGTCCATGTCTGACGTCTGTCCTTTCATCCAAGTTGCAAGTCCATTCTCCAGACCGTTAGTCCATTCGACCGAGCATCTGTCCATCCATCCAGCCGTCCATCTGTCCGTTGGCCTGTCCATAGAAAGTCGATCCGTTCCAATGTCCGTCCTAACCGATCCGAACCGATCAACACAGTTTGTTCTATCGCATCCGACAGTCAGTCTATCCAGTGCAATCGTCCATCCATCCACGTTGATCGTCAATCTGCAGGCAGTCAGTCGTCACTCCGTACATTCGTCAAGCCGCCTATCAGACAGTCCACCCATATGTCAGCCGGTTTATTCAACCCATGAAATAAAAGAAATTAAAATTAAAAAATTAAATGAAAAATAATAATAAAATTTCCCTGTTTTCCCCATTTTGCCCTAACAATTTTCCCCAATTTCCATTCAATTCCTGTTTCCCCATTTTGCCCTCACAATTTTCCCCAATTTCAGTTCAATTCCTGTTTCCCCATTTTTCCCAAAAAATAGCTTTTAATTTGGAGTAATTTTTCAATTATCATTTACTTTTATATTCATCCGGTTGAATAGATGGCTGACTAATGGATCGACTGCCGGATAGGCAGCTGGACGAATGCACGGATTGACGACCGACTGCCACAGACCGATGATCGACTAAGATGGACAGGGATCGCATTAGAACAACTGACTGTTAGATAAGATGGAACAAGCTGTGATGATCGGTTAAGATAAGTTAAGATGGGCACAAGAATGGATCAGCGATCTACAGACAGGCCAACGGACGGATAGACAGCTGGATGGATAGACAGATGCTCGGTCGAACAGACCAACGGTCTGGGGAACAGACTTACAAAATGGATAAACGGACGGACATCGGATATGGACTACGGACTGATGGATGGTTGAACGAAGGATTGACCTTTCGTCAGATGATGGACTGGCTGGGAAGGTCTTAAGGGCTCGACAGGACGAGACAGAACTAAGGCCAGAAAGATGGAATGGCACAATCAAACAGACAATGCAAAGTGTGTCAAGGTAGGGTTAATCTCGACCTTTATCCCCCAAGGTTTATCTTGTGTGCATAGCGCAAAATGTAACATACAAGCTATGCACATCAACTTAGGCCAGATCCCTAACAGAGATTCTTGAAATCTATCAAAGAATGAAAATCGAAGAACATACACAGAGCCGAGCCGGCCATACGAGCTGTTAAAGGAACCGCTGTTGACAAGCTTCAACGCAGAAGGCGGTGAACGTCCACAAATCTTGACCGACTGGGCAATGTGTCCACGGTCAATAGAAGAGACTAAGGAGTGGCAATTGTTCCGTCCCGAGTCTCTGGAGTCCATCCCGAGCCTCTGGAGTCCGTCCCGAGCCTCTGGAGTCCGTCCCGAGCCTCTGGAGTCCGTCCCGAGCCTCTGGAGTCCGTCCCGAGCCTATGGAGTCCGTCCCGAGCCTCTGGAGTCCGTCCCGAGCCTCTGGAGTCCGTCCCGAGCCTCTGGAGTCCGTCCCGACATCGCAGCTACAAAGAAAGATGAGCACTCGAGTATTACAGGAATCTTCAGTTTAAGTAACAGGCTAAGAACCACACACTTAACTCGCAAATGAATTGAATTATTGAAGTACAGGCTTCTCTTTAGAAAGTAAAATGAAGCAATGATCAGGTGAAATTGCAAAGGTGACTGTCCAAATAGTTAACAAAGAAGTGAAACCAGAGTTGCATAAACATACCACTTCTCAACTATCGATTATTCAGATTAGAGCAGCTTGTGAAATAAAGGCATATTTATCTGAGATAACCTATCTGAGTGCAAGAACTGTCCATAACATCATAGACAGGATGTGAACAAAGAGGAACTGAGTGGAGTTTTTTTTTCTAAACCCAGATTGATGGAATCCTTGTAGGAGCAGATCATAACCTTCCAAACAGTCTCAACAAGAAACTGATTATCTATAATACTAGTCTACTATTCAAACTACAAAAATAACAATTATTTCATCCCTTTGTCAAAATTGGCAACCATGGCCTATCCGAACTCTTACAAGCTATGGTATCTCAACACCAAAATATACTGTGACAATTAACAACGTTTTGAAGCTCATGAATGTGTGCTCTAATCTTTTATTCTAATATGCCAACTAAATCTAATATACTATCTAAATCTAGTAGGCCTATGCCAACTAAATATCATACATCACTTGAAATCGTTCAAATTTCACCAAACTCCGATACAAAATGAAAGAAATGCACTTCAATTATTTTTTGCAAATAATTCAACCCTTAACAGCATCTCCAAAATGAAGTAAGCGCTAAGTTGCATTGGATCTGATCCTACTGCGCTTTAGTTAAGTTAGCAGTCTTATTCTGACTAGCTGCTATTTTGGTCTAGGCCTAAATGATGCACACATTGTAAGTTACAAAACAGGAAGCCAGTCTTGTTAAGAATATTACAACGGTTCTTAATAAGTGAGGTCTTGCCTAAAATACCAGTTAAGCTTTGTTCTTTAAACTGCGTAGTTTGACTCCAATCGAAATACTAGAAAATTTAACTCCTCATCGCATCAAAAGGCAATAATACTGTTGTTTTTTTTATAAAGAATACAAGCCAGATAACTAAAACGAGGTGAATAAAACTAAACAAATTTTATAACACATGGACCTTGATTTAGAAAAGTTGATAATGGACATACCGTGTTCTTATTCTTGCAATGACCTTCCTATTTTCCACTTAGCCGCCGGGGGCGCCGCTGGTTTTGAGCGACGGTTTAAAAATGTTAAGTTAAAATTACAACACATGTCCAGTTAAACAAATTTTATAATATATGTACCTTGGTCTTGAAAAGTAGAAAATGGACATTCCTGGTTCATATCCTGTTATTTCATGCACGTCGGCGGCTAGGTGGAAAATAGAAAGGTCATTGCAACTTACGGACCTCCGAAACTCGGAGTTCTGACATAATTCTATCTGCCAAGCAAGACACGTGTAAACCGTTACACAGAAATTATATCGCCCTTCTTCCTTCGAATTTGACACGAGGAGTAAAATATCTTTTCATACCTTGAGTTTTCGAAGACTTGGACGAATGTGGACGAAGCTGGCCAGCTTAGTCCGTTCCTTTCGCAGACTTTCAGCCTACTGCGCTTGTCCTCAGCTGTCTCTGCCGCACTCCTTGTTCGGTTCCGGCGCTCAATAATTCAGCCAATCAGCAGTCTTCGTCACCGGCGAACAGTTATATACCGCATTTATATAATGGAAACATCAGCGATAGGTTATACGATCAGAATCTTGGCTTTATCAATAATTTGCCGAATGTCACCATATAGAATTTTTTTGGCCTTGAAATCCCAGTAATTTTTTTTGTCAATTAATTTTTTATAGGCCTCTAATTATGTTTCTTATCTTGTCCAGCAGACTTAGGCGATGACTGACTTTTACTAATCGATTAGTTGATTAATTTGATGAAACGATTATTCGTCAAGGGAATGCTCTGTAGCACAGGTAGCCTAACTATGGAAGTAGCAATGCATCTTATTTAGACCTGTAGCCTGACAAAGAAGACATATTTCTTTGTGTTTCATTACTATTTGCAAATTGCATGTGTAACATAGACTTATTTATTTATATATTCTGAAATTATATCGCCCTTCTTCCAACAGTTTTTGCTCAGAAGTGCATACGCCTTGACGGTGCAATTGTGCGCGAAGGACTTGCTCAAGGTTCCTAGGCCTACACAGCGACGCTTCGGGTGAGGGTCGAACTCACTCGCTGAGCGCACACTGACCAGCGTTATGGGCCGACCGCTTTAACAATTGGCCACCGCACCACACAATATCAGCCTTGCATGACTGCCAACAGTTAAATTCGACACCTGTGATAATTTGTCATCATTCAGTGAAAGTGTACGAATACATTAAGATAAAAATGATGAAATTAAATGTTGTATTTTTTTGACCAAAAGTACATGTAGTATTCATTAAAAAACGCCGCAGACGCAGATTTATGAAAGTTGGTGAACAGCTTTCAAAAATGAATGTAAACATTGCAATGCGAATTTGTTGGAACGAGCTGTGGTTACCTCGAACAATCCTTCTAGCCGTTACTGAACTCTCTTCTCTATATTCCTCCAAGCACGTCTTATAGGCCATACCTAGCTACTCCTAAAACCTCTCCGTACCTTTCCAGTCACCAGCGAGGAACTAGAGCACACAAACCATACTCTGCAACTTCATCTGGTTCCTTGCGCTCTGCTGATCGTCCTGATCTTTTCTTTCCTACATGTATGTAGGACTAAGACTGCCTTGGTCCAACGTCTGGCGTTTGCTGTTGGGGAGTTATCCTTCCTGTAATGACCATCCTTAGCCTCGGATCTCGAGGGCTAAACTAATGACTGACTGGCTTCTCTTCACCGGCTTCTCATTCTTAAAATTAAGGCATTTCTTTTTCTCCCGGGGTTCTCGTGATGAGAGCGCCTATGAATGGTCATTCTGCGAGAGGCGCTATATAAATCTAACGATACGATATATACTCTACCATCCAAAAACCACTCTCACTTCATCTCCGCATTGAGCTGTAGCAGAACACACGCGTGGGACAATCATGAATAGGGCTACCGCGGGTACCCCAGGTACTCGCGAGTAGGCCTACCCGACTATAAAATTACTCGAGTAATTTTTGTACTCGAGTACCCGCATGCTTCCACTTTCGGTCGGAAAATTGCAATTTCCGGTTCCAGACGGCTTTCTTCAGCCTATATTTTATTGTTTTGTGTAGGCCTGCTGTGTAGCAAATAAATTTCTGTTTCATTGGCTATTCAGTAGCTTGTTAGATGTTACATTGGATAGTTAGCTTTATTGGTGCGCCGGAGCTTTAGTTAGAACTTGCATGTATACCATGGTCTACTTAGTCTATAGCATGGTGCAGGCCTATTAGCCTAATAAGCACTTTCGGTATTACCGCGTACTCGAATATTCGCTAAGCTACTCGACCGGGTACTCGACTCCAAAACTACTCGTTAGCGGCAGGCTGGCAGCCATAATCATGAGGCGTCGTGTCTATGACCGCAGACAGATCGTGGCAGAAACAGAGGCGACTACGGTGCAGATATTTACACTTCATGCAGGCATTGGCAGAAGGCAGTTGCACACGAGAAGGCAGTTGCACACGAGGGAGAGGGCTTTGAACTGTATGCACTGTTAAATAGGGAGATATCATAGCATACTTACTGAATTCTTCCAAATCTCCTCGTTTATGGTAAATCAATTGCATTTGCTATCTAGGCCTATTTCAGCGTGCATTCAGTTCAAAGTCCTTGTTTTAGGTCCAAACTGGTTATTGCTCGAAATTAACTCACGGATCACAATCGTTTCCCTCGTTCTGCAGCTTCTTAACTGCCTACTCGCTAATTGCATTGGCATGCCCTTTTTTGCGCACTGACAGCGCTTCTGAACGGCTCGCATTACAAGAAGCGCTCCAGAAATGCTTAAATACAATACAATACAATACAATGTTCTCTTTGTTTCGCGAGTAAGCACCACTGTAATATGGCCCCAACTAAATATTTTACCACCATCGTGTCCTCCATATGGAATATCCTTCCTTTATCTTTAGGCCTATGTGCCATCATTCCTCAAAATTTCTAAACCATTTTCTACTCTCTGCGTTTTCACTCTGGGAGCGCTACCAAATGGCCAGTGAGCACAATGAGCGGCGCTATATAAATAGGCACATACAATATAAAATTTAATGATATCTCGAATCTCGCACGTCTACATATCCCTCCCGCAAGGTGGGACCTAGCGAGTGGAAAGTACAAAACTACAGAGGGTTTTATGAACCTGCTCGGACGTACCAACTACTTTACACCCTGCTGATACAAAAGTTGAAACGTTACCAAAATAAGGAAATTCCCAGACAATGAGCTAAATGTTATATAATTTTCGGCAAACGGCATACAACTTAGCTCTCTCAAATAAAGACTCCATGAACTTTATCCCACAAATATTAAATAGAAACAGGTACTAACAAACTCAACCATACGTAGCCATTATTAGGCCTATGGTCAACTGTTGCTGTTCCACTACAGCATTTCGCCGGCTGTATTGCCGAAATAAGCATAGTATACAAACATTATTATGTCATCATGTCTTATAGAATTGGTATCATGTATTTTAATTTTTTATTCTATTATTATGATGCAAACAAATACATTTATGATCAATTACAATGTACTCGAATGTATGCACTCATTATGGGATATAATTATATTGTCAATAAATATAATCATTGCATAGTCTCACTTAGCCGGTACCTAAAGACAAACTTATGGTTAATACCAAACCACCAAGACTTGCTAAATGCTATTGTAAATTCACCAAGAAATTGGATAAATTGACTCGAAAAGTTAAGTATGAAAGAAAAACTGAAAAAGAGTTGAAATAATAGAAAGTACAATGAGAGAACAACTAAAATCATATAAGATCAAATGCATAGTATACAAACATTATTATGTCATCATGTATTATAGAATTGGTATCAGGTATTTTAATTTTTTATTCTATTATTATGATGCAAACAAATACATTTATGATCAATTACAATGTACTCGAATGTATGCACTCATTATGGGATATAATTATATTGTCAATAAATATAATCATTGCATAGTCTCACTTAGCCGGTACCTAAAGACAAACTTATGGTTAATACCAAACCACCAAGACTTGCTAAATGCTATTGTAAATTCACCAAGAAATTGGATAAATTGACTCGAAAAGTTAAGTATGAAAGAAAAACTGAAAAAGAGTTGAAATAATAGAAAGTACAATGAGAGAACAACTAAAATCATATAAGATCAAAGCTAAACAGTCTTCAAGTTTTCATCCAATGCTACAACGAACATGATCTTTGGTAGCAGCAATAAATATCAATGTCATCCAGGTAATTCTTAGTGTGTAACATTGCAACATAAGAATCCTAAGAAGTTTAAAAATGGCAGCCAACAGGAAAATAAGCACCAGTTGAAGTAACTAAATGCCACTCTCCTTTTTAACTTCCCAAATTTAATTGGATTTCATAACGATTTTAAAGTCATGTTCAAAAGCTATGCTTGCACATAACTTACAATAAATATATCCAGGATCTTAATTGTTCCAAAACACATGAACATATTAATGTTAATGAAGAATTCTGCATAATATACAATAATGAATTCAGTAAAGCAGTGCACTGTGAATGCATATTTGAAATCGGTAAAAACATATAATCGTAAATGTGAAATCTTCAAAGACACACACATTCCTTGTTCAAAATCACAGAACCTTTATTTTACTATTGAAATTGATATGTCACATGTTTCCTAGTTATCCGTACAAGATACTGAAATACTACACAAAACCAGGCAGTTGCTGCTAAATAAATGCAGGATATGGAAAACATTTTTAAAACTACAATTCATTGTGAGGTGTTTTTATTTATTTATTTAATACCCTCTACGAAACTGAACAATACATATCTAAACATTTGGATTTTTCATTACACCGGATAATTATGGAAATAGTAGACATCACTGATATCTGAAAATGTAAACCCAATATGACGAGTACATGATTAAGCATCAGGCACCTGAAAAAGAAACACATCTAGACATTAGACAAATATATCGCAGAATAGATCACAATAGAAAATCCAAAGAACAATGTGGCAATACTTGTACATGAAACCGTTTTGTCTATATGTCTCTTTGGATAGGATGAATAGCTTATTCCATAGCTGTGCCTTAGGGTTTAGTTACTGTATTGCCATGTTGTAAATGTACCATAATTAAATACGATAAAAAAAATTAGTAGATGTATTTTTAGTTAACACAAATCCTTCAAAAGTAACTTAACTGAACAATATTCATTACAAGAATAATAATAAGCATAGACATAACAGTTACCAAAAACCAACTTCTAGCAGATGATTGAAAGAGCAGATCAGGAGATATCACACGAGTCAAAACTTTAGAACAAAGCAACATATAAATTTCATAAAGTGCAAATAACTTCATGAGCAAAATGCTTACCGCAGCCTTCAGAGCCTGATCGATGTCTTCCACCAAATCCTCGATGTCCTCGATGCCAACCGAAAGACGAATGAGGCTGTCGCTGATGCCAAGAGTGTCACGTTCCTCTTTTGCCACAGATGCATGCGTCATAATAGCCCTATAAGATTATGACAGCAGTGAGCCATTCATTTAGGAAATGTCTCGAACTATAAACAACAAAGACTTGGTTGAGAGAATATATGTATCTGGTTATTAATAAATCAATTTAAAAAACACTCACAAGCAACTTTAGTGCAAGAGGAATCAATAAATATGTCACAAAGGAATATATCAATTTAAGATCCTCATGAAACATTCAGTACAAATTTCAGTTATTTTAAACTATGATGACGTAATTGACATTTTATATTGCGTAAATATTGAAGCAAACATCAGCATGAAATAGATTAAAATATAAGCTGTATGGCAAGCAATAAAAACTACAAATTTAAAAAAGCGTACAGATTTAACCATACAAGAAACACAGAATGCATTACAGCAAGTCTAAAAGCTAATGGATGATAGATGTTCGCTTATAACAACACCAGATGCTTTCATCACGAACTGATATCAGTTAGGACTATGAAAACTTGACAGATGTTTTGATAATGCAGCAACACAATCACATACAGTTTTCCAGCATACATCAACCACAGTGGCCGATCGGTTACAGCGGTCAGTCAGCCCGTAACGTTCAGTGTGTTCTGAGCGCACGGGTTCGAGCCTCGTCTGGGGCGGCACTGTGTAGGGACCTTGAGCAAGTCCTTCACACACAATTGCTCTGCAGTACAACCGCAATTGCGCCGTCAAGGCTTGTGTATGCACTTCTGAGCAAAAAATGTTGGAAGAAGGGCAATATCAAATTTTGGTAATAAATAAACAAATAAATAAAAATAAACTCTCGCGATGACAACTATCACAATGAAAAATATAATCAAGCCGCCAAGTAAGAAGAAGAAGAAGACTTACGGATGCTCAGCGAGACTTTCATATCCGCCAAGGCTCTCAGCCAAAACGAACAGCTGCAATATAATTTAATAAAGTGTTCATGCTCTCATAAGAAAGCCAAATGCAGCAGAGGAAGGACAGCTGGCAAGGCAGGGATAAGCAGCACTGGCCTAACTTACATTTTGGCCAGACTCTGAGGCCCGCCTGTACTCTCGGCCAAAGCTACAATCTGAAATGTCATTCAATCATTCGGTTTAGTTCACAAGCATACATCCAAGAAGTTTCCTTCAAACGCGTTGTACAGCATAGTTGCAACACTATACCAATGTGAAACATCTAATTTGCATTATTGCCACCAAACAATAGAAAGTAAACAATGCCTCAGTAACTATGTAGATTGCCCATGGATAAATGCAGCATAGATCCTAGTAATTTAATATACCAGGGCATTTAACAGGCAGAAATAAGATACCATTCAAAAACGGTAAATTATAGTTGCTCAATAATAGGACTCAGCACTAAATGCCATATAAAACTGTGGCATGGCAAAGGACATGTAATCACCTGTAGTGTGAATTTATGTGAAAACTGTTTTACTTCAAAAGTTACATCTAGCCTACTTAGAAAAGTCTGTGATATTCTTAAAGGCACTATGTAAACAGATGCAAAATAAAATTCATCGTTGGTAGACATATATTTCTCAGTTATAACATAGCACACATATTTTATTGCAATAATGACATTTGCATAATGCCATTCAGGTTTTCAACAAGGCATCTACAAGTGCAATTCACTGTTCAGCAATCTGAAAAGCAGCTTTCATAAATCAATTCTGTGAAACCTTGAGGCTGCTGAGGAAACGAGATGCTTCAGGTTCCCCGCCTTTGATGAAGAATGTGATCATTCCACTGAATCCCCGCATCTGTTTCTTTGCCAGTTCGTGCTGCGGATGGGAAGCAAGACCTAAAAGGAAAACGAGTGGCTAATAAATTGGAAGAAAACATTAAACCCAGTTAGTGTTGCCACCGACAATGAAGCCATTCAATTTGCTCACTGTTAATAATTCTCACTACAAACTTCAAAGTTCAATGGCAACCACTAAACCAGTACCTGGTTATATTTTTAGCCAAGGCATACACACTCAAGGGCTGTGGACCCGTCCTCCCCTTTCCGCCCGAACCCACTGACGTATAAAAGTTTATTAGTAAGCAAAACAATCTTTCTGCACTGGTGGAAATTTGAACCCATATCTTCGAGAAGACATTTCCACATTCTAACTACTGGATTATATCGCTCACCCCTAATGATCACAAACATTAGAATTTTTATTAGACTTTTGCAACACAACCTATCTCAGACCAATTTATTCAAGTACTTAAGATACAACTTCTGTATCAATACAAACCATTCTTCACAATTAAGAATCTTATAGAAATAATATTCTAACTTCAGATTTTTCACATAACCCTTAACAAGTTAAACCCAAGAGAAGCAGACATACCAGGATGAATGACCTTTGTGACCCTGGGGTTCTTCTCCAGCCAGTGAGCAATATGGAGGCCATTCTTCATGTGAGCCTGCATCCTCAAAGCCAATGTCTTCAGACCTCGATTCACCAGATAACAGTCAAATGGCGAAGGCACCGCTCCAATCGCTACAGCACGATAACGCATTCATTCAAATCAATATCATTAAATTAACAGTTCAATTCAAGTTCTCATAAAACTAGACCAGATCCTTACTAGAAAAGCATACATAAACTCTCAACAAACTTTCTAGGCAGCACTTTGCAAGATACTTAAAAGGCATATGTTATCAATAAATAATTTTTATATCAGTGTAACCACATCTATAGAAATTTTTAAAAATACGCATTTTGACTTGAAAGGAGAGAGTCCATATTAGACTCTGTAGTCGTTAAAAAATGACATCACACAATGCAAGCATTGTTTAGCTGTGCATGAATTAATTACTTTCATCATCATGGAGCTGATCAAAGTAATTAATTCATGAGATGGAAATTACCGTTCTGTAGGAAACGCAGTCTTTCATTTAAGCTGTCGTCTCTGGTGATAACTGCTCCCATCACAACATCTGAATGGCCTTCAAGCAAAAACAACAGAAAATAGAGGTAAAACCAAAAACAGAAACACCGAGATGCCATGTATTTTCACAGTGGCGATTATCCTCAAAACTCGCATTGGCTGGTGCTAGAATGAGGAAATTATATGCAACAGCAGCAGACTTAACTTCTAAAGCACCTCTTCAGAATGAGCTGCAACTGTAAGTTCAACTGGCAAATCAATGAAATATTTTAATTCAAGAATATGTGTTTAATTCAAGAATATGCAGTGATGACATACCATCGTGACATTTTCGACCTGCTAATCCTACCAAACTGCACTTGATTTCAAAGCTCACAATGCTAAATGAATACGTGCTCTCAATTCTATTCTAAGTCATTTCCTCAAATATTAAATGAGCAATTACGCACAACACTATCGATAGTTTTACGTAATTTATTAATAAGCAAATGTCGACAACACAATGACAGGTCTTATCAATATTATCAGCGACAGATGCCAATTTTCACCAGATGGCTGAGGCCAAACTGCAGAACTTAGAATACCGAATATTAGAAAACGAAGCATCTAGATAGGATGACAAACTATCTTACCATTCATGTACTTTGTTAAGGAGTGAACGGCCACGTCAGCACCTAACTCTAGAGGACGCTACAACACACAATGAACTGCCATACAGAAAATAAGATGAAGTCTTTAGTACAATCTTAGTGTAGGCATGCACCGGCAGATGGCCAGTCCTCATTCATGCAGTCAGCTCATCCCACTGACAGTGTATGTTCAATGTTTCTGAGTTCACTTTCAGAAACGAAATTATACACTGAAGTCTACAAGTGACATACGTTTCATAAATGGAACATGATATTGAAACTGTAAACCATTCACATCAAAATTGAATATCTGTCCAAATAGAACAATATTAGAAAAATAACTTGTCTTTCAAGAAAGTCAAATTAATCTGAACAAAAGATGGACAAATAAGCGAATTAAAACTATATCATAACAAAAGAATAATTCAGCTTTCTAGAAGTGCCAAGACTCTAATGAACATCAATTATACCAAAAAGAATAAATGTACATTATTGTTGCAGACAAGCAACAAATTATTAAAATACAGAAAAAACAAGTAATCACATCCAGTCAGTTGTATAGACCTGGAAAAAGGGGGCAGGGCAGTCCCTTGAGTTAGCCTGAAAGGCAGCAATGGACGTCAAGCGTCAGCAGCTTCATTTTCTTAGCCTTGGCATATGAGGCTGAGTGACTAGTCCTCTCATCCTCCCATTAACAATGCACTCTTTATACCTGAGTTGGGGCAGATGGAGCAGAAATCCCAAACCAAAATTCTGCCCAAGCGAGGATTTGCAAACCTTTTGAATGACAATCTAATATACTAACCCCTAGACTATTGTGCATAGTTAAGGAACCTAAGCTTAATAAAAAAAACACCTGTGCCATGAAGAAAACCAGTTAGATAACCTGGAAGTAGGATGACATGAAGGTGTTATCGACGACTACAATGACACCCGGTTGTTCGTGAGCAATTTTCGACACGGCTGTGACATCAACGATCTTCATCATAGGATTCGTTGGTGTCTCCAACCAAACCATCTGCACAACACAACCACCATCTATTATTAGCCAAGCATTAGATATGTTCGAAGGAAGTTTCATATATTCACTTAAAATAATCTCTTAAGAAAATAAGCACAACATCGGCCAAAAGAATTAAGCTGTTTTACATCTGTATGAGAAGAATAAAACCAATTAATGTATGCGTATTTAAAGTATAGCACTACCATGTACCCCACAAAAGCACTGCATACCTAGAGACAATGTGACCATGATGATACATAAATGATCATGTATGTATATGAACATTTATATAGCGCCCTACAAGAACCTTAGGAGGGCGCTTACTGAAGCTACCTAGCAGTTCTGAAATAAATGCGTCTTCAATAGTCCAGAAAATGTCTCCTGTGCTACACACAGTGGGAAACTCCAAATATTGGTAACGGCATAATAATATAATGCTCACACAGTTTATCTAAAAGGAGCCTCAATAAAAGCTTTACATTACAATTATATTCAGAACGAATCATTAAGTCACCATCTACAATAGATGCAGAATGAAAAAACAACAAATGGAGAGATGACATTAAAATCTTAGAGTGATACTCTTTATGTTATAGATTTATAGAGCACAAGTTAATTTAACTAAATATATGCGCACTACCCCGCATTCAGTACAAAATGGTTTCCTGGTTTATACCAAATTATTAGATAAATGTGAGAAGACAACATTGTTTCTTGTAGAATGATAATTTCCATCCCATTATATGTAAAAACATTACCTGATGCATGATTAAAATTAATGAAGTTTGGGTCATATCTTTGGTTACACATAGTCAGTTTAAAAGCACTGGAGTAAAATCCTCCAGATTCTTCCCACCTTTGTATTTGGCTTAATTACTGTCCTAAGTACTTCGGGATCCGTCAAATCCACAAACGTTGAAGAGATATTCATACGTTCGGCAATTTTTCGAAAGTAGCGATTGCTACCTGAAAATCAAATGCATGGCCAACTGCCAAAACAGAACTGACTTCACAAATGATGTAATTCCAACTAATTGTAGTAGCTTGATGACTGTCAAGGGTTAGTGAGAAGAAAGCAACCCATATTCAACTGGTTCTCTATAAATGTCTACTTACATTTCATTGTTGCAAAACCACACAGGAGAACACTCAGCCAATTCAATCAATTAATCAATCAGCCAATTCAATCAATTAATCAATCAGCCAATGCAATCAATCAATCAGCCAATTCAATCAATCAATCAGCCAATTCAATCAATCAATCAGCCAATTCAATCAATCAATCAGCCAATTCAATCAATTAATCAGCCAATTCAATCAATCAATCAATCTTGACATAGCACCTCCTCAAGAAATCTACTCAGAGGCACTCTCAGTCCAACCATGGACAAAGAAGACAGATTTCAGAGTACAATAAAAATGGGGTAGAAAGTTCCTAGGCAAAACTACGATCTCAACCTACTTATGATACAAACAGATTCATTACATGTCATCATCATCACAATCATCATCATCATCAGTCTATTACAAATCTAACTGCATATTCAATGATTTTTTTACACATAGCAAGAATTAAGCTTTACGTTACACAGTCGTAAGAAAAGTGAGTATTCAAAGTAGTTAATCAGAGTCACAGTCGTAACTTTGTAACTCATACTGGGTTGACCATTACAGAAAATACACAACATCCCAAGAGACAGATTCTGAGTGGATTTACCTCCATAGAGATCATCCATAGTGACAATGTGGTCACCCGCATTTAACAGGTTTGTCAAGTTTGATGTTGCTGCCAAGCCACTGGAATAGAGTAAGCCTGTGAATTAAAGAAACAAAAGTTCCACTTAAGAATCAACAATCATGGCTACCAATTTAAAGTAGTAATTCGAAATGACTGATAATTATAATGAACTATCAGTCTGTTTATCTCTGACCATTACAGTGGGTCTATGACTCCTCACTCCTGTTCTCTAATTTAACATCAGAAAAGTGCATATGAAAGATCTCACACTTTTACTATAATTATAATGAACACATATTTAGGGCAATTGTCTCTCATTTGACATATGTTACAGAAATTTTCTGTAGCCCAATTGTATTGATGGATATCTCAGTATACCTCGGGCAAATTGAGGATGCAGTATCTGATGTTAAGAGGCAAAGGCATTTTGGAAATCTTAGTACCAGTTATAAAATTTGAAGAAAAAAATATTTTTAAACAAACAGGAATAATCCCAAAATTCCTGCTCCAATTTCATGGAATGGAAAATTTTCAAGTTCTGTACTGAATGGTACGTTTTGTATTTGTTCCGTTTCACCTAACTGATAAACAACATTCTTTGGAAGAAGCCATCCTCATAGCAGTTATGGTGAGTTTAGGCTCATAACTGTTTTTCTTTTAAAGGCACTGTGTAACTGCTACATCATGTTTACCACTAAAAGGCAAAAGTACACAAGTCAATGCTGCCACAAGTCTAAGATATAAACCAAGGTTGAACCTGGTCCAGTTCGAGGGTTGTTCCTGGAATAATACTAAGCTGTTTACAAGGGTGATTCCTAACCAATGACACCAACTGTGTCACCTGATACATGTATCTAAGTTAGTGGCCAGATGAACGTCTGGACCATGATGACTATGAAAAAAATAAATCAGGTCACCAATAGACAAACAACTGACTGCCATCTCTAACTAAATTAATTATCACGGCTCAGAAACTGTGCAAAGTCCACAAAGTCAAACTCATCAGTAAACACCAGCACAATTATGTACTCTGGAGCAGTCTGGGTGGCTGCCCTTAAGCTGTGGAATTAACAGCCCACTTTGGAACAATCCTGTTATTTAATTAAATTAGGATTTCAGCTTGAAGCTCATTGTGTATTGTATACGGTTATCTGTTTCAGGTTATCTGTTTCAGTGTGTATAATTTACATGGAGGATGACATCTGGTTCCTTATTGCACTTTGAACTGGCTGTAACTCTTATAATTATACTTAGACTATGAATCTGTTGGGGCAAAATGCAGTGACCATCGATCGAAACCCCATGCATTATGATGTAAAAGGGTTCTGGACACAGACACAAGAGACATTTCAATAAGGATTTGGTGTTGTGGGTTATCCTTAGAATCCAGAATAAACTGTTTGAATTTAAGCAAACGATTTAATGTGCTGTACAAAGAGCAGAGAATGCCTATCAGCATCTGTCACAGTAATGTCTGTCATTAACAGTGTATTTATATGTCCTTGAACCTCAATATATGCAATGTGTTTCAAAGTCCACCTTGATTGCAACATCATCAGGCAATTGAAAAAAAAATAGCACACAATAAAAAAAATTCTCCTATCTCCATTGTAGTCTGATCATTGAATTAATTAATCAATCAATCAATCAGGTCATCAGTTAGTAAGAATAAAAGTTTGAGAAGTTTTTATCCAGCACAGACATAAAACAGAAAATAGACTTACAGTGTTTTCCATTCTCTAGAGCAGCAATGCATTTTTCTGTAACTCCCCTAGTTGGATTGCCACTGCGACTGTATTCGTAACCCTAAAAATCATTAAAATCATCTCTGACCATGTACACTTTTAGGGATTCATGTTTCAAAACTAACTCAAGATTTGGTAATGACAGTTGTATGGTACTTCCTGAAGACAAACAATGACAGCAATAGGCAACTATGCATACAGCAACTTGCATCTCAAGGCAACTTGCATGAGGCAACTTGCATGAGGCAACTTGCATGAGGAAACTTGATTGAGGCAATTTGATTGTGGCAACTTGCATGAGGCAACTTGCATGAGGCAACTTGCATGAGGCAATGAGGCAACTTGCATCAGGAAGCTTGATTGAGGCAACTTGCTTGAGGCAACTTACATGAGGCAATGAGGCAACTTGATTGAGGCAACTTGCATAAGGCAACTTGCATGAGGTACCTTGCATGAGGTACCTCATGCAAGGTACCTCATGCAATGAGGCAACTTGATTGAGGCAACTTGCATAAGGCAACTTGCATGAGGTACCTTGAATGAGGCAACTTGCATGAGGCAACTTGCATGAGGTAATGAGGCAACTTGCATCAGGAAACTTGATTGAGGCAACTTGCTTGAAGCAACTTACATGAGGCAATGAGGCAACTTGATTGAGGCAACTTGCATAAGGCAACTTGCAAGAGGTAACTTGCATGAGGCATCTTGCATGAGGTAACTTGATTGAGGCAACTTGCTTGACACAACTTACATAAGTCAACTTGCTTGAGGCAACTTGCATAAGGCAACTTGCATGAGGCAACTTGCATGAGGCAATTTGATTGAGGCAACTAGATAGAGATTGTGTCAAGAGGACTCAAACACAAAACAAAGTTGTAGGCCCAAACCAATTAAAATAAAACTTTATAAAAAGGAAATTCATTGAATGCTGTATATATTATTATATAAGCAAAGGTTCTATGCTGTGATAGTCCTATGAGCGATGATCCTAAAATCAACAGAGAAATAGTCAAAGGACTGTATCAAGTAGTAACAGCTCATGGGAACCAACATGAGACAATTATTCTCTGCTGGGGCAACAAGTGCAGACCCCATCACATGCACACAACATGCAAGGGAAGATCATAATAAATAGTTGCAGTACAGCTGACTACAATATCATCAGATATCCTTCACAACATGGTTCAAACCAGTGAGACTTTTCTCATAGTTTCAATAACCAGCCATAGAAGATAAAAGAGTAACTGCTTTCATCTGGTCTTCATAATAGCATCCATTTAACAGGCCAAGTCATAAGCTGTGGGTTCCTGAACACAAGGTTTAACCACTCTCATATACAAGCCAAAGGATATTGACCCAGTTTCTATACTATATAGCCTTGGATTCCAGTATAACAGCAAGCCAAAATAAACATCACCTTGGCAGCTCACATCAAAGATACAGCAAGCAAATTACATGCGCATAGCACACTCAGACTGATTGTGATCATATGTTGTCTTTTTAAAGAAACTGTTGATAAAAATGATCAAACAGAGAGCCCTTTCATTTTAAAATCTATCAAAATATCACAAGAGTTATTCATAAACTTGCAGGAAACACGTGCACGCAGAAGAATTGTAATCTGTAAGTGATAACTATGACAAATGAGTATTTAGATGAAGTCTTAACCCAAATATTGTGAGCTGTCAAGGAGATGTTTATAACCGGTGTTGCTATGTTGGTATTCAAGGCTGTAAATGGGAAACTCTGTATCTAATGTCTTATGGTTGTAAGCAAATAACCACATACGATTAATACCTATCCACATGAAAAAACAATAGAGACTTATCTCCTTCCAACTAATCACACTCATTAGGTGAACTCATAAATTAGCACAAAACAAACAACTAATAAAATATAACTAAAACAACAATACAGTTGTATCTAATTGCTTCAAAAATATAAACAGTTCCTTTAACAAACAACATATTCACCAGATGGAATGAGCACAAACGTTAAAACATAAGTGCAACTACTAGACAACATTCGATACAACAAAATCCTGGAACAAACTTCCACATACCATACCACAATTTGTACCCCAGACACAGAGGTGATTGGACTATTGATCCACAGTCTACTACCCAATCAAATCTCAACCAGAGCGGGGGAGGGGTGATCAAACAATTCATGAAATTAGTTTTGAGTAATAAAACGGTATTTGTTGTCTGAAACCATTTAAGCAAACGAAACTTATCCACAAAATCCTGAAGCAATCATTTTTTAATGAGCAATGAAAGAAGACGAAGAAGTAGCCCTGAGGCAGCTATGGGTACGAGGTGTTAGCGACTTCATTTTCTTAGTCTCAGCCTATGAGAGTGGTCAGTCCTCTCCCTCACAGCCTCATCTTTCCACTGACAGTACGCATTATAGTTGAATTGTGTTGCAACGCATAAATGAGCAATTAAATGAATCACCGAGGAAAGAGTAATTTATATATAATTACCCCAAAAATGTATGCTCTTGAAATGTGCTTAGCATAATTGTTTCAGCTCCCTAATGTACATGGCTCTGTTAACTAATATAAACCATATTTATAATGCTACATACTTATAAAATAGTAGATCATATCAACAATGACTTAGCAAAAGAAGTTTTAATTGTCATGAACAAATGGTGTAGTAAACTGTGACTTTGTGACGATGAAGAGGCCATTGTGTGGCAACAGAAAAGAAAGAATTTCAGTTATTGAACTGTCATACGACTAATGTCACAAGTGGATGCTAGGGTGCATTTATATCTCTGAAAGGTCACCTCGTTAAACAGTACAGCATTATTGCTCCCAGCAAACTGAAATAATGGAGTGGCTGTACAATTTAGATACTCTTGGTATTCTAAAGCAAGATCCTACCATACCTCTGCAAAGTTTTGTCTGTAACCCATTATAATGAGGCCAGTTTAATTGTTCTAGGTGAATTAATTTTGTGACCTATCCGTATGCCCGTGACTGACCATGTTATTATCGCATTAAGCATTAAAGTTTAGTTTTGTCTGCAACCCATTATAATGAGGCCAGTTTATTCGCTCTAGGTGAATTAATTTTGTGACTTATCTGTATCTCAGTGACCATGTTATTATCAGATTAAGCATTAAAACAAAAACAACACAAGGGTGTTGAACCAAGTCAATATTGCCCTCTTCAGCTGCGGGTCACACAGCGAGTGACTCACTTCGTTTCTCAAGCCTGGACTATTGCAATTCAATAATCTGTTCTGTTGATACACACACAACTAAAAAAAGCTTTCAAGTCAAAGACTTAATGTCTTCAAAGATCCACTGTTCACATGGCCTTTGTAAGATAGAGCACAGCTGACTTTGCTGAGTTGTGGATTCCCACACTCATGCTTAATCTAACCAGGCCAAACTGACGATTAGCTTACACACGGCCACTTTCGACAGCTGCTCATTTAATTGTACTAAACAAAGACTCTAAATTCCACTCCCTTCCTCAATATCGCTGGTTTTGTTGGACAGGTCTTCTTTACTTTATCACAATTTGCACACAACTGAAGACGCCTTTCCAGCAGGATAATAATAATAATATAAATTGCGGTGAACACAAAAATTAGCGCAATAAACTAAGTATCTTATTAATAATAGCACTGAAGCTCTGTAAGATTATAAAACCGCATGACAACCATCAGACTACATAAATCCCGTAACGTTTAAAGGCAACGCAAAATATGCTAAGCCAAAAGTGGTTGCAAGAGTTTGACAAATGGATGTAAATGATGCATTCATCATACCGCATGTTTTCCGGGCGCCTCCTGTTGGAATGTAGTCGACAGAGAGATTGGGGGAACGACTGCCCTGCTCGTCCACTGCTTCGGGTCCTGACCCTCGTGAAGGGCCTGTGTTGAAAAGTGAGGAAACGGATGGAAAACGTTGTTCTGTCCAGCCATTTTGAAGCGCCTAACTCAACTGTAATGATTATTACAAGCTGCTGTCGCCACAGACGAACTAGGATCAATGACCAACGTCCAACGCAACTGAAAACGCAACCTCATTGAGCACTTGCTGACCCTGACATGTTAGGTCATGAGTCGTGACACGATACTGATAGTCTGGCGTCATGATCCCACGCTCGAAGACATGATTATTGAAGCGCTTTAATTCTAGCTTATATTAACAATTTGATGAACCATATCCGAATGACGTCTTTTCAGCACAAATGCAAAAAATATATTTGCTTAACATTTTTTAATCACGCTGTACTTCTAAAAAATATAAGATTAAAGGAAAATGACTGCATACAATTATTTGCGTCGGCGACTACTGAAGCCCCTACCAAAGTTATCATCTAAGATCTTTCTTGTCATGTTCTAGAATCTATGCCAAATAAATTTATTCAATGAAATCAGTTTATCTATGTACATCCAGTCGACTTTAATTGCCTTTTGTTTTGCATGTGAAGTGTTCACTTGTGAAGTGTTTGGCCTACGCTAGTCCCTAATTGATCGCCGCCATAGGAAGCACCTACTGCAGCCCTCCAAACTCACTAGCTTTATATACAGCTAGCGATAAATTGATAATGCCTGGGCGTCATGGTTATATTATAAATAGCAAAACCATAGCGCCTAGGAGTCATCATTATTGGCCTATAACTCGCATCCTCAAATCACTCTACTGGCGAAATATCCCAGAGCAAATCCACATCAATGTCCCATCACTTGCCTACAACTCCCTACAATACTCCATGTCCATTAAAGTTATATCTTCGCGAACCCTTTATTATCTAGACAACCCACTCAACCCAAATATTCTTATTCCAATTCAGCCATATGCCACACTGCACCATGCCTCTGGAGCAATCTCTGGGTATCTCCCTTGAATTACGAAATTTTCGATCTTTTCTTCATCACTGCCAATCATTCACCGTCACCAACCTCATGCTCCTCCATCTCTCACCCATTAGCCTTATCACTCGAAACTGAATAGTCATCTCTACAAGAATTCATCCGATTCTGCACCTTCCCACTTTTGCCATAAACGACATCCACCTTAAAAAACTCTGCTGCTGTCCTTTCTGACAGTTGCACCTATTCCTATCGTGAGTGTAATTACTATTGTTTGCTTTTATTTGCTCTAGCTAGTACTAGGATGTGTGTTGTGTAATAGCTTTTATGATTATTTTGTGAGTATACATTCTTTGATTGTTCGTATTATGATATGCCCACAGTGCGTTTGCTAGCGGTTCAATAAAGTATATGCTTACTTATTTACACTCAGGCAACCGGACTCATATCTCATCTGCTGGACTACCCTTTGGACAACCCATCTGATTAGACGCAGCACTATTGAATAAGTAACTCCCTGTACTTGACTTTCGAGTGACACCTTAGAAGTTTGGAGTTTACAATCAAGTTAATCGAGTTATTTGTAGTGAACTTGTTATTGACCTTAGAACTGAATTAGAATTAAAACAAAGGATTTTTTAAAGCTGAAATATCACAGCACAAAACTTCATTATTTTGTTTACCAGACCATTGCATTCTATGACTAATATCTAAATAGTAGTTTTAAATAGTAGCAGAAGTAGTGGTAGTAGAAGCTCCTGGAAGTAGCAGTGAAAATAATGGCAGTACCAATAAAACATAATAATAATATTGTAATAATAATAATAATATTGTAATAATAATATTGTAATAATAATAATAATAATAATAAAACATAATAATAATAACAATAATAATAATAATATTGTAATAATAATTATATTTCAGACAGCAAATACAATTTTAGTTTGCTAGTAGTTGTTGATATTTATTTACATCAAATTGCAAATATGCCATGCAATCATTTAAAGACAATAATTTTCAATGAAGCACAGCTTTGGCAACAGAAACGGTGACACTCTGAACTCCATAATGACAAAACATATTAGACCGTTCATACCACTGCTAATTAAACTGTGCAATTATCGTCAATAGCCGAGTTGTTTATAATGCTCGGTCTCTGTATGCAGAGATTTGAGCCTTTAACTGGACAGAGAGAACCTAAGAACAGTGATTGAGGGAAGAATGAAGAGGAAAAAGACAAAAGGAAGACTGAGAATGATGTTATTACCCTGGATTATTAAAGATGGCTACATCAAATTGAAGGTAAGAGCCGAAAAATGTGAAAAATGGCAAAATTAGACATACAAACCTACACAGGAGGGCAGAAAACCAAAAGATTCGAACAATAACTCTGTTGAGACTTTGAGCTATTCCTCTAACACACTATTGCTCAATGTCATAATCAAGTTTGTTTATGCAATGCCTAACTTTGCAACGAGTGTAACATCGTATTGCATTTGTATCATCATGATGTGACACCTCACAAGGGCGACCTGTGATAAAGTTTGGTTGGAAAAACATTTCCAAACTCATTAATATATTATATCAGTTTCTAACTTTTAACAAAATTATTTATTCCATATAAGGCTGCTTTGTTACAGATGGCTGAAACATTTGATGCTAATTATAAATTGGCACAGTGTACAACTGTACATTTCACTAAATTTGATTATGTTCAAGTCATACCTAGAATTCTGATGTTGTTAATTAATGATTACAATTGACACAGTTTATCATTTGGCAATATGTACGTAACACAGATTCAACATTATCCTGTATCGTTCTGTACAATATTTTCTATCTTTTGGTGTCAATATTCAGAAAAAAGAGCAGAAAATAAAAATAAAACCAAGATCCAAACTGAACACTAATTTGTTGGACGAACATTGCTCCCAGAAGCACTTGCTGCTTCCTTAGACGAGTATTGCAAACAATTCACAAATTGAAATGCACCAAGAGCCTACAGCATGACAAACAATGGGAAAAATTAACAAAAGAATTTACAATCGCAAAAATATCAGATCAGCACAACAGAAACTACATGAGAAACCATTTAAAATGAATATTCAAACACAAATTTTCAATACAACTATTCCACATCAAA
Organism: Bimastos eiseni; assembly: GCA_959347315.1. Taxonomy (NCBI): domain Eukaryota; kingdom Metazoa; phylum Annelida; class Clitellata; order Crassiclitellata; family Lumbricidae; genus Bimastos; species Bimastos eiseni. The sequence continues at coordinate 6,910,762 of OY365810.1, read as the reverse complement.
TGAAAACAAACAGCCATCATTGAACATAATTACATTTAAATATAACCAAACTGAACAACCTTCTGGACTTCTAATGCAATACAGTTCAAGTAGAAAGGGTTTGATACACTCCTAGAGGAGCCATATAAATCAACCGAGTAGTAACTCAATTATAAATAATTTCTTACCGACCCAAACTAAATTTCTGTTACATTACATTTAAATTAACTACAAGCACCCGATGTATTAATACTCGTGGGTACACAAAGTAGACTTTTCCATTCAACGTACAAGAAAGACAAATCTGTACAACATTCATTGAAAACAAATAAATAGATTCCTGTTTCGTTGCTTGAACCGAAGCATATCGTCTGCTAAGCGTTTTGCTGCGGGACTGAGCTGAACTCTTCAACCTCGGAGTCGCTCTGCAGATGTTTTAGTTCTAGTCTGTGTTCGTCGTCCCTTGCGACAAAGTCTGAGCTGCGAGAACCGGCGAGAAGGGAGCCGAGGTTGAAGCGACGATTGTGGCTGCGAGAGGAAGCCATTGCCTGTTTACCTAAAACACAGACAGAAAAACTTCAATTAATTCTTACTCTTAATGAATATCCACACAACCTTTGTGTGTTTACTTCAGAAAAAATTTACATTATTTACTGTTTCACTGTAGATTTCTGTAGGCTTGCATAATAATTACAACAATCTGTTAATCTATCTATTAATTACAACTATCTTTTAATTACAATTATCTATAAGTCACAACAAACTCTAAATTACAACTATTTGTTAACACTTTGTATAATTGTATTAGCACTTTGTTAATGCAAAGCAGCCTGAAACATGGTAGAGTAATAATAGGGCACTGACATTTTTCCATTAAAAAAAATGATATTAACCATTCAACTCCAATTCCATATTGCATTATTTAAAACTCTTCTAGTTCTGTTTACTCTGGGTCAATTCACCAGTTGTGCAAAGTTGTCCCTATCACCAACCACTATAACTCAGTCAGTACATGAGTTCTGTGAAAAGACACTTGTCCCACATTGAGAACCAATTGCTGGCTCAAAAGTAGAAGGAATGAATGGGGGCCTCACTTCCAGTTCAATGTGGAACAAGAAAGATTTAATTTACTTTGCATTGGTTTTATTCCAGTAACAGAAATATAATTACTAAGCATCATTCGAGCCACAGAACAATAATTATTGTGAGTTTAGAACTGTCTCAAGGTGACTACACAGAAACCCTGGGAGACAAGTCTAGAACCAAAGCTTTAATCAATTAACCTGTCACAAAACATAATGATGTAAGTGACTGACCTCTGCGACGTAAGCGAAGGAAAATCAAGACGGCGATCATGATGATGATGGGAACAACGATGAGTCCACCGATGATGATGGTCGCTCCGAAGTAACTCTCCTTCTTGTCGACAGCAGAGTCCTCCATCTCATTGTCTTCATCGCCATTGCTTATAGGGTGGAACAATGCTCCATCCTTCTTAACGGACTGATGGAAAGTCGTTGCTAGGTGGAATAAGAGACAACAAACGTATCATAAATTCATCGTTTATTTATCATGTGTGTGATAGTCCAGTGCCTAGTGTGCTGGATTGTCAACCAAAAGGTCAAGAGTTCAAATCCTCATTGGGACAGATATTTTTTTCGAGATTTCTGCTCCACCTATGCCCCGGATACACTACCCTACATGTCCGTGGAAAGATCACATGGTGAGGGAAAAGGATATCATTCCATCCATCCAGCCTCATATTCATACAAAATGGCTAATAAAATTCACAATATCCTTTAAAATATCATAAAAGTCATAATAAAAAAAGTTAAATTTTGGAAAAACCACAAGCTACAAAATGTTTAAAAGGTACTTGAACCGCCTTGTATAAAAATCTCACAATCACAGCAAATTATTTTGCATGGTATTTGGTATTTTATTCAATAACTCATATTATTGCGACTGATTTTGATCTGTGACACCACATACGCAACAATCCTTATAAAGGAAAAAGCTAAGTTACAATACATTACAATCTTCAGCTCTTAGCCTCTTACCATTACTGACGATCTTAAATTGCCAGATTCGATTTGGTCCAATCTCAGCGACATAGACATACTGCCCATCATGACTGACCGCAACATCATGTGGATGTTGAAATCTCTGAAAAGCAAGCATTGTTTACAAGATCGTATCTGAGAATTTATATAGCGCCTCTCTTGGTATTAGCCATTCAGAGGTACTGTTTAGGTCTCATTTTAATCAGAGGAACGTGATAACAGTTCTGCTATTAGATATTTATTAAGCATCTCTGTCCAATCGCCAAGTACTAGGTTCTACATGTGCGTGGAATTGGTGGTGATATATCTAGTTATCTAAGCATTGTTTAGGAAAAAAATTTTCATTCTAAAAGAATTATTTTATCATGTAGATCAGCAAGGAGCACTGTATGACAGGTACAGTTGGTACTTGGGATGAGAAGCACTTTCAAGAGGTTTGGTATTTAGCAATGAGAATCACTTTCAAAAGGCATGGCACGTAGACTGAACACATTTTGAGGTTATGGTGCTTAAAATAAGGAGCACATAAAATATGGCAATTTTGAGAAGTATTGTACCTAAAATGTCACTATAAATATCTTCAACTAGAGATACTCTACTGACGATCATTTTGCATCAGTATCAAAGTAGGCATCCAACATACTGATTTCGGCTGCCAAGTACCAAGTACTTTTCCATCTTCCATACTGATTGTGGTCCCCTGCAACTGTGCTTTGTTGCTAAGTTCCGATGGACCTGAGACTGTATACAGGTTGCCTGAAGCAGGAAAAAACAGAGAGTAAGACTTACGTGAACATTACGGGCCAAAAGGCACAGAATAAATGCCATCTCATTACAGTCCACTAACTCACATGTCTAAATGAAAACTCATTACAATACACTTCATCATAATGCATAATTTAGACAGGTACAAGGATCCAAAGAGTAATTCAGCTTTTGACCAGTGTATCATTGTCACACACTCTTGTTTAACCTACTCTGTCTGTTACAAGGTAGTTCTTGACATGGCTCCGAAAGACATGTATAATATCCAGTGAACTAAACTAGACTGATGACATTAGATGATAAGAGGACTAGTGCAAAACAGAAGTTGAAAGACCCAACACTGGCCCAGGATTAAACAAAGAAGATATAGAAAGATAATAAGAAAATGTATGAATGAAGATACAAGAAGATAATGTGAAGATATGAAAAAAATATAAGAGGATATATGAAGCTATACATGAAGATATATTATATCTTCTTTCTAGTTTCCAAAGCCAGGCTAGCCAGTGCCCCAAGATAGTTTTCAGAATATTTACGAAAGCCATCATCTGCAACTTCATCTCACTCCTTGCGCCCTCCATTGATTGTCCTGATCTTTTTGTTCCGAAATACTAAGGCTGATTAAATATTTCTGTGTAGACAACTATTCACCACATAAGATGACACTCACTCAACCTCCATCTTCTCTCACCTGTCACTTCGCTGTACGTGAGAGCGAACAGCTTTGGTCTGAATTCTGACGGATGGATCTGGCGAATGAACGACCCATCAAACGCAAAGCATTGGACGCGAGCGTTCTCTCGATCGGCAACACACACCTCATGGCGACTCTCTGATACGGTCACGCTATGAGGGATGTCAAAGGTCGACGGGGGAGGAAAACCATCCTCTGGAAAAGGTCAAAGGACATTCATCCATTCACTGTGAAGATTTATATAGCACCCCTTCAAGGTTACTACTACTCAGGAGCGCTCCTGACCAGGTCAGATTACAGTAATAGCGTGAAAGACAATAAATAGTGATAAAAGACAAAACCTACAATTAATGTTTAATGTGTGTGTGTGTGGACTACAATTTAACATTAAAAGAAAAAAAATAAGCAGTAAAAGTATCGAATTAACAATATTAATTCGACAATTTATGATGAATATCTCAACCAGCCAAAAATTTGAAGCACTAAGACTGGTCGATTGAAGGTGTTTACCAAGGACGTTAGAGCTGTGATGACCCCACTCTTTCATAAATTGTCCTTCTTTGGAGAATTTCAGGATCCGACTGTTGCAGTACCTGTAACACAACAGATGACGACATAGGATGATAAGAAAACATCTGGATACCAAAGAGTCCTTAGAAAGTCCAAGCACAATTGCCACTCCTCAGATTACTGAGAAGAGAAGAAGCAAAGGGCAGTCTCTTAAGGTTGCCTGAGAGATAGTCGTGGGTTAAGAGTCTTAGAAGAGTTAGTGAAATATTTTTACTAAGCATCACATGCATGGGTAGGGGTGGGCGGCCAGTCCCCTCTCTCATCATGTCATCTTCCCATCGACAGTGTATAGTCAATGTACTCATTCTAGCCAAGGTGGCAGATGGAGCCAAAACCTTGAAAAAAATTTCTGTCCTGGTGGGATCTGAACCACAATCTTTCAACTGACATTCCAGCATCTTACTCACTAGAATAAAACGACAAAGTATCTACAGATGCTGAGACAATGGTATGGTGGTCTATTGTGTACCTCGGTAGTCAAATCGGCGAGTTCTTAAACCAGTTAACACAAAACACTTTCATCCATGTAAGAATTTAGTTGCATAAGCAGAGTAAGGCTTCTGAATAGCTAGTATTGTAAGAAGTGCTATATAAATAACCAGATACGATACGATACTTAAAAGCGGAGTTACTTGGCCCTCGTGTACGAACTGCTATCCGAAAGTATCAAGCTTTCTTACTGGCTGGTCCAGTGATCTGGAATGGCCTTCCAGTGGCACTGCGTCTCACACCAATAGGTGAATCTGCCCTTTTCTTCACTGGCCCTAAGACTGTTCTGTTTGACCGTGACTGGGCTGGGAGCGTTTCTGAGTAGAGGGCTTTAAAGGGGCACAACATATAAAATTGCATAATTATAATGGCTAAACCATCATCACCCTCACCCATCTGCATCACCATCAGAGTCATGAAAAACAGAATAACTGGATGAAATGCTACAGACCCATCAGAAACGAAGAACTCTCCCGATCGAAGAACCGCAACATCCGTTGGTTTACAGAAGTGATTGTGATCACTTCCTGATTCAAACGGAACACCAAGAACCAACTCAGGTTTAATGGACGGATCACTCGTCGGCCACAGACCACCAAATCTCATCACCTCCAAGCATAAACACAGATGAATTAAGTTCAAATGGAAAAAAACTTTTACTCAAAGGATGAAGATGTAAACACAGCAATTTCGTTTTACCCAAATACGAATACAGTTGGCTACAATTAAACAGGACAAAATTAATGATAAAATAATATGATTCCATCCCATTCCCTATTAATTATTAATGATGCTGATAAAAATCATGATGCTGTTGATATCGATATTAAAATTTTGCTAATATGATGAAAACGATCATGACGACGATGGTTAAAAAATGCGGATGATGATGATTAAGTAAGGATGAAGATGATGTGCATGATATCATTAGATGATGCTGAATATTGTGATGATCAATATGACGAATTTTCCCATACATTGTATCTGGCAACATTTGCAAAAGACAACACGGTACTAAATACCAACAGCAAAAAACATGAACAAAGTGACTCTCTTGCTTCTTACCTGATGCATTGCGACGTCTGTCACCCAGAAATTTCCCTCAGCATCAACGTGAAGTCCATGAGGCATATAGAAACTGACAGAGAGGGATATACACAGAAACAAACACACATATATATATATACATATATATATATACACACATACATACATATATACATACATACATACACATACAAAGACACAGTTACATCAAATGCAATACGCAATACAATATAGCAGAATTCAAGTGGGTTCAATTGTAACAATCTAATGACATCTATAAACTATGAAGACCAATTTTAAAGCTAATTGTTTGCCGATTAGGAAGCCAATGCAAAGATTAAGTATGTTCATACATTCGTATTTGGAAGTGTTAGTAATGACTAGAAGTAGAACTGACCAATACTGTATGCTAAAATGTGGTTCACAACAGGTATTCCGAATAAAGAACATTCCATCTATTTATCTATTGAACAATTTATCTATCTCTATAATCCACCCATCTATCTGTCATTTGTTTTATTGGTTACATTTGTAATGTGCACAAGGTCACGCCGAAATGTGAATTCAAGGCGAGGATAGTCAGTCACCAGAAGAAGGTGCACTTAGATTTCCAAATCATTGAAAGCTAATGAGAAGAAGAGAGTTTTGAGTTGCTATTTGAAGCAAGGAAGTGATTTTGAGCCACAAAGAGAGAGTGGCAGTCAATTCTATTCCTTTCGATCTACTGTTGATCAATTTAGAGATTTAGTTCTGAACTCTTTGTACACTTCAGCATATTTAACCCATCGAAACCAGCAAGAAGTGAGTTACAGTAATCTAATAGCTTCTAAAGTGCCCCTATCATTCAACGTACATTCCATCGGCCCACTGTCTTATGACATCCCCAGATGACGCATTAAGCTGCACGATTGTCTTCTCCCTGATCGCTCCTTCATCTTTCTGGCGAAAATTGTTTGACGCATCAAAGGAAGCCTGGTTCCACGCTCTGCTTCCGCGATGGAAGATGTAGACGCTTGCATCATCAGTGTCAACTGCAACACCTGACACCTGTCCCAGCATCAGTCCACCTGACTCCATCCTCTTTGTCCATGTGTCAATTGTCTCCAGTTCTAGGATTCCAATATAAAAGAAAGCATTGTCAAGTAACTCAGTGACAGACACTGTTTGTTCAGTTGGAATTTTCTAATGCAGAAGGATAACTAATGGAAAGATGAGAGGGTGAGTTGATTTAATATGAGGTCAGATCAGACACGATATGCAAAAGAGTAGGATAAGGTTAGTTTGGATATAGTGTCTGATTCACATTCTGCAAAACATAGAGATACTTATTTACCAGTTGTCATCAGCATAGTGAACCACATTTTAGCATACAGTATTGGTCAGTTCTACTTCTAGTCATTACTAACACTTCCAAATACGAATGTATGAACATACATCTCCACTCTGCCATCATCGTCGTCGTCGTCGTCATCGTCATCATCATCATCATCATCATCATCATCAACAACAACAACAACAACACCACCACCACCACCACCACCACCACCACCACCACCATAACCATCATCACCACCACCACCATCATCACCATCGCCATCATCATCATCATCGCCACCACCACAACAACCACATCACCACATCACAAGCAAATTGAACCTCATCATCATTATCACCACCATCAACACCATTCATCACTATACATCATCACTGTTATCACTGCCATCAATAACAACAGCATTTAAAATGATAAATTGAAAAAGGTAAACTAAGACACATGTTAATATTTCCCACTTTCAAGCTAAAACATCTGCTCATAATTAATGTTATAACATGCTTCGTCATCATCAACTATACGTCATCATCATTATTAACACAATCAGAATCATTTTGAACATTTTGGGCATAACAGTCATTCTTACATTACTCAACATTCTCCATCATCATCATCATCATAATATCAACATCTAAAATATTTTAGACTAGGAAAGGGTAATATCGACCAATGACATTATTGCTTGCAAAAGCCTCGCTTTGTAAAGAGGATTTCAAAGATGATGCAGGTCACGTTTTCAATATTTTATGACTCAATACACACAAACAGAAAACTGAGTCAAATTTTAAAAAAAAACAGTGCACATGTGATATGTAAAATCAATAGTTTGACAGTAAAATAGAAAAAAAGAGTTATTGTAACACAGCACAGACCATAAAACAACAGTAAGAGATTTAGTATCTGAAGATTTGCACTTCATCCTATACAAGACAAAATCCACAACAAATAATTATTCTAAAATCAGCCAACTACTGTTTCATTTACCAGGATATTGAAATCATTTTGTGAAAACTCACTAATATTATATAGAAAGAAACAATGTTTCTGCAAATCCACATCAAACAATTATTTAAAAAACAATCAACTACTGTTTCATTTTCCATGCATAGCATGTAAGTATGTGTACATATTGATTTTGAAAGGTCCGAAAATCATGTTGTGAAAACTCACTCATATTATATTATAAAGAAGAAACTGGGGCAATTTTTCGACATGATTTTGACACTCTAATGATGACCTGCATTGGCTTCCACGTAACTGTTAGTAGACCCTTATCATTAAGTCTTATAGGAATCCAACCAGTTACAGAGAAAGTGAAAGACACCAGTTCACTGGTCCACTGAAAAAGATGAATAATTAATGGACATAAACCAAAGCTACATAATTACACTAAAAGACTACAACTTATGCAACAAAACTGCTAAATAAGAGATGAAAATAAACACAATTGACAGCACATCAAAGCTTCAAATTAAAAATCATAATTTCATACACAACCATTAAAATAGTTCAACTTTATAAAAATCTCAAACATGTCTTATCTGTGTAAGAGAAGATTTAAAACAAAATTTGTGAAACCAAGAGCGGGAAATTACATACACCAGGACCCCCTGATAGCATGAATGCATACATATATGCAAGTGTAATTGTGTATGCATACGTATGTTACTATGTAAAGATCTATGCATACATGTATGAATGCATGCATGTGTGTGAGTATGTATGCGCATATGTAGGCATGCGTGTATGTATGTGTGGTCCTATCGAGAGCGAACAGTTGATATGAACAACAAGAATCAATTCAAGCTTCATTGTAGCTGGTTGATCTCACTGGCCATATCTCACAATTACTGTAAACTCGTTATAACAAAACCTCATAATTACATTGCATTTATTACGACTCTCCTATTGCGGAAATACCAGGAGGTCCAATCGTCAAAGACATGCAACACAAAAGAGAACAGCAAAAGAAAACATGTGCATAATCCTTAAATTAATAAAAAAAAGTTAATAAAAAACAATTATTTCAACAATGGTTAAAGTAATCGTAAGTCTACATTGCTTTTGAAATGTCAGAAATCAAGTGATGCACAGTTTCTGATTGAACTCTAAGACACTTAAACCACATCACACGAAACAGAACAACATCAGAGCTATATTTCATTGTGTTACTAGAATAACTGGTTTTCATGTCGCAATAACACAGCATTGGATAAAATGAGGAAAACCCTATAACAAGGAATTGTCACAATGAGCAACTTAGTGAAATTAATTCTGAGATTCATACCTCACACCATGCTATATCAGAAGTTGTAACCATCAGGCCTCATACAATGAATTTGTGTTATAACCTAGACTACTGCAATTCTCTCTCTGTATCTTTTCGCTTTGTTCAGTCACTTTTGTTTAACTTTGTTCTTGGCATAAGACTTGCCTTTTTCAAATTGCTCATCTACCATGAAAACATTGCCACTGAGTGCACCTTGGTAGTGCCAGTCCCAAGCAGTTGGTTAAAGGAGGAAGCCAACGCAACTAATCTTAATTATTACACAGTTACCAACTAATCCACCATGAGCTGCCTTTATATGTTAAAGACTGATCTTGCAGGATGTTGATCTCTTTCACAACCAGGTTTTGTTGCATAATTGGTTTATGTCTTGGGAATCAAATACTGCCATCATATAAGTCATTAAGTAATAATAATAACAAAACAAAAACAACCTCATCATTATACATACTTTAGACTCATGATTCTACTTCAAAACATTCAGAAAACAGATCAAACTCAAGCCATGCAGAACATTTCAAAGGGCTTCAGAATCAAAGTGGGGAACATTCCAACAAGTATCAGGATCTAAGTGGAACATTCCAACAAGCATCAGGATCTAAGTGGAACAATCCAACAAGCATCAGGATCTAAGTGGAACATTCCAACAAGCATCAGGATCTAAGTGGAACATTCCAACAAGCATCAGGATCTAAGTGGAACATTCCAACAAGCATCAGCGATCTAAGTGGAACATTCCAAAAGGTTTCAGGATCTAAGTGGAACATTCCAAAAGGTTTCAGGATCTAAGTGGAACATTATAAAAGGCTTCAGGATCTAAGCACAACAACATTTCAAAAGGCTTCAAGATCTAAGTGGAACAATAAAGGCTTCATGCAATTCACACACACATCCAACTTACTACTCATGGAACGCTTGATCACGGACTCCACGATGCTAACAATCGGTTGCGCTTTAGTCCCAGCAGATGGCGTAATGGTTGCAGAAACCGAGACGATCGTCAGACTCGGATCAGTCGAGATCGAAGAGGCATCCTGTCGATTGTGTGCGATAGGATTCTCGCCCTCCACCGCATCTGGAAATGGATGCTCATTACGATATCTTTGTTCCATCACCTCTTGTTCCTCCTCCTCCTCCCTATCGTCCAGGTTATGCAGTGCATATTGACCGTCCTGCTCATGGTTCTTCATCTGGTTCCAGTTCGCATGCTGGTTTCCCTGCATGCCATGGTTCCGTTGCCTGTATTGAATTCTCTGTCCATGCTGGCTGGATTGATATCCTCCTCGATGGGTGTTCTCGTGGAGCGACCCGTCGTAGCCCGGTCTTGCCAAGTCGTCTTTCGGATAAGAATCGTCTACGGAATAATCAGTTCCACTCAGTGAGCCGTTAGAATAAGACAGAGTATCGATAGCCGAATGAGCGTGTTTACCTTCGTCGTCGTTACCCTCGGCCAGGTCGTCCAAAGAAGGGTTCGGTGGAAGGTACACGTCCGAGTCTGAGGGAATCTGGTTGACTAACGCTGGTTCCCTGTTGTCAGCACATACGTAGAATGAGGAACCGGTTGATGCATCGGTGTAGTACATCAGGTAGAAGTTGCACATTTCGTCCGTGTGTGTAGAACTATCAAAACATTCAACACATAACTATATTTAATAATCTATATAGCACTTAAGAAAAGGTGTTCAAAGGTGGTGTTTAAGAGTCAGGTATAACATGCAAATGCAGACAGCAATTATACGCTGGTGCAATGTTCACTTAACAGAACAATGTAACAATGCACCTCTGATGAGTGAGTCTCTCATGAATGGTGCTATATAAATTTGCATTACCACAATTAGATTAGAGTAGACACAAAGTAAATTATCCGATGGGTTTTAATGACAGAAATCAAGTCATACCCTTGTTACATTGTAACACTATAATAAAATATAATATAACAAAGGTTGTAAATGGTTCAGAAAACATTTAGTCTGAAGGGTTAGAACCACTGCAAGTTAATCTGTAGCATTAGTGCTTAAGAGCCCACCTCTCCTATCTTCAGCTTAAAAGCCAAGTAACTGCGACTATAATAAAATTTATACAAAATTAGATTTAGATTTATTAAAAAAAAATACCCAATCATGGTGACTTTCTTTGATTCAGAAGCATCGTACGTACAGCGCGCAATCTAAAACCAAATTAACACATACATCATTTGCCCAACTGCAAAATAGAAAAAAACCGTAATCTCCTATGAAAGTCAAATCCAGAGCCAAGTGCATTTAAATGAGAGTAGGGCACAAATGATGATTGGTTGTTTTTTATAGCATGACGAATCCATTGGTAATGACATTGTAATGCATCCAGAGTGAAGGTTTGAGCTTTTTCGGAGATTGTTGCTGTGTAGAGACCTTCAGTATGTGCTTCAATCACTATAGTTCAGTGCCATCAATGGTTGGACTTGACCATTAGATAGCGGCTCTTCATTGACACATAAAAGGAATAGTTTTAATAATAAAAATAATAACAATAATTATGATCAGAATAATATTGCCACCATGCTCTGAGCTATGCTGAGAAAATAACAATAATGATAATTATACTAATAATACAATAACTACTACTACCAACAAAAATAATAAAATAATAAAAGTAATAATAATAATAACCAACACCCACGACTTCGTAGCCCTCTCCTTGGAATCCGGCGGCGCTTGGAGCAGTGAAGGACTGCAGTTCATCTCAGAGTTGGGTAGTCGAACGAGTGCTGCAACCCACGATCCAATGGAGACATCATTTCTGTTCCAACGTATCTCAGTTGTTCTTCAGCGTGGGAACGCAGTCTGCCTCTTCGGGACATTGCCACCACTCACTTAGCTCGCCCACATGGGCGATAACAGCATAATATAATAATAATATTAATAATAATAATAATAATAATAATAATAATAATAATAATAATGATAAAAGGGTAATTTTCTTAAGCTAAATTTGTGATTACTGTCATTAATTTTGTAAAGGGCAATATATCATATAAAACTAAGTCTAATATCTTACCAGTCCATCGTCCTTTTTGATGGCGTATTGCTCGGTTATTGGCCAAAATGCCTGAAATAAAACCATAAAATTTAATGTTCTGAATAAGATATCTAAATGTCTTAACAGATTTATGACTCCTATCGATGAATGACTGAATGAACAAATTAATGAATTAAATCACTTTAACATCTCTCAGAATTATTCAGTACGTGGTAATCTGTCAGATTGTAAATTGGAATGTCTTTAAACTCTTTAGAATGCATTGCTACACAAACTATTTAACACCTTCAATGACACCATTATCAAACATCACAAGTCATCATTCAATCATGTAAGTCAACAGCCAATCACTTAATTCACCTTCTAACAATACCCACAGGAATACATGATTTAAGATGGCTGGGTAACTTTCCTAATTTCACCATAGTTCAGTAATTTTCAACTCCATAGTTCAGTAATTTTCAACTCCATAGTTCAGTAATTTTCAGCTCCATAGTTCATTGCAGTCAATTTTGGCAGAATTTACAATAACCATAGTTCAGTTATTCGTTGCTTCCTTAATTATCAAATCAACTTATACAATATTATCACAATTGTCTAGTTTAGTTAAAATACAATATTATTATTAGCCCTGGAACCAGTATGTCAGAGCACATGCATAATAAGACGATGCTGATCAACATAACGTCACGTGAGAATTATCTTGGTGAATCTCAAAATCGAAAATTCCAAGTAAAACGAGTTTGAAGTTTTGGCGGGAAAGCGTCATGTGAAAATTATCTTGGTGAATATCCGAAACAGAAAATTATTAACGAGTGTTTTCGTTTAAATGTTCATACATATAGTGCAAATTTTTAAAGAAAATTTTTGTAATTGCCTGGATTATAATGCGGCCTGTCGGATTTCCTGTGTCAAATCAATGACGAGCTTTTTCAGGACATACGACAAAGATGCTGCTACACCGTGCAAACTCCATACTACTCTGAAGGTACGATAAACGGTGTCTCATAGCAGGAGATACCACAGTTAGCTGTTGATGAATATCTTTTAAAACAACACTAATAGCATGTCAGTGCTCAGATTTCTATGGTTACATATGTTAGTTGGTGGCACTATTAGTGGGAGGCAACCCCTTTGGGTCACCGTTTGTAACCTAACTGAGCAATTAAATACTGTGTGTAAACTAGGTTAAGATTTTAATTTGGTTACAATAAAAGTTTTCGTTCGTTCGTATCTCTTAGTTATTTAAACTGAAGAAAGATAACATATTGCCCGCTACATTTCAACTCAAAACGCATTTTCGAAAAAAAAGTGGAGATACGACAAGATAATTTTCCCGTGACGATAATCGTATCTGTGAAGCCAGTGTATAAATATACACATAATAACACAATGCCAACATGAGTTTGACACAAAGTAATCAAAGTAATCACATGACTATCTGATGAGATCCCATCTGCTGACCTCTTACCTGAGGCCAACGTGGGTTACCCTTGCCAAGCAAATGATAACTTCCATTGAACAAGTAGCCAGAAATAACTCGACCTACAGAATATAAGAATAGTATTTTGAAAAGAGCATTCCATAACATATAAAACAACTTACTAACGGCAAAAATGTAATATTATTAATCAATTCTATGTATTTATATACTTTGCAAGGATTAAACAGAAACAACAACAAAATAAAAAATAATGTAACAGAATATCAAGAATATCAATTTCATTTGCGAATTTATATAGCACCAATTCGATAGAAACAAATAAGAAGGCTCTATACCTGACCAAAAAAACCACAATTGAAGAGAATTGTTCATAATGTTCATGGAACCAAGAAAAGAACAAGTCACAAAGTTCAAGTCCCATATCTATTTAACGGTAATAAAATTCCAGAAAGATGGACGAACAATAGCAACAATGTCAGAGAAACCACACAGAGATTGTATGGTATTTACAGATTTCAATAGCATTTGAGTGCTGAACTGGTGACATACCTAACGAGTGAGCATGCGTTCGAAATGCAAACGGATGCAGAACAGCATCGTCTCCAAAATAACAGGATACATCGCCGTGGAATCCTACAACAAATATAAAACATAGCAGAAAGAAAAGCAGAACTCTGTGAAACAACACTCTACATACTCACTTAATGTTATGCTTTCTGTAACGAGAGAAGTTAACGAAGAAGACAGATGATAAGACTTTGATGTGCCTCTCAGTTGATGCTTTGTATAAAGGTTAATAATTAATAATGATAATACAACACAATTGAAATTTGAAACCGCCCTTCTTCAAACATATATTGCTCAGAAGTGCATGCATGTCTCGACGACGCAACTGCAGTTGTAATGCAGAGCAATTGTGCGCAAAGGACTTGCTTAAAGACTCCTCGGACGAGGGTCGAACCCGCACACTCAGCGTTATGGGCGACCGCTCTAGCTAATCAGCCACCATGCCACACAAATAGAAAGCTCAATAAGCTGTATGGATGCTATGAGTAACTAAGCAATCACTGTACTTGTGAAAATAATAGGACCCTCCTCTCTGGCAACTGCAGGAGCAAATACAAAAGACCCAACACATAAAATGTATTGAAAACACGAAACCAATAACGATAGAATTAACCATTACGTGCAACAGTCCTGTGATTAGCCTGCTGGACAATTCTATTATAATCACAGTTACACAGCTTTTAATAGGAAGCCAGGAGAGATGGACTAATAAGCACTACTACTACTACAGACAAAACGTTTTCTGAACCATTTAAAATCCTTGCCATTAAGGTCATTGAAGTGCAAAAATTGTTTTCAGATTTCTGCTCCACATGAACCCTTAACAAACTCGATCATAATGCGTACAATGGTCATACAATGTCAGTGAGAAGATCAGATGGCAAAGGAGAGGACTTCCCATATTACATTGTATGCCATGGCTAAGAAAATGAAGTTGCAAACGCTTCACCCGCAAAGTTACCCTTTGGGGCAAGATAAGGATTTGCGCCTCTTTCAACAGTATCTGTACTTCCAGAACAATAAAGCATCTTATTGTTCTCATACAACAGCTGGGGCAAAATTGCAAACTTTATAGTGAAACAGCAACTCAACAATTATGAGCAAAGATATTACGAGCAAAGGTATTGTGATCAAAGATATCACGAGCAAAGACATTACAAACAAAGATATTACGAGCAAAGATATCTTAAGATGAAAGAGAAATTGAATTGCACTGCACTTACTCTGTGCATGTGCTGGGATCATCAGTCTGTTGACCACCAAAAGGAATATCCCAGCAACATACTTCTGCCTAAACCACACACCAAGAAAGAAAGCATGATGAAGAACATCAGGCAATGGAGCAAATGGTCTCTACTCCAAATGAGGGAAACAATGTCAAAATGTCATAATTATCAAAAGCCCTGGACCATTAATACCTCTTGTTTGCACGTTATGAAGCTCAGTGGATTTGATCAGACATAAGTGATTTTCCAAGCAAAACATCTGAACATCTTAAGAAGAAGGCATCCTCAAATTATATCATTGTATTGTATTGTATATAAATAGTTCAGCAAAAATCGAAATCGAAATCTCGACCATCACATTCCTCAACACATCAGAGTCTGCTTCCAGTTTGCAATATCAACAAGACACAAGAAACACATTCAATATATGTACTGTTTCAAATGCCAGACTAAATTGTGCCATTGATTGGTTGGTGCCATAGATTGATTGGTTTCGTTGATTGATTGATGTTACTGATTGGTAGCATTGATTGATTGATACCATTTAGAGATTGGTACCATTTATTGATTGGTGCCATTTAGAGATTGGTTCCATTGTTTGGTTGGTGCCATTGTTTGGTTGGTACCACTCTTATCTGGTTCCATTGACTGATTGGTGCCTTTGATTGATGCCCAGTGAATCATTATGACACTATAATAGTCTTAAGAATGCTTTCACACTATCAACAAAACACAAACTCAAAATAAACATAGAAAAGTTTTCAGCAAAAATAGTGTAAAAATAGTGTAAAAAGGCCAATTGCAATTGATTCCAGAAAGATTTTTATAGCTAACCATTGACATTCAGCATCCAACAGAAAGAAATTCTGAGTTTTAGATTCTATTTTAAAATTTATCTTAGAGTCAAAGTATAGTCTTTCCATGCACCTAAACTGGTACAATATACATAAAGTCGATAATGAACATGTCAAGTAATTACCTTTCTTGTGTCACAGAAATACTGACCCCAGAAAAGTCTCTTTGCGAAGGATCTAAAACATAGAACATCATTGAAATGCAGTCTTCCTACAAATATTGTCTTTCAGAATGAAAGTCATCTCAAAATAATGTCTTCCAACATATTTCAACAAAATACTTATAGACATGCTGGGCCTTTATACAATAATCACCAACAAAGAAGTTGTATTTATTTATGAAATAGTTTTACCTACATTTTTATCTATCTATAAAAATGCTGGTTCATACTCCTGAGCCCTCTGACTGAAAATGTCACATGTATGAATGGGCAAAGCAGGAACTTTGGCTCAATTGTTGCCTAAATAGACCACAAATTGTGTCAGTAATTTCTTTCATCCTGCTTTGAAAGAGACATCCTAGAGAGCCACCAATTTCAAAGCAGCCAGTCAAGGAAGTTCATAACAGGTTATTTATCTCGTATTTAATATACTTCAGTCGCCAAATATTACACTGCCTTAAATGTATATGTGTAACATAGTATACATGAACGTAAGCTTAGGTACATATATATATATATATATATATATATTTATATATATATGTATGTATGTGTGTGCATACAAGTACGTATGTATATATGGATGGACGTTTAGATTACCTCTCAAAAGATATCGGTAGAGTGATACCTAAGGCTAGATATGCAGAATGAACAAATCTATATTCTGAATTAGACAAATACAGATTTTTCAAAGTATTTCCTACATAATGAATCCACACTAAAATGAATGAGTGGACAAATAATCTGTACCAAACACAATCAACATCACAAGGATTGATCAAGTAAATACAGAAACAGTAATAATAATTTTCGTTTCATTCAAACTGACAAACCGCAGTGTGATTACAAGTACAGTACGAACGAACGATGACAAGTCATTACAGAAGTAACATTTTAACTGTCAGCAGCCATGCAGGGCGCCCATTACATTATACACCTGTAAAGAACAGAAGTTAATGTAATTTCTACTTTTCAAATAACTGGTCGAAATGAAGAGAACGTTAAAACAAACAGAATAGCAAGTTCTCGTTACCTGCAAATGGTTTTGTGTAATGAACTTGAACGACCAAATACATGACGCTGGTTCCAGTGCCTATCCGAAATCCCACATCTGCAACAGTCATAACATATGAATGTATTTCTGTATTTCAACAATCATCATAATGGCATAACCATGATATCATGTAACTAGACACCTAATATAGCTCCATTAATGTAGGCTCAGTGATTATTGAGTTTGATAGGAAAAAAATTTAATCATCATTTTGCAGGCTTGCACACACACATCCTGAGTGAGCAGTACAATCAAACATATACCATGGCTAAAAAGCAGGACTTTAGACAAACAAACCAACTGGAATGACCCAACAATCACTACACATGTATAGGACAGAATCAACGTACAAAATGCTACATTACAACACAGATTCTGAAATAATACAGCCAAGAATATGGAGCTAGAATTTAGAGCAGACATGATCTCATTATCACCCCTTAAAATGAAGTTCTAATTTTTATAGCTCTCAGAGAGAGTATAACAGTGAGACCCTGATATGTAATGCTGTGGGAACATGAAGTACTTAGTAACCTATAAGACTGGAAAAGGTGCTATATAAATTGCCAGAAGCATAAGTGCACACAATAGTCTCATTGCCATTTATGCAGATGTTCACTTGCTTTCTGGGAGATCGAAAGGTGGAGCATTTTTAGCCCAGGCGTAAAGGACCTGGCCATCGTTGCACACTTTATGACAATTGCTCCTAGAAAGAAGAAGTAACACAAAGATGCTATTGTTAAAGATGCTATAGTTAAAGATGCTATGTTAAAGATGCTATAGTTAAAGATGCTATTGTTAAAGATGCTATAGTTAAAGATGCTATTGTTAAAGATGTAATTGTTAAAGATGCAATTTTGTCAAAAATGCTATTGTAAAGATAAATATATTAAAGAAGCAAATTGTTAAAAATGCAATTGATAAAGCTCTGATTGTTAAGATATAATTCTTAGACATCCAATTGTTAACCCATTAACGAGCAACTGTTTTCTTCTTAATTGTAATTGGTGGGTTTGGTTGGAGGTAGTAATCCACACAGGATAGGGCCTGGGTCCATCTGATATTGCAATTGCAACAACATTGCTTGTGTGTGTGTGTGTGTGTGTGTGCGTGTATGTGTTTGAGTGTCCCTGTGCCTGTCTCTGTTGGTGCTAATAAGTATTCATGTGTGACTGTGTGAGTGTGCTTGATGCCTGTCTTATGTGATTTCTACATATTGTTGCTCTGAAATGACTATAGCATCATTTAAACATATAAGACTCATTGCATTTAGAGGCAATATAAAACAACTGTATAGTGTATACTATAGAACAATAGATGATTGGCCGCCCATACTCAAAGCCTTGCCTAAACTCATCACTACTTAACTGGCCACCAGTGAGTAATCAGTTTCCATCTACCTCTGTGGCTTATGTTAAACAGTAACACACTGGGGCTGTAAATTCAAGCCAGCAGACTTTAGAAAGATCCCAGGCCATACAGTTCATACACATCTGTCTCATGGCCAATGTTCAGATTTACTGATACCAAGAGTGCAGCAAGTGCAACATATACCTCTTTAATAAAAATCAAATGTGTTTTTAACCTGCTAATCCGCAACAGACTATTTATTATCGGTCTGTTTGTCTATCGATTTGTAGACCCATCTGCCCACATCATTGGACCTACCATCTCAATTTTGACCTGCATAGGCTTTTATCTGGATTGCCATCAGTTGAGGCTTTGAGCATTAGACGTTTGTGCCATAGTAGCTACCAATCAATAATAACAATGCATAAATAAAATAAAGAAGTGTATTATCAGGGTCACAAGGTCAAATAAACAAAGGAAAGACATACCAATAACCTTGAGATACAACAGTTTCGCATCCAGTTAGAATGAGATGATGCACAGTCGCTCCATTTGCCAATGCTTCAAATTTCACTGAAACAATTCATAGACAGATAGACAACGCGGAAAATTTATATAGCACTCCTTCAAGAAACCTACTCAGAGGTGCTCTGTCAGGCTACTGCCAATTAAAAAGACTTGAGGATACGGTAGAAGACCGGCAGATTATTCCTAGGGAGTAGTCGCAGTGCTAGCGAGAGCGCATTACAGATGGAGGGACCTGCAACTGAGAAAACTCGGCGCTGTTTGATCGAAGATCAAACTTGCGGGACCAATAGCTCCCCCTATCAGAGGAACAGAAGGATGGCGTACTTAAAGTCAGGAGTCTGGATTCGTTACTTGATCTGCTAACGTAGGACAATTTCACAATAAAAATCAACAAACATCTAAATAAGTCACATTAGAGTGAAAATTGACAAACAGCACAGAGAAAATAGATATATTACTACAAAAACAGATAAAATCACAATGGAAACAGATGACATTACAGAGAAAATAGATAATATTATGTACCATGAAAAATATATAACATTAGTGAAATTAGATGAAAGGGATGTATGAGCTGATAAAAAAACATCAAAGACTGACCAATATAGAGCTCTTCCTCGGGAACTTTCCAGGCATGACACATGTACTCATCCTCCTTGAGAATTAACAAACACACTTAAGTCAAGCAACTAATAACAGCACCATAGACTTCTTACTTCAAT
Source organism: Bimastos eiseni (assembly GCA_959347315.1). Taxonomy (NCBI): domain Eukaryota; kingdom Metazoa; phylum Annelida; class Clitellata; order Crassiclitellata; family Lumbricidae; genus Bimastos; species Bimastos eiseni. The sequence continues at coordinate 6,890,611 of OY365810.1, read as the reverse complement.
ACTTCTCATATGCTCCGCACATACTCTTAACACACACCAAATAGCAAAATACTGTAATGGTAATGACAACATTGGTAATGGCAATTTATATAGCACCACAATGATGATAGATTGTGTTATATAAACAGCGAAGAAACTATTAACATGAAAGTCATCTGACTCAATACAAAGTCAAGGGCCATGAAAACATCTTAAGGTCATCACTGGCTTGGAATGAAGTTGATGTATGAGATGACAATGAGGTAGGATGGATGGGAGGTAAGGTAGAATAAGAATTTCAAGCTAAGAAAAGCTCAGAAAAGACCAACAATACGAGAAATCTGATGGGAATATCATAAAATCAATAGTACATTTAAAATGTCATCAAATTCTGTGAGAAGAATAAACACAGTATCAACAGAAATTATTTCTCATATCATAACAAGGGCAATCAATCAGTGCATAGACTTGAATGTATTCCTATCACACAATGCCTAATAATAGGAAATATTAAATATGTATAAAATATATTAATAATAAACATAAATATCTATTACTAATACACAAAAATAGCAGCATGTACTAATAATCGATTTTAACAGGTAATAATAAATACTAAAAACTTTGTATGGAAGTTTTCTTTAAAGTTGGACTGACCTTAGTAGGTTGTACTCCTGGCATCTGTATCCTGTACGATAAAACTCCATTGCTGTTAGATGCCTCTGTCGACCCAACCAGATCTGCCTCATCTAACTGATTCTCAGGAGAAAAAGCTCCATCATTTGAGTTCCAGACACACGTAACCATACACAGCAACACTCTCCACCTCAACAACGCAATAATGGAGTTCATTCTAACATCAGATACGCGTGAAACGACGTAGAAGCTTTCGAGAAAGCAGAGATTGGTCGATATGTCGAACGCATTCGGTTCTTAAGAATGTCAAGGTCCAGGAAATCAAATGTAAAATCTGAAACCAAAGAAAACATATCCAAAATCATCAAATGGTCGTTCATTATAAATGCTTGTCTGCTGCCTTTCAAACTGTTCTGACATGAAAAAACGAAACTATGAAGTATTAAGTCCACTGTCGTGAATCAATAACTGGTGGAAAATAATTTTTAGCAAAGCAGTAGGTCATATAATATGTAAACAAATAACTACTGGTTTGTAATAAAGCAAATATTAATTCATATAGAAGATTTCGGAGATCTACATAGTGCAATCAACTCAAGAGCATAAATATAGTAACTGAAAGTATGTCATGAAGTGAATACTTTGCTTTGGAAACCTTACTTAAGAAACTGTTAAAATAAAATAAGATTGATATGCAGTATAAAGTCAAGGGCCTTGAAATCATCCAAGGACATTCCTAGATTGGAATGATAATGACAATGACATAACAACTACATCAGTGTTCATGATGGTGATGAAACTGATGACGTACATGATGATGATGAGGTGGAGATAGAGAGAAAAGCATGAATAAGAACATAAAGACCACTTACAATCTGATTAGCTCTTTAATTCAGTTTTATAAATGCCAAGTATTCATTCCTTTTAAGAAAATATTGACTCATTTCTTCTCGTTTTCAATACTCGTCAACATACATTAACACGCAAAACATTCACCATTATTACAAGAAACCCAGCAATAACTAGATGAAACTGTTGAACTATTCATTATTCAGACGTCCAGTAGCAAGCAGTAACTGGGTTCATAAATTATACTCAGCTTGACTGCTTTCATCCATATGTCAATGGCCCAAGGGTCTTTTGAATATTTACTACCACAACTAGCAGGCCATATTCACTAGTAAAATAGCAATCTCCACGACATACATATATTGAGCAATGCCATGAGCACATTCAGAGTTCTAATTACAGTCATTAGACGGGCCAGATGTCAAGTGGTGACCACGCTTCCTTTGCACTCTCCTCCACTTCCTCTTTCCCACCCCTCCCCTCCACTTCTACAGTTCCTCCTCTTCATCCACATCCTCTTCCTTGGGTTCTATCTCCACCTATTCCTCTACATCTTCCACTTCCTCCTCTACATCCACCTCCTCCTCTTCTGACTCTTGTCACCTACTCCAACTCCTTATCCACCTCATTTGGGAAGGTAGCTGGCATGGGATGTAATACAAAAGCTGATCCAATGGAAGTGAGAAAGACACCATTCAGATGGCTGTCCAAATTCGGTCAATTCTGCATCGCGTGGCACCATAGATGTAAAGAATCCCTCAGTGAGAACCCAGCTTTAGACTCAAGGACTCAATGAACCAACAGAAAAATACAATCACATTTGTCTTCAGTTACATTAATGGTATTATATGGCTGAGATATTGATACAGAAATTACATTCCTGCAACATACAAAACTGTGTGTAAAGGACTTGATATTAGGACCTAATAGGGTAGCCATCTTTAACTCTTATTTGTTATGTTACACAGCAGCAATAAACTAACCTCACATTCTCTTCAGAATAAAACAAAGGACTTGATGTTAGGACCTCAGAGTACCCATCTTAACTCTTAAACAAATGCTGAGTTAAGGAACAAAATACTCAGTGAGTCGTTTGGGTCTTTTTCTGTATGGAGTATGATACAGAAGTTTCACTCCTACTTTCACCATGATGCAAAAATGATTATCAAATTATAACATCCAATACTGCCTATGGCCAAAATTAAACTCACAGAATCTCAACAGAACTTTCATCATGGACAAAATTTATACAATGACCTATCACCTCAACAGTCAGCTTTCTAACAATCAACTTTAACTAATAATTATAGCAGCTCATAACATGCACACAACATGAGTCAAAGGCAGCTGAGACCAGAGTAGTAAACATGCCAGGCAGAGTAATTAAATAGACAACACAGAGTTTTATTGAACAAGCTTCATTATTTAACAAACGCTAATAAACGAGAATCTTGCAAATGTATGCGTAGTTCAACTTTTTTTTTGCATGTGTGTGTGTTTACTGCGCCCAAATACAGTTGCTCATTACCATTCTTTCTCTCTTTCCTTATCCGGTTATTTTTGTGTTACACGATTTATATGTTTGATTTATTTTTTTGATTTTTTTGATTGATTGTTTGTGTTCTGATCAATAAAAAATCCTAGATTGATTGATTGAATTGTTTGGCAAGAAAAGTCACAAAAGTACGTATTATGTGTATGTAAGAACTCGGGCATATAACTTAACTCAGGAAAGCACAAATGATGTTAAATTAGCATCTTGGATAAATTGAGTAAATAAATTGAAGATTTCTCTGTTTTTCGGGGCTATTGTAATTATATTCTCCAGCATACAACAAAACCAAGTCACCATAATAGGTTTGTTTACAAATGCTCAACAAAACTTGTATACATTCAATTAAGCTCAGGCTGTGCTTCAGATCCAGGTCTGTTGAATCAAGTTTTCTGCCCATGGGTAGGTTCAAACGTTTATCTAATTATGCCAGTTCTCTTGATGCTGGGCTTCCTCTTCAGTAACCTTCCTATCCATAATCACCCAATCCAGCAGCATCCACTAAGGTCTTCCTCTCAATCTCTTGCCCTTCATCCTTCCCTTCCCTCAATTGAAGACATGTGACCAATCCACTTCCTCTTTTTCCGTCCCATCATTGCCACCCGGATGGCAACACGATCCAAATTCAAGGGTCAGAAAAAGGCAAATATGAAGAACACAGTCTCCTATATAGCAAACAATATGGCCGCCTCTAAGTATGCTTAAATAGAGAGCTGATAGTCAGCCTGACACATCGAAACCGGTTTCAGCCATTGTATTTAAATAGACAAAATTCTTCTTATCGATCCAGCTTCCATTAAAGAGTAATTCATTTTGTCAATCCAGCTTCTGTTTAAGATTCATTCTTTTTATCTTAAGCAGTCGGGGATCCACTCAAGTACGATTAGCTTCATCAATCTATCTCCCATCTGACAACATTTTGTTCATCGATCCAGCTTCTATATAAACATAATTCTTTTCATCTATCGAGCTTCCATTTGAACAGAATTCTTTTCATCAACAATTTGGTTGCATTGTAACTTACTTTCTTACTGCAATGTAACTATCAGCGCTATATTGCTTACTATAGGGGACTGTATTCTTCGCATTCACCCAAGAAAATATTTGGTGAAAGTGTATTTTAGCGTATTTTATTATACCATGGTGTTCTAGTGCATTTTATTATTTCACGTGAATAGATATCCAACTGTTGCTTAAAAGGAGATGGGATCATTGAAAAAGGAAAATGTGCAAGTAGAAACTAGATTGATGAAAGAAATCATGCTTAAATGGAAGCTAGATTGATGAAAATACCATGGTTGATTGATGCAAGAATGTCGTCACGATGGACGTGGAATCAATGTAAACAAGGCTGTGTACGCGCGCAAAATCCCGATTGATGAAAAGAAATATACCTAAATGGAAGCTGGATTGATGAAAAGAAACATATTTAAATAAAAGCTGGATCGACGAAGAGAAATATGCATGAATGGAAGCTGGATCGGCGAAAAATCATGCATAATTGGAAGTTCGAATGATGACAAAATGGCGTCGCGATGGTCGCGATGAAAACTAGTGGAATTTCTGATCAACATTTTGTTTAATTAAATAGCGTAAAACACACTTTTAAAATTACATTTAGCGATCCAGCCTCCATTTAAAGCATAAGTATTATCATCAATCCAGTTTCTACTTACAAAATACATGATATAATGAAGGAAATAATTAAATACGCTAAAACACATCGCATGCACATGAGGTAATAACACACTAAAATACACTTTTACCAATATTTAACCAGGACCATCATGGGTGGGTGGTGAGGTCCATCAGTTCAATCTCCATAATCCAGTGCGAATTTCATCACATCCAGCTTCCATTTAAACATAATTCTTTTCATCAATACAGCTCCCATGCATATACACCGAATTCTTTTCATCACATCCAGCTTCTACTTAAACGCGATTCTTTTCATCACATCCAGCTTCTAATTCGGCATGATACTTTTCATCAATCCGGCTTGTACTAAGTTACGGGACAGTGGTCGGAATTTGTGACGCTAAAACGATAAATTACAATTGAATTATTACCGGAATCAGTCGCAATGATGCAGTAGCACGAGCGGAGACTGAAATCACTACGATCAACTAATTATCACAATTTCAGTTTTAACGATTAATGAAGACGACCATAAATAATTGTAAACATACAGCCGACATTAGCATTGAGCTAGAATAAAACCGCGAGCGCAGAAGACGCGTCTCGAGAAGTAACACTGCAACGCCGCCATATGGAATATCGTTGCAACGCTGGAGCATTATAATTCTTTAATTATCTATAACCTATATTTGCGCTGTGAGGGTCGGTTAGGGTCAGGTTATTTCAAATGTAATATATCTGATGAAAAGACATTTTTTATATCATGCAATGTGCATGTCTTATGGGCTGAATGATCAATGAAATACTGTACAGCAATTTAAATGCGAGATATTTATTTTGCACAATGGTGTCACCCCTTGAGATATGGTGTCATCCGGTGCGGTCTGCACCCCCTCGCGACGCCACTGGGAAAGGGATGAAAAGAGTTCATGAAGAGAAGGGAGAAAATTAGGTGCGCGATTCGATGGAAGCTATCACAGGAGCGAACGGTGAGAATTAAGGGATCGAGTTAACAGTAGCAGCTATAGTATACGTAGGCCTACAGTACGTGTCTCTTTGACATTATATAGGCTATATAGGCCTAATACAGGCATGTGCACTTAATTAATTGATGTAGACATTACTTTAAGCATTTGCAATCGGCTTATTTTTTTTAAACCTGAAAGTTGGAAAATGTGAATTGCTATAAGCATTATAAGATAATGTTTCATAGATATTCAAGCGAATAACGTGAATAAACAAGTAATAGCTACTCCTATATATGTACGTAGGCCGACCCTACGATTAGACTCATGTTTAATTTTTTTCTTAAGTCCCTATTTAATAGGCCTATCCTAAACGCTTTTTCCAGGGCGTGTCAGCTGAATCTCTATGTTACCAAGAATTAATCATACAGTATTGCAAATCTTCGTAAATATTCGAACATTTCTCAGCGTCCACAAAAGCCACGTCAGAGAGACCAGCTCATTCACCGAATTGTATTGTATTTATAAAGCTTCTCTAGAAGTGAGAACCGTTCAGAAGCGCTGCCAGACCCCGCGATCGATATATGGGGGTTTTGAGAAAAGCAAAAGAGGACGAGAGGCTGCCAGCTAGAATTTTAGAGCGAACATAAAGGAGAAAGTGCATTCCACAGAGAGTACCAATTGAAGCAAAAGATCGAGACTGATAGGCCTACATGCATAGAGGTCTATAGGCCTATATAGGGGCCTACCGCAATCATGGTACAGTAATTTTCGTTCTGTAAACAAGAGCAGTCGTCAACAACATGCAATGTCATGTAATTTGTATTGTAAAAAGTTAATTGCCATCTTGAACCAATACTGCACAATGAATTGCATTTCAAATTAAACGCAAAAAAAATATCCAACCGGTGCGAACGTGCATATAAATTAACCAAAGTCAACAAAATACGCAAAGACCTGCGAAGCTACCCATGCCAAAACCTGAACAACCACCTTCATATGCCAATATTAAGGTGAACATTGAAACATTATTTAGCCTAAATGCAAATTGAATCAATCATATTTTGGAACATATTTTTAAAGTTGCAATAACGGTTTTAAAGTACATGTATAATCCGTATAAAATATATGTATATTTCCTATAAACGATTTCAAAGTAGAGAACACGACTGACTAAGCTAATAACTGGCTGAATTGATTTAAGAAAAGAACATTAACATGCATACGATGATGCAACCCATATGGGTCCATGCAAGATGAAGAATGAAGATCCATATATGGGTTCTGTGAAATGTTCACGGGCATTCGTATAGGGGCGTCGAGCTTAACTTTCTATATTGATGATACATCTTTGTAAAATTCATGTACATGCCACATAGGCCCAGCATAGGAATTTAGATACTTGCAAGAGTATAGGCCTACTAAGAGTATAGGCCTATTAAGAGTATAGGCCTTCTAAGCAAGATTTATACGTTATAACCTTATACCAGCTAAAGATACACAATTGAGTCCGTAAAATGAAACATTCCATCGAAAACTTGATGAAAATGCAATTTAACCATAGGCCCCTAGGCCTGTCCCGTTTTCTGAGTCGCACTCAGGTTTATTTTTGAGTAAAAATGACGTCCAGTTTAAATAATTTAGACTTGTGTTGGCTTTCATTTTTCCAAGACGATTGCGTACGCATGTTCCATTGTGGAGAAATATCGCAGCAATAAATCTTGAATTCGTAATCTCAAGATTTTTACAGCACCCCTAAACAAAAGAGGATCGCACTCACATTCACGCTCATCATTGACTAAAGTGACTATAGGCCTACGTCAGGACGTATGCTTTGAAACTGGGCCGTCAAAAAACAGCATTTGCATTAGGTATACCTGTAGCAATAAACAATTATTCATCTCAATTTCTTCTCCAGATAGTATGAGTCATCTATCTCGCATTCAAAGGAGTCCTCTTCCAGTGGAATGACGACTTCTCCGAGAAGTTTGTTTCGTCTCAGTGTGAACTTCCGCCAAACGGATACCCATAGGGTGTACGTGACCTCGTCACTGAATGACAGAGGATACTGAAACCAAGCCAAACACAAACCCATTCCATTGAACGACAACTGTTCCAGACTCAAAAAATAAAGATGGCGCCACACTGCCTGCATGCCAATGAACATTCGACGGGACCAAAAGGCCTACTGGCTCTACGTAGTATTAGGCCTAGATGTAGTTATCGTATATGATTTTATGGGATAGTAGGCTCCATATATTATAACCTTATGCCATAGGTTAAGCATCGTCATACTGACCCGTTACAGTCCTTAAACTTTTAGATTTGAAAAATTTCAACGAATCTCCCAAAGCTGCCACTATTGATCCCTTAACCAACTTCTTTACAATCTTTTGTTCATACTCATCATTATTCACCATTCTGCATGATGAAACGATACCCAGACGCAGATTTGTATCAGTATAGGCTATAGGCTCAAAGCTCTGTCATTATTGTCATAGACTAATTAAGTTCTTATTTAACAAGTATAAAAATTTATTACAGAGTAGGCCTACGGCATAACAGGCTTGAAGAAGTTATAACAGTTACCGAAAAAGTTTCTATGTAGACTGGATTTACAGTGTTATATTTCACAGCAGTTTTTCTTTTAGTAATTTTGTCATCGTCTGGCAATACGTATAGTTTGACGTAACTGAAACATTCAACACAAAATTAGACACGTCACTCTGAAAGTAGACAGGCCGGTCAATATATAAAAATTAAGGAGTCAGGCCTAATATTAATTATCTTAATGTTACATTTTCTCTTAAAGTTTTTTCAATAAGTCGGCCTACACTATTGTAATAATAGGCCTATATATAGCATTATCCACACAAAAGTGTCTATACGAATTTGTTTCTAGCCGCGGTGCTTTGCAATTCAGTGTCTGATCTGGCGTGATGTATGCTTACATTTAAGTTCCATGATCTATGCACAGTTAGCCCTACATAGTGAGCTAGCTAGGCCTATTTAAAAGTTTACCATTGTAACATGCGTCATAAGTATCATGCTTGTTTTTATATTTGAATCATGATGTCCGCATGATAATAATGTATTAGATTACAGACGTATGGATTTTCTAATTATGACGTAGGACTACATAATTTATAATGAGCTTGTTTTGTAACCTATTATTATGTATGTAGGTCTACTGTTTATTATGACGTATCATGACCGTTCTACCGCAAATGCTATTTGTGTGTCTACATGTGTAGGCCCATTGGCCCTAATATATATTGTGACGTAGGCCTATTATTATAGTTTTTATCTATTATTTGGACTGATGCATTATGACATAGGGCCTGATTATCGCTTCCTATGTTTCTCTGTATTTATAGCTATTATGCATTATGACGTATTTTTATTGTCCGTTTTATATGCTTATATTCTGTAGGCTTATGTATAGGCCTAATGACGTAATAATCGTTTCATATGTTTCACTGCATTGTGGTCATTATGTATTATGACGTCTTATATAATGATCGCTTTATATGTTGCTATAAATCAACACGTAAGCATATACTATGTTTTATAAAGCATTATATAGGGGTCTATGATAATTTGTATTACGTTGCTATGCATTTACCATGCATTATGACGTTTTATGACGTATTATGACGTATTAATATTCTTTACATAATGTTGCATTCAAGTATTATGACGTATTATGATAGTCAATGAACGTTTATTGACGTGAGCTACATTCTAATCATGCAGTTTCAACCAGATGATTACATACGGATCGCAGCGTCTATTTTTCTTGGCTAGACCCTTGCAATCGACGACTGTGACTTCGAGCTCGTGAAGAAGAGGATTGAAATTGATTCTCAGATGTATTTTTCCGCTGACGTAGGACCTTCCAAGGCTCTTGCGACTGCGAATGCTCAACCTAGCAACAGACGTTGTTTCAGCATTCTGCAAATATAAATATATCCCCATCAAACAGACACACTGCTGATTAAGCTGAATCTTGCAATTTAAAACGTCTGATAAGCTATGATTAATTATCATGAAAACCAGTGGGCCTAATAAATAGGCCACTGTTCATTGAAGATTAAACAAAATAAACAGTTCCGCCTTTAGAATTCAGGGTGCTTGCGGTAAGAAAGTCAATTCGGGTCTAGGAGGCTAAAGTAAGTGCTTCCAATTGTGTTGTACAGTACCAGCTTTTGAATGTAGATCAACGGAAAGTAAAGGAATTTTTTACATAATAATTTTTAACGGCTCTTTGACAATTCGGCATGTGACATTTGGGCACGCAACAATTAGGCCTATGTGTAGAGACATTGTTTCTTAAATAGATTAATAATAGGGCCTACGTATGGCATGCACATTGTACTATATAGGCCTCACAATTGAAACAGCTCCTAAGATTTTTACAATTGCACGCTATACATTGTACTTACATGTAGATGTACATATAGGCTCATGTGATAGAACTAATAGAAATCACTGGCAATATGCTCATTTTCATAACTTTCCAACTACTCAAATCAAGCGCAAATATTCTTGACACAATTATGTGATTTTAGGTTTGTCCTGCACCGAATTTTCCCTGCATCGAATTTTCCCTGCACCGAATTTTCCCTGCACCGAATTGTCCCTGCACCGAATTTTCCCTGCACCGAATTTTCCCTGCACCGAATTTTCCCTGCACCGAATTTTCCCTGCACCGAATTGTCCGGTCGTCATATTTAGATCATCGTCAATTGTGAAAGAATCAGCCATTTTCAAACTGTAACTGAGATGGAGATCTCATTGACTGCCACGGTAGACCCGTAGCTACATGTGTACCTACGTTGTATATAAGTTACAAATCCATCGCAAGATTTGCCATTTTCTTGACAACTGAAACCATTACCAATAAATCCAATAGAATAATCAGTAACAGAAAAATGTTGACTCTGGTTTATGGTCATCATACGTTGTGTTAAAGCCGGTGTTGGGCACGAGACCAAAAACTCAAGACCGAGGCCAAGACTAAGAGGTCCAAGACCAAGACCGAGGACGAGTGGTCCGAGACCAAGACCGAAACCGATGGTCCGAGACAAGGCACGACCTAACTCTTTTTTATAAAAAATTGAATAGGCCTATATTTAGACGCTAAAACTGAGTACCACGCTTAAAACATTAATTTTATTGCTAAAGAGTAATAATCTTATTAATAGTCCAGCAAACGGTATTACTGGTCACCCCGAAGTTTTAAAATTTTAAAAGGCCGGCTCCATTGCAAATTCATTTTTTTATCTGCCCATAGTAACATGCATATTAATTTTATCAGCACGCCATAACTCGATAGCAATTGCCTAGGGCCTAAACATCCGGTGTCTCTATAATCGATAATAACCGACAAATATCGAAAATATTGCTCTGATACGGCTTGAATCGGTTAGAACCAGCTGTAACCGGTTGGAACCTGTTAGAACTAGTTAGAACCGATCATAACCTGCTTTAACCGGTCACAACCGGTCACAACCGGTTAGAACCGGTCAGAACCGGTTTGAACCGGTTAGAACCGGTTTGAACCGGTTAGAACCGGTTCTGACAGGTTGAAACCGGTTAGAACCGGTTAGGACCGTTTTGAACCGGATAGAGCCAGTTAGAACCGATTAGAACTGGTCTTAACCGGTTCTAACCGATTTTAACCGGTTCTGATCGGTTCTAACTGAATCTACCCGGTTCAAACCGATTCTAACCGGTCCAAACCGGTTTTAACCGATTCGGACTGGTTCTAACCGGTTCCAACAGTTAGAACCGGTTCAAACTGGTTCTAACCGGTTAGGACCGCGTAGAACCGGTTCGAACCGGTTCAAGCAAGTCAGAACCGGGTAACACCGGTCAGAACCGGCCCTAACCGGTCCAGACCGGTTCCAACTGGTTCTAACCGGTTCAAAACCGGCTCGAGCCGGTCCAAACTGATACAAACCGGTTCTAACCGATCCTAACCGGTTCTCACCGGTTATGACTGGTTCTAACCGGTCCAAGCTGGTTCAAACCGGGCAATAACCGGTCAAAATCGGTTAGAACCAGTCTGAACTGGTTCTGACCGGTCAAAATACGATTAGAACCGGTTGAAACCTGTTTGATCCGGTTAGAACCAGTTAGAGCTAGCTAAAACCGGTTTTAACCGGTTTAAATCGGTCGCAACGGGTAAAAATTACAGTTAGAGCAGATTTGAACCGGTTTTAATTCAAACGGCTCAAACCGGCTTTGACTGGTTTTAACAGGTTCTGACCGGTTCTAACGGTTAAGACCGATTTGAACCGGTTAGAACCAGTCAGAACCGGTTAAAAGCCGTTAGAACCGGTTTAACGGGTTTGGACAGGTTATGCATGTATACATACATTGAGATGATCGGTTACCAAATCTATAACTTTTTTTCTGTGATATAAAACGGTTATTATGTAAACGAATTGTCATGCAAAGGACAGCTTCCCATTCAAGCAAGATGAGTGCTCGGGTAAACTGTTACAGGTGTTCATGGAACATTAGCATATGAGATTTCATACGACGCAGCCTCGGCTGACCAGTAGATAGACGTACTCCAGTATATACAGCCACCTCATTGTTATCTCTACACCCTGGCATAGCTTGAATGCTAAGGTGCAATACGCAAGTCTACTTGTAGACCCTGAGGAAGGGGACAATCTTACTGTCTTGGCTAAAGGAACACAGGCACAAAGGCAGGTGAATAGACAAGCACCTGTATTGACAATACGCAATGTATGTGTGCATATGTTTGTGTCTGTTTGTGTGTATCTGTTCTATGAGACCCATATTATTATTGAATTGCAAATGACTACGTTTCACCTCGGATTGTACGCCTATTGAAAGCTGACCACTCAATCGACAAGCGCAGATCCAGCCGCTAAAGACCTTTATTTATCCTTGCGGAGGGTCGATATGATTGGCAGCTAGCAGAAACCGCCGTCTAAATTCTGTAAAGTGAATCAGAAATCGTAGATTGGCCTTTAAGACCAAGACCGACGCATTCGAGACCAAGACCGAGACCAAGACCGATGGTTCGAGACCAAGACCGATGGTCCGAGACCAAGACCGAGAGACCAAGACCGATGGTCCGAGACCAAGACGAATACCAAGACCGATGCATTCGAGACCAAGACCAAAACCGCAGTTTTCCGGTCTCGAGACGGTCTCGAGACCAATTAAGAACGCGGTCTCGAGACCACATCCCTGGCTAACACACAATAAAGATAATGCCTCGGTCGCATGTTGAAATGACTATATTAATAATCAGTAAGTTGACTTCCATGGACTTACCTCAATTTTGACTAATTTCAATTAAATTGGATTGACATTAAATCAGTGGCATAAATTTATTTTAAGTAAATAAAATAGTTACTCCTTCGGTATTTGGAGCTAAGCCATCGATACTTCCGTCAACTTCACACATATCTGCAATAAAGCATGATACAAAACCTTTACAACTCATGTCTTCCACCTATTTTATTTCAAACTTAGATAATACAAATAACTTGTTAAAACACATGATGGGTCTACATAGAGTAGGCCTACATAGCACCTGCCAAGAAGTTCGTCGTAATAATAACCTAAGTTTGCATTAAAAATGGCGCAAGTTGAGGACGTAACGTAACACCACTTGGATATACACTACACTTGACAAACGACAGAGTACAATGAAGATCACTCCATGTACTCATTGCCTCTAAATGGCTGGTGTCAAACCGAGCTATTGCCGTTTTACCAAGTAAAAGGGCAAGTATTATATTATATGCCACGGTTGAGGTACATGTATGTTTAGGCTATATGTTGGCCCTACCTAGGCCTACCTTTGAGCTCATCGACCAGTTCTTTCAATTCTTCATTTTCTTTTTCAAGTTGTCTTTGCTTCTCTAGCAATTTCTTCTTTTCCTTTTCCCAATCCAGTCTTTCTTCGTCAAGACTTTTACTAGATTCCGATCGAAAGTCCTCCGATTCATTGCCCTCTGAAAATTTAATTGTAATTTTAATTAAACATAGGATAGGCCCACTTGGTTTTCCATCTCGCAATGATATCTGCATTACCATAACAATTAAAATGTCGTCAATGTGTACGTTTACGTCTATGGAACATATCATACATGTATATTAAATATCGCATATTATAATTTTTTGATAATATATATTATTATATTTACTTAGGTCCAGAAATTGCAGATTTCCGCATTCACTTAGGTCTACTATTAGGCCTCCGTGCTGTACAGGTTACTTCACGTGTCATGTTGAGAATTTCTCAACATGACCCATTTTGAAGTCAGGCTGCAATTATAGACTCTACAATTTGTCAACACTTACCAGCTTCCTTCCGTAGGTTCTTCTGCGAGAGTAAGTCAAGTATCCAGTGCCACTGTGAGTTTCTTTCCAAGGCATTAAGAAAAACGCTCGGAGCTTTCGGATTCTTTGTCATCAGCAAAAGATTAAGAAGGTCTCTGCATCGACCTTGTTTCGTGAGTCGTTTGTGTAATATTTCCTGCCATTGAACGGTTGTGATGACGAGTCCTTCGATTAGATAATCGCTCATCTGATCAGCATCTAAATCTGCTACCAGCGTTGAAAATGTTGCCACTATTTGGCTTCTTATTTCTGCGTCGCTCAGTCCTGCAGTAAATTGTACAAATGCTTTATTAGAATGGTAATTAGACCTACGTGTTTATAGTTAGCGTAATATAAGTTTCCTTATTCGGACGTAGGCCTAGGCTATATCTACGCGATGTTGATACTATTAATTGATGGTATAAATTATAATTGGTATAATTTGTAGCCCTAACTGTCATCTCTGTTCGCTAAAGAAATGCTTAACTGAGAAGTGATAAAGGTGAATTACCTTTAGCTGACATTTTTCTAATGTTGGATGTCAATGTATTCCAAAGTATTCAAGCATCAGCTTTTTTGACTATACTGCATAGGGATTAAAAGCGGTTCAGCAATTCCAGAGCGTTCATTGACTCGGCCAATGTCGACAATCATCAGTAGCCTCCTACAACTTATAGGCTATGGATTGAATTATAAAACAACTTATTGAACAGAAATATTATAATACGAAACAAGGATCAAGGCATGTGTACTATTTTGGGTAGGATTATTGGACAGTAGGCCGGTGCCCATAGGACACTTTAGATTATGGGACCGTGGTCCTGATGAATAGTTGAATACGCCCCTAATTGAAGCCCCTAATTATTATTTACTGGGTTATGCTGTCTTCGGTAGTAAAAAATTCTATAGACAAAACAAAATTTTTATATGATAGAGGCTGTTGCTGTGGAGGCCTATACACCTACATATAACAGTTGCTGTTTCACGACCAAGATGATTAACGTAGCCCTCATCCTTCCTCTAGACTTGGGACTGGCACTGCCGGAGTACAGAGCGCGCTATTTATATACATCAGTAATAGGGTCAATGATAACGACGATCGAAATGAACTGATTGTTTTGGCCTATAGTGTTCCGCAACCAATCGATTAATGATGTAGACTTAGTCCTATAGGCCTAACTCTCAGAAGTTCTAAACGATTCTATCCTTTAATGACTATAATATTTAAAACACGAATTCGTACATACCTCGTTCAAAAATAACTCAAATCATTAGCTAATGAATTCGAATAATAAGTCCATGAGCTGATGCATTGGCCCTGCTGATTAACATCCGTATTCCTAATGCACCCTCACAGTTAGCCTAAGTTAATAATATAGTCCTATTATTAGCGTTGGATTTTCCGAGGCGTTTTCAAGAAAGGTCAATCAAGCAATTCAAGTTTATTTGGCAACTCAATTGGGTCTTCTGTGTAAACACAAAGTTATAAATTACATGAGATCGGTATAACAAAGAAACTTTGTGTTTACACAGAAGACCCAATTAAGGACGGAGGGTCCTGCAGGTTAGGGCCACCAATAAATTAAGTGCAAAGTAGTTGAGTATAGAGGCCAATAGGTGAGTAGAGTGTTTGAAAATAACATGGAGGAGCAAAGTTTAACTAATCTTAACTAACGAATATGCTACATTAAGCGAGTAAAGGCCCATTGTAAGATAATAGGGATTGCCTAATCAAGGTAGCTGAGCACAACCGGGAATTGAAGTAGCTAATGACAAAGTAATAGATCACAATTTATCTTATCAGGAATATTACAGGAACTACTGTAATCAGATTTCTCAATGATGAAGTACACGTATGTCAACGATTGCCATAAGTGATCGCAGTAATGGTTACAATTCACCAGATATAATAGCAGATTTAATATTGTTTTTGAATGAATGGAAATTGGGAATGAGACACAAATTGGCAGAGATAGAATTCCAGATTCTAGGACCTTTGCACTTGATGGCCATTAGCCTAGTGTTTGTTCTAGCATAAGGAATGTACAAGGTGTTAGGATCTCTACTAAGGTGATACAATAATCCTGCATTAGGAGTAAAATAATCATGGAAGATACTTGGTAGGGAGTTGTGAAAGTACCGATGCATAAAGAGGCTTATTTGGAGCTTATTTATCTGTTCAATTTTGAGCATCCCTCTAGCTACGAATACTTCACTAGTAAGAGCATTATAGTGAATACCAGCCACAAATCTTATTGCTCATTTTTGAATAACGCCTATCTTATTTAGGGTGGATTTGTAGGTAAAGGCCCATATTATTGTACAGTATGTTAGGTACGGGTATATTAGCGAAAAATAGAGAGTGGAGCGAGCTTTGACGGGCAATACCTTAGATAGCCTAGATATGATACCTAGATTTTTAGAAATTTTAACCGAAATAGCATCAATATGCTCTTTCCAAGAGAGATGCTGGTCTACAATAACCCCTAGGAATTTAGAAGATGACACTTGAGTTATAGGAGTATCCAATATTTTAATTTCAGGCACGTGGGCCTGAAATTAAAGTTAGCCTAAGTCAATAATATAGTCCTATTATTAGCGTTGGATTTTCCGAGGCGTTTTCAAGAACCTAAAGGTCAGTTTATAATAAGCCGTTTTCTTTGAAAATGTAAACGTAGGTCTACAAGTTTTGCCGTCTGTAGACAACATGCAATTAGCGGGTGAGATCCTGTACGTATACCCATCGCTGCCCGTTTGAATGGGTTCCACGCCAATTCAGGTAGGCCTACCCATGCATGCATGCATGTATGCCTAAGGACCGTAAAGTGCAACCTATAGGTCTAATATATAGACCCCACAGAACAATAAACAAATCTACAGGCCTGCATTTCGAACAGTGTCAGTTTGTAAAACGTCCTTAGATATTTGACGTCATATAGGCATGCCGTTTGCCAATATTATGGCCAATGAGCCAGATAGCGGGATTCTCTATTACGGCCCTGTTCGAAGAGTGATTTGAAATTTTGTTGGTCCGAGCCGCGGGGTGTCTTTGAGGAAAGGCCTGTGAGTCCAGTTTGCACCTCAAGACAAGTATAGGCCTACATGTACACAGCCGGCGAATATCTCTAAATTAGACAAGTGACAACGTCAATATCTTTTATAATAGGCCTACATGTACATAGGCTACTTCACATCGCTTATCAGTAAAAAGAAATCAACCAAAAGACTCAACAACAAATTAGGAACACGCTAGACCTTTGCTGTCAAAAGACCATAAATCTGCCTTAGCAACACATGGCAGTTGTGACTGGTAAAATATGTCAAGTATATTACTAGACCTTTGCTGTCAAAAGACCATAAATCTGTCTTAGCAACACATGGCAGTTGTGACTGGAAAAATATGTCAAGTATATTGCTAGACCTTTGCTGTCAAAAGACCATCCTGAGATTCGTTCTCATTGGAGACGGTCCGCTCAAACTGGGCACACAACGTTCCTGGGAGAATCACTCAGAATGACTCAATGACAGGGATGTGGTCTCGAGACCGGAAAACTGCGGTCTTGCTCTTGGTCTTGAATGTATCGGTCTTGGTCTTGGTCTCGGACCATCGGTCTTGGTCTCGAATGCGTCGGTCTTGGTCTTAAAGGAACGGTCTTGGGATTCTTCTCCTTCTTAGGTTAGCGTTCTTGGTCATTTGTCATATCAGAGCAATTTCTTTGATATTTGTCGGCTATTTTCTATTATTAGAGACAACGGATGTTTAGGCCCTACGCGATTGTTATCGATTTATGACAATGTGGGAAAAAATGCTCGTGTAACGAAACCAGCCATTTCAAAATTTGCTTTCACAAATTTCAAGGTTTCGGAACAATCTAATAATTAGCCTAGGTCTAAGTGGTCGGCCACGTGTAGTCACTACAATTCCGAGAACAAGTAGGACTACATCATTCAAACGGAACGTTAATCTACTTGTTCAGATGTCTTACAGTATGTACCTATCGCATGCATACTGCAAGTAATTGATAGTGTGATATTCTCAGGCCGAAGCCAATTAAGGGCTGAACCCGCAAAAGTTCAGACTGGCCGGTAAAACTGTTTCTGGACCAATATTAAGAATTAGTATTCTTCAGCAATAAAATTAATGTTTTAGCGTGGTATTCCGTTTTAGCATCTTACTAAATTGAATTGTTATAAAAGAGTATCGGTCTTGGTCTTGGTCTCGGACCATCCGGTCTTGGTCCTCTCGGTCTCGGTCTTGGACCTCTCGGTCTTGGGCTCGAGGTTTTGGTCTCGTGCCCAACACTGCTCAATGAGTGTCCATAGAGTAGGCTACCAGCCTATCAGACTGCTTGCCAGCCTAAGCCAATAACACGTACTTTTGCTGGATGTCGCCATGTCCGATCTATGAAACGAGTTAGGCTTATGTACAAATTTAGCAAGCGGGAAAGTGATTGAAGTACCTACTGTAATAATTGTATTATTCACCCAAGTGACCCAAGTGTTGCGGTATTAGAGCCTACTTTTCCCAGTACTTTAATTCGGATCCCTTGTTAAAGTTCAAGCAACGTTTCACAAAAGTAATTGTAATGTAATGTAATGTAAATCCTCGAAAATTTCTCAGCGCCCACAAAAGCCACGTCAGGGAGACCAGCTTATTCATCGGCGCAATGCCAAATCAAGTCCGCAATAGCCAATCCTCTCGTTTCCTTTCGGTGCCGGGTCGAATCCAGGGAGTCAAGCCGGAGACAGCATGGTGCTACGGTGGCAGTCGATGATGAGGCTGGTCATGTGGTGTCACAAGAGTAGAATCTGGATAGGACACATTGAAGAGTTCGGTTTTTAGTCGTGAATGGAAAGTAGCAGGGGATGATGAAAGCGGAGAAGAGGTTATATTTGGAGTTGAAATGTGGGGATGAGCAAACTGACGGAGTTCTTTTGGGAGTCCGTTCCAAAGTGCTGGTGCAGCATAGACTAAGGAGCGGTTGCAGAATTTCAGAGACGATGAGACTGGAGTTCGAGATAGAGAAAGATGATGACGATGATGATGAGCGAGTTGATCCGGGCGGTTGTATTGTAAGGAGTTGACGAATGTAAGAGCTAGGGTTGAGAGGTTTGAAGTGCGTTGTAGGTGATAAATACAATTTTGTAGTGGATGCGTCGAGGCACTTTTAGCCAATGAAGTGATTTTAAGACAAAGGTTATATGGTTGCACGTAGGCCTACATCCAACTGTAGCCATAATGAAAATGAATTGGATCTACCATGTTAGAGTTGCTTTATATATATATATATACATACATATATATATACATATATGCATACATGTATATATAGAGGACCGTAATTAAGCACGGTATCGAATTAGCAAATTCTGAGCACAAACGAATAAAATATATGTAATAATAATTATGGTTATAAAATTAAAAAAACTAGAAGCAGGCACTGCAGCGACAGAATCATGTGGATGGACCCTAGAAAGACTACCAAATTAAGAGTCATTTGTGCGGGAGTGTATTTCCATGCAGCCTCCTACACGAGCTGCTAAGATCGAAGTGGTTGGAAGGTAGGGTATGCTACCAGTGTTAGTTGTGCAGGCCTACATTAGACCTATAACATTAATTTTAGTAGGGAAGTTCTTTTGGTTTAGATTTTCACGAGACCACATATTGAAATGGTTAGATTTCGACAGCCTACCTCTGCATTCACTTTAATAGCCAAAGTCAGTTAATGCATCATACTTAAATGATAATGCTATAGAACCTTTAAGATCACAGCATTGCGTTGTATTGAAGCATCTGAAACTGCTTTTCAACATTCAAAAGTAGCATCTCTAGTAGTGTGAACCGTTCAGAAGCTCTGCCAGTGTGCAAGACCCAACGAGAAGAAGCAAGCTTTAAGAAAGCAAAAGAGAATAGAAGACTGCCAGATGGATACGGAGCCCCTAAAGGGACATGAAAGAAGAATATTTTATCTCGTGCGCACGAGATAATAACTCGTTCGAACGATTTAATAAGTCGTTCGCACGACCTAATAACTCGTTCGAACGACTTAATAAGTTATTAAGTCGTTCGAACGAGTTATTAAGTCGGTCGAACGAGTTATTATCTCGTGCGCACGAGATAAAATATTCTTCTTTCATGTCCCTTTAGGGGCTCCGTAGATGGAATTTTAGAGCAAACAGAAGAAAGAAATTCCAGATAGATCGACCAATTGAAGCAAAGGATCGAGACTGATCCATAGCAGTTCTAGTGCAAGGAACCAAGAGATCAAGCCTATTGGACGAAGTGGACGGTGGGAGGAGGCATATTAAATACCTCAATTAAAATGGATAACTAAAAAATTAACAATATAAATTCTGTAAAAGACTTAATAATTTCATACACATGAGCAAATGTGGTAGTGGCAAAGGCAGATACATTGCAAATTATCATATAAAAACTATTTCCTAATCGCAGTGATGGGCACTTTTAACTACTGTAGTTATTAACTAGCAGATATAACTACTAGGGAAGTAGTTGCCTAGTAGTTATAACTAGTTTTTAAGAAGTTGTTTAGAAAATAGTTATAACTACTTTTATCAAGTAGTTTCAAGTTAACTACAATATTTCACATTAACTACCTTTTTTCCTATTTACTAATTCCGTCTTACAGGAATTTCTGTTTCATGTTTGTTATTTCACAACAAACATGGACTTTGTCCATAATAACCTCATGAGTAAATTCGCTATGTAATTGTTTAAGTAAAATGTGTGCATGCCACTGTGAGGAAGTGGGTTCCTCTCAGAATTATAGTGATAGCCTAAGGCAATATGCCTGTTTAATGGCATGCCTGGCGATTGTTGTGTGATAAGAACTAGAGTAAAGCGGTCTTAGAGGGCTGGGGTTTATGATCCGAGTAGGCCGCCGGGTTACAAATGGGTGAGAGAGAGAGAGCTCGGAGCGGTGGTTGTCGAGTCAAGAACGACAGGAGTGAGAGACAGGAATTGAAGAAGCACGGTTGATGCAGGCAGCAAAAGGTGAACTATACATCGATGTACTACATCCCTTGTAGTATTATGATATATACACTACATTTTGATTCTGAACATTAACATTATCTAAGAGCTTTACAGTTCTGGACTTTGTAGGCTAGACATTTTTGCAGTTGTAACAAGTCGGCTTATGTTACTGCTAAAAATGTGCTCTGATCAGGATGCTTTGTAGCATGTGCTAGTAGTTCTTGTCCTTGTTAGTTTACAATTAGATAGGTCATTGTTTTTCTGATAATTGTAATCACTTATGATGAATATCAGTAATTAATAGTGACAATAAATTTTCATAGGCCTACTGCTTGGTGACTATCAATGTACCATGACATAACATTAGCAAAGTAGTTTTAAAAATAGTTAACTACTTATGTGGTAGTTACAAAACTTATAAAATTAGTTATAACTACTTGTCATCTAAAGTAGTTAAATAGTAGTTACAACTACATATTTTGAAAGTAGTTAGGAAGTAGTTTTAACGAGTAGTCAAGTAGTTGGTGCCCATTCTGCATAATCGTAATTTCCAAATTACTAAAGCACCACTTGAAATTCAGGCACAGTGCACCTGCTTATTCAAATTCATTATCTGTGCAGTTATAAGAGGAATAAAATTACCTCCATTGCACATAAAATATCATAATTATAGTTAAACAAATTAGTTAAAATGGAAAATCAAAATCTGTTGCTTCTTCAATTCGCTGTCCGCCACTAGCATTCGACCATTTGATTTGTCCAGGAGAATTTTCCATGGCTGTTGCAATCCATGATTTCCTCCGTCTTTTACAAGAATTTCCCTCTTAAATTCCAAATCAGAATTTAGTAGCAAAACACGACCGTTATCTCGGTCAGCAACCATCACGAATCCATTTCTATCGATGGACAAATAGACTGGCTGATTAATTTCTCCAATCACAGGTCCACATTTTCCACCAAACGACTTCTGGAGTTTTCCATCTACATCTACTAAACACACTCTATGAAGATCGTCTTTAGTTGAACCATGACTGACAACAAAATGACCATTGGTCAGTTTTATAGCATGCCAAGGATTAGAAATGCATGCGTCTGCCGATAGATCAATCTCACGAATCAATTCACCATCTGGCGAATATTCATTCAATTTGTGTTTTTGATAAACAGTTAAGATGACATTCGATTCATGTGTAATAGAGAGACCCCAACCAAAATCTGTTGACCATTTATTTATCAAAACTCCATTTCGGTCAACTCTTAGGATTTCACTCGATTGATCATAGCCTTTGTAATTGGTGATGTAGAGACATATTTTTCTGTTGCAGGATACAATGTCCCCTGGATAAACTAACTCCTTCAAATCCCATTGACGACTGAAACTAAATTCCAAAGAACTGTAAACTTCAACTTTTGAACTTTTTTCAATCACAACAAACAATTCTTTGCCTAAGATTGTCAATCCTCCAATCCCTTTCTTTGCTGCTTCCCAGGCTTTTGTTTTGATTGACTGAACTAAAACTGGATCCGATTTGTACAGAAGTTCTCCTGAAAATCAACAACAAATTATCTAGCATAAATATGTGGATCGATATCTTCAAATTTCCCTGATACCAGATTAAAAATTCTGTAGAATATGTGAACGGAAGGAGAATGGATATTCATAAACTGCTTTTCAACATCCTAAAGAAGTGATACTACTGAGACAATGATGATAATAATGAAAAACAAGCTAAACACAGACTCAAAGAGATGGAGACAGACTATAAGATACAGAGAAAGTGATACAGACAAATAGACACACTGGTAACTAACCAGACAGATACAAGCAGAAACACAGAAACACATAAGTATTCCTAAGTGAAGGTTCAAGAATGTCCTGTCCACACAGAAGACTCTAAGAATTCATTATCTAATATTTTTTTAAATGCCACAAGAGGTAGAAATCATTCAGAATAAATGAGAAAATAAAGTAGTTTAGAAAGCTGTAACACTATCATTGTAAAAGATAAGGCATAGAAAATAAGATCTGAAATTTTAAATAGGCATAACTCTTCATAATTTTAAATATACATGTTTTAATAAGATGAAGTTTTAAACTAATAATCTGCCCCCAATACAGCATGATATGTCACCATCACTCAACCATCTATTAATAAGCCAATAAAATGTAGTCTTTCTAAATTACCCACCAACCAAACATTTTTATCAAGATCATCGTTCAAATAGTTATATTTCTATTTCCAGGTCAATGAGGAGCTTTTAGCAAATGTGGATGTCCACATCATATGTAGGCTCTGTCTAAACAGCCAGTAGCTTAAACACCAAATTATATCAGACAGAAGATGGACTGAAAACCAGTGTACATTCGCAGGGTGCACCATATAAATATGCTTTTTATGTGCTATTTGGCATTAAGAATTTGGGGCAAAATACCACCCAATTTGGACCAATTCTTATTTTTAGTTCCTTGTTCCCATGCAGCAGCACTAAAATAGGCCTAATGATGATGCCTAGTTCTCTGTCCGAAGGCAGGTTCATTGGCATTATCATTATGCCACCCGGGGATGAGGTGAGTGAGGTGGTTTCCTGTTGTCTTCATCACAGACAATTATGAGTGAGCACTGAGCAATTTGTCCAAGGTCGTTATGCAGTGACTTGAGGCAGGTTTGAACCTGTAACCATTTGGTTGCAAAGTACAAAACATACCGCAACTCCACCACATCCCAATACTCAAATAATAAGACCTGAAAATGGGCTGTAATATATTGGACTATTGTCACAACATTTGGACGTTCTTAATGACATCGACTGTATTTGCGACACTTATAAATGAGACTAAAGCTATGATGACAAAGTTACAATTGACATCAATTGTGATTATGAACACAGACTTACGTTCACTGCTCTCAATACTATTCAACTGATCAATGATGCTCCCAAAATCAGGTCTGCTCTTTGTATCATGAATCCAACAGTCTAAAATACAACATACTTTTATGTAATTAATCTATCTATAAAAATAAACAAAGAATTCTGTCAGTCTGTGTGTCTCTGTCTGCGATGCATTTGCACAGTTTTAGAGCTATTTACTCGAAACCTTCACCGTTGGCTTGAGGAACACCTGATACACGCAGTCGAGGGGTTTGTGAAACCCACCATCGCCCTCTTCACGGATTCCATGGCCAAAAACCTGTCTCAGGACCCCCAAGGAAAGTTTCCTTCTCAGTCGCCAGGAGTGTCTCACCGAAACACCTTTATGTGATATCTCTCTTCCACACCTTTTGTTTGAAAGATATATGTTTTCACAGTCAGTCAGTTCGGTTTGTACTTTGTATGCATTTGCACACTTTTCCAGCTATTGACTCTAAACCTTCGCCGTTCGCTCGAGGAATGAATGGGAGATATACGTTTGAACAGTCACTCAGGTCAGTATGTACTTTGTATGCATTTGCACACTTTTACACCTATTGACTCGAACATGGGCGTCCAGATAGGGTAGGTCCGGAGGCATTTGCCTGCAATTTCACGTAGGGGATATTTTTTTTGTCTTGGGGGGAATATCTTGCCTTTCTGACACTTGGGACCTGCTGTTTTGCCTCCATCACTCAGAGGGGTATTGACGCCCCTGGACTTGAAACCTTCGCCGTTTGCTCGGGGAACACCACGGACACCCAGAAGAGGGGCCAAAAACCTGTCTCAACCCGGGTGCCCCAGCTAGTGCCCCATACGTACAAAAACAGTTCATAGAAGGAATTCAAGAAATTACAATGATTCAAACACATATTTATAGTAAACTCATGCATCAATGTTTTGCAAAGTCTGGGTCACCTACTGAAATGCTGTTAGTTGTTAAGAATCTATTATTGCATTTCTGATCTCAAGTGGTACAAATTTATTGCCCACCTGCCTGGATCAGCACTTGATACAAAAGAGTTATATTGGTTGATAGGATGGGTCTCTTTTTACTAGGGTTTTACCGAACAGGTGGATTTCACTATTCAGCCGATTATGAATAATTGGACCAACTATTCAGCCGAATACGAAAACTGTACAAAATAGGTCTCACGACAAATAAAAAATTTCAAATTAGAGCAAAAAGCTTCAGTTCAGCAAATTTTTTATATTTTATGCATAAACTAATAGTAAACAGTTGACAACATGTGATTTTTGCATCCTTAGAACTGCCAGTCTGTCTAAACTAGGAATGGAACTATTTTAACTAAACTTAGATACAAGACGGCTGACACTGCGATACAAAGGTCCAGGCAGTAGAAAGTTACTTCAGTCCACTCAATATAGCAGGCGCCGTTTGTGCAGAAACAGATGTCACGTGACCACTATTCGCGCCACTATTTGGTCAAATACTGAATGAGACTTGAACATATTTGGGAATTTTTGATGGTTTCTCAGGCCTAAAATAATATGTAGATTCTCCTAGGAAGTTAACTATAGAACTGTGGTGATCTATATGAATTATCTCCCAGAAACAGGGCTGGTTCCACATGGGCCAGCATGCACATTGTACAATCAGCCAATTTCTAATTATAAGTGTAGGCTTACCACAAAGATGTTTCCTAAACACTTCAGGAACAGATTCAGGAATAGAGAGCATGAGCTTGTCATTCATAGCTTTATGCATCATTGCGTTTGTTCCCGCACCTTTGTGTGGAAGTTCCCTTGTCAACATCTCCCACATGACTACACCATAACTAACAGCACACCATAAACAAATGCATATGAATCACTTATCTCATTTACAATGTGCAAAATATGCACTCTATCTTCCAACACTCTGATTTAAAAAAACCATAACATTAAAAAATTTATATTGTGCTTCAAATTTTGCAGTACATGTGTACTGAATAAGTACAACTCAATATACAGTAGGCAAAATCATATTGACCAACATCTTATCGAATAACGACAAACGCACACACTTTCGCAATTGTTTTGCATATGGTACCACTTCAGCAACTTGTTCTTAATACGTGAAAATTTGCTTCAAAAGATATAAATGCATGGACTTGTACTGTGATTGAGTCAGCATTTATAAATTAATATTTTATTCTGCAGTGTTATTTGCATGGCAAGTTACCAAAGCCTATTGAACTCCTTAACCCACTCAAACGATGGACAGGCCACTAACTTGAAATTCCAGCCTAATATGTGCAGATTGAAAGCTGTCCGCCAAAAACACCAAGGATATTGCAAAGGTCTTAAATGGCCTTGACCATCCATCAAAAGCCTGCCTTGCATGAACCTGATAGTTTAGGAGATACCAGCATGTTGTATCTCTAACCTCTGATTACAGACGACCAATCGCAAATTTACCATGCAGACTTCACTGGCTGCTGTCATTGAAATCCGACAATTGGGCTCTGCATGCATACACGAGCCCACCAGTGATGAACATTCTAATTCCTTGTAAGAAACCTATTCTTGAAAATTAACCTAACATTTCTGGGTTTGTTGAAATATCTGTGAAGGATTAATACTAGACTTTAGAATTACCTCCAAACATCACTGGCTGTGGAAAATCTTACATCTGACAGAACTTCTGGAGCCATGTGGCTGCATGTTCCTCTGAATGACGTTGTGGCTGTACCAACGTTTTCTTGGACCTCATCAAAGTCTGTGATCTTGAGTGTCATCTCCTCATGAGCATTCAAAGACTCAAAAAAATCCATCAGCACAACTGCACAAAAGGCAAAAACATCACGTGGTCATGATCTTGTCAACACGTAGTCCTTCATTCTTATAAATAAATTTTTTTTAAATATTAACTAGTTTGTTTCTAATTCTAGCTACTATCAACATAAATAAATGTCACTCATGTTAGCATTTCTGCATTTTATCAGATTATTTTCTTTAGAAATAAATGAATATCAAACATCACCTCTTGACAATATTTATTTAATTTCATCATTCATAACCAATGTATATCTCTTTTATTACTTTTATGATAATTTCTTCGCCTATCTCTCAGAGCCCACAGTTTAGTATGGGATATGAAGACATACAGCGCTGACGGAACGCAAACATTGTCGAAAGAAATGTCGCTAAAATTACCTACTGTACCAAATAAAATAAATTTTATAGGACACAATGATCACAATCTATACATTTACTTATAAATTTTAGAATGTAGCAAATTGAATTGTTCAGTTTTTATATCAAATTCCAGAGTCTTTGCACAACTCATATTTTTATCTTTTACTTATCGGAAACAAGGTGCCAACACGTTCCGGCTGAAAAAAGCACCTAAGAAATAGAAGAGTCGATACATCTCTTTAACCCAGTCTTATCTGTAAATGGCCCTGAATCAGATATCTTGAAGTGGTTCTATGTATATTCCAATTACATCTTCAAGAGCACTAACTTGCCTTAAGCACATGAGAAAATAGTTTTGCTATTCTAAGTTAAAAAGAACAGTAGACACACACTTACTGTTGCTGGACTTCAAGTCCCTATGAACAATATGCCTGACATGTAGATACAGCATACCATCAGCTATCTGTCTTGCCCAATTTGTAACATTTATTTGGTGATGCTCTCTGACATCCGTTTTATCCAACAGACGTCTCAATGAACCACCACCTGCATATTCCATTACCAAATACACCCCCTTTGGCTTCAAACACACATGGAAGATTTCTATCAAGTTTTTATGCTTCAACGTCATCCAAATAGGTTTTTTAAGCTCCACTTTCTTTGTGAAATCATCAGCTCTGTTCTCGTCGAATAAGACTAACTTAACTGCATGCTTTTTACTGGTATATGTGAAAGCATAAACTGAACCATAATTCCCTCTGCTTATGTAGTTATCCAAACTTGTTAAAGCATCAAAGTCAATTTTCTCAAAGTCAATTTTCTCAAAGCCCACAACACTTGCACAACCAGTGGCCATTACTGGTCTACGACACCTATGTAAATCAAACAAAAAGAAAAAATCAGTATATATCTGTGAGACATAGTTTAAAAAAATGAATTGAACCTTCTACCATGTATCTTCCCCATCCTTTTCCCTCAGTCATAGTTCTTGGGAGGGAGTTACCCACATTATTTGACCCAACTATGCTTTCTGCAGACTTCTAATTATTCCTATCATGAATATTTTTCGACCATCACGAGTAGCATAGCTTCATTTGTCCTGCATTCCATCCAACTGACTCTCACCCATCTTTCCACATATTGAAGGCCTCCAAATTATGATGTCTTCATTCCATGGTCCATAACTGCACAGAAGTTGTATTGATGAGATATCATGAAACATACGATGAATGCCTACTCACAAAGTACACCATTGTAAAGATGGTAATAATATACCAGTATAAACAACAGTTCAAACCATTTAGTTTAGACTTTTTATTGCATCATTAAACACCTTGCAACGTAACTTCATGGTATAAAGCTTATTATGAACCGTGTCAATGTTAGAAAGTACTCTTAAGTCCCAAATATATCGAAACCGTCATGGTACGGGTCCGGATTTACTAAGTTACTAAGGACATCTTTCCATCAATCCAGCTTCTGTGTCAGCACGAGTTTTCATCAATCCAGCTTCTAAGTATGATTCTTTTCATCACTGTAGCTCCCAGTTGAACAGAAGTCTTTTCATCAAAACAGTTCAGTTAAACGGACTGCTGTTCACCAATGCAGCTTCTACTAGGCCTACCGACACCAATGAGGCGTAACCAGATATACCATGCAGAAAAATGCAAGATGCTATTTATTAACATGGGTACTTTACAATGCCAAAATAAGGCTTTATCAATGCCTTTTAATAGTTTTGGTAGCTACAGTTTTGTGAGATTTGAAGCAATTTAATAAATCCGGACCCATACCACTGCCAGTCCCCGATAAGATCACCCAAAAACATTTAAAACACAGAGATAGGAACTGGTTCCGTGAATCCTCCATATGGGCATTCCGGTCATTTATACATTTTCCAGCCTTATTAAGCAAATACAGTATCTTCAACAATTTGAGAAATTTGTAACTAAACATGCTGCTAGTCCCAGATTACAAAATTATGACTAAGTTACGATTTAGAAATTATACGTGGCATTCACAACGTAGAATTAAATACGCTGTTTGCGACACAGTAAAACTTGAGTCAAACTTCGGTAATTTTTCATTTTAGTGTCACAAATTCATCCACTTTATCGTTTTAACATCCCAAATTCATTGCATTTGATTATGGTGGCTTTGTGCATGGTTGCCTGCTGTGACATCAATACAATACTTTTCACCAATCCAGCTTCCATTTAAAAACAATTCTTTTCATCACATCCAGCGACCATTTCCTCTGTTCGGAACTTGGGGGTCATTCCAGAGCTCACCTTCACGAAGCTCGTCTCCCGCAGCTGCTTCTACCAGCTGCGTCAACTGCGTGTGGTTTCTCACTCTCTAACTCCCAGCACAGCAACCACCTCAGTGCATGCAATTGTAACTAGCTGCCTGGACTACTGCTCCTCCATATTTTTTGGCATTAATTGGAGCCGGATTGGGAAGTTGGAGCGCAGTTTGCGTTCAGCTGCACGCTTGATAGGAAGCATTCCGAGGACGGATCACGTATCTGCCTATATGAGGGATGTCCTGCACTAGAAATTCCTCGCATGCATTTTACTGTTCATCGAAGTCCATGTTTATCAGCCGTAATCAGACCGGGAGCGCATCTGAGTAGATGCCTTGAAGAGGCGCTATATCAAATTGACATTGATTGATTGATAGATTTAAACTTTTATAATTCTTTTCATCAATTCTGCTTTAATGCATTTAAACAGCTTTCTTTTGATCACATCCAGTTTCTACTTAAGCAGGAGTCTTTTCATT
Organism: Bimastos eiseni; assembly: GCA_959347315.1. NCBI lineage: Eukaryota > Metazoa > Annelida > Clitellata > Crassiclitellata > Lumbricidae > Bimastos > Bimastos eiseni. Next base: position 6,860,787 of record OY365810.1, on the reverse strand, counting down.
ACGCCCAGCTTCTATTTATGTATGATTCTTTTCATCATATCCGGCTTCTACTTCAGCACGATTTCTTTCATCAATACGGCTTAGGGTGACCACATGTCTCGAACTGGCCGGGACAGTCCTGGAATTGACCAAAATGTCCCGCATCCCGGGCAGGTTCATTCCGGGATAACGTAACGTCCCGGAATGATGTGTCTATGATCAAACATGTAGAAGAAAGCATTTTAATGTTCCAATTATCTGACAGTAGAAATAGCATCCAGTGCCAAAGTCATACTAGTCTCCTTGTCGCCCTGGGCTTAGTTTTTAAGGACATTCTTTTTAATATGAGAAAATGAATAAGACATGTTGATTCCATGTGACCAACTCACTTAGCGTTCTCTATAACGACAATTATTGGCTTACATTCTCTAATAGGTGCTGATAAATTTGTCTAATCGCAATCATAATCATGAACTCCAAACTTCTTAAGTGCCACTCGAAACCAAGCGCAGTTCACTGTTAAATTGTTAATTATCAAGTGCTGCATCAAGTCAGAGAAGTTGTCCAAAGGGTTGCCCGAATGAGGTTTGAGTCTGGCTGCCAGAGGGTGAGAGGAGGCATAGCAGCTGCTAAGGTGGAAGTGGTTTAGAACTGAAAGGTGAAAGATCGAATGAGGCGGGTACGAATTATTGAAGAGGTCAGATTTCAGTTCTGAGTGGGAAGTTCGAGGGATGATAGAAGAATCTAGGACAGATAGGCCTAACGGTCACTGATTGACAATGACTTAGAGGAACCGAAGCGATGCGAGAGGAAGGTCGTCATACGCTTCAGAGATGTGGTGTACTGTGGAGTATGCCTCGGTGGGAGAACTTGATATGGAAGTTTGCGGGGATCAAGAAAGACTGAGACAGGAGGATGAATGGGTAAAACGAGTTGGATGGTTAGTAGAGTTCATGAGCACATTTGAACCTGCAGTAGCAAATGCAGATTGATGATAGGACCTATTTGTGGATTCACAAATTTTTAGCCAATGCAGTAATATGAGGATAGGAGTGACATGATGCTGCCCGGGCATTCTGGCAGTAGCTGGGACGGGTACTTTTGATAGGCCCTAAGTTGCATTCGTATGAGGTATGTCACAGTGGATTCAAGGTCTATGTCATGTTTGCATCATCGCCGTAGTGCTGTACTTTACCATGACAAGGCTCCAATTTCAAAATTATGAACTTACGTGATCATCTGACATTTGCCTTCCTGAAATTGGAGTTCATAATTACGAAAAATCAAATAGATGCTTTTTAATTTTAAAAATCTTGAAATGGATGTAAGCTGTGTCATTGCGCAAGTATGGCGCTCATATAACATGAACCCAGCTCCGAATTGAATTTGATTTAGATTGGAGAAAATGTGGTGTTCCCGAATGGCAGAAGAGAAATGGGGTCACCCTAATCCGGCTTCTGCTAAGTTAAGGACAGTGGTCGGAATTTGTGACGCTAAATTACAGATAAATTACTCAAACTTCTTACTAATATAGCGCAAGTGATCAAACGCGGAATTAAAACAACCGATCTAAGCTAAGCGAAATTCTGGCTTAAACCAGTATAAACGGTGACCTATACATTATACAATATCACTATCTACTTCCTGAATAATACTAAACGGATCTATCTGGCACCAACGACCTCATATATATCTGTGCACCTCTATGCCTATACTTACCAATCACGTTACGTAACCTTCAACTGGTTAGCTCGTAAAACTATTCTTAGGCTCGTAGCTCTACAGTCTACAACTTCGCTCTGCATCTGTATAATTATATTTGTGAGCCGCGTTCATGAATATTCACGAGTTTCTCTTCTACTTTCTCTTCTACGTTGCCGCTGGTTCCACGTTCGAAAAGAGAAATCGTGAAGTTGGTAAGTGTACACAACGGGTTTATTAATTGCAATGAACTTAATGTCATTACTGGAGTTAAAGCCAGCGTAATCGAGTACGCACAATCCTCTCACATCAAATTACATGTGGAACAATCAGATTTGAAACTGTACAAAAGAACTATAATCGCTTTTGTTTCATATGTATGTACTGTGCTACCAATGTTTGGTGAAATAAACAGGACTCTGTGGGCAGTTCCTGAAGTCCTATCATAAAAACAGCAAAGCGGGTATTGTGTACGACTATACGGGGCTATTGCGGTTGCATTCCTCCGTGATCGACCGCTCGAGTTTATGACTGACGGCGAAATCGTTTAGAACTGATTTGGTCAGCCGGTTGACTAGTTCTCTCCTCTACTGATCTCCATGTACACGTGCAGGTGTCCGCCGACGGCTGATTTCCCCAACTCTGGTCATCGGTTTAATTGTTCAGTAGAGGTCAGCTGATCAATCGGGGCCATCCGATCCCTTGCCGATGCACCCACCGTGACAGTGGTATTGAGATGAGCGTGGCCATCGCAAGCCGCGTGGTCAGAGCGCAAACAGAGCGTGATGAGTCGTGCTAGGAACGTAATTGAAAAGCGGCAGGCGTTGCTATGACGTAGGAAAATATTGTCCACGCTCCCACCACGTTCGGCAACATTTCTTGAGTCTAGAGCGATCGTTTGGAACGTAGTGAGATCGACGCCTGGTGTACGTGACGGTGGCATTATGGACGACCTCTGTGTTATACTGCTGTCTACTTGACAAGAGTTGTGACGCGTGTCTACCTGGGCTTTCATTTCTCAATTAGACGAAGATTATCATAGTCACATGTGTTTAGACTAACTAAGTGGACACATTGCATAGGGTCTGATTTGAAAGTGCACAGTTCCAAGAGGAAGTAAAAATAAATCAAACTGGTACATGTTCAACCCAAACCTTAAATACAGACCTATGAGCCTAATGGGGAACAGACATTCGACCCACGGGACATAAGCCCCCGGACACAAGCCCCCCGATTTTGGCTAGGACATTTGCTCCCCAGACATAATGTATATATGTATGTATGTATGTATGTATGTATGTACGCATATATAGTTTGGGAGACCTTATGGTTTACACTGGGGGGCAATTGTCCTAGTCGGGGACTTATGTCCGGGGGGGTTTATTCCGGGGCAAATGTCCTACATTCATGCCTAATAGTAGGCCTATATATATTATGATACAAGATTCCACCCTCGTTGTTTGCCACTAGAAAACACGTTTTAGGCCTAGATTCCACAATCAATTAAAATATTAGTTTCGTCGTCTTTACGCATTCATAATTTCATACAATTTGAAGTAGACCGGTACATGGTCATTCGAAGCAATCAAGCAAGATAACGTGCATGGAAATAAGTGCAATTGTTTGAAACAATCAATCCAACAGATTGACCACGATGATTGACCAATCACACTCTTTCACTCTTCGATAGGCCTATGCCTGTACGCTGAGGACAGGCCTACATCACAAACATTATTCACCGGTTTAAAATGTCATTCCGTATTAATTAGCAAACCTTTCTAGAAAAACATAATGACATTTGTTTGTTGAGGTATTTGTAAAGACACTATAAATATTACCATCTGAAATCGTGTTATAGCAGCTTCTTAACGAAAAAAATGTCTAGACCTCTGTTTTTGGCTTACAATGGTAATAGGCCTACATGAGGTTTACAACAGAAATGCGTGAATAACTTCTATGTTTCCAGTATTTATTGTGGCAGCTGAAACCATTGTCTCTTTCATAATTCACAATCTCCCATGTAGAACAATGTTTCGTATATCAGAGACGGAATGGTTTCGTTGTCTTTTCTTTGCATTAGTTCCAGAAGACTGCAAAGTTAGTAACCTAGACAAAGGAGAACAAACCCACACATTGTTTTCATTAGGCCTACGTTTTCACCTATTTGCTTCTCAGGCTGCATAATTAAAAGACAGGCGCGGAGGCGCCTCAGAAACAACTAACAATGGGGATAAGCCTTCGAAAAGAAGGACTGTAAGCTTTACAAAGATTTCAGATTGTGCATACTAAACATACGCGTACCATAGCTAAAGTTACTGATCTTTGCGAATCTCGGGCATAATGACAGAGATATGACCTAATCTAGGGACACCGCTATTCAAACTAGTAGCGGCTCTCATAACCTCTCCAAGGGTTGCAATCGGACCTGCGTTCGAGAGACCACAGAAGAGAAAGTAGGCCTAACAGTAGGTTCAGTCTGATCGATTAACAATAAAGTTCGATAAAGTAACATTAGTTCTGAGTAAATGAATTCGAAGAATCCATACATTTAGAAAGAAGGAAAAACCGGATAGCTCAAACTCTAGCCATAAATACCATAAATCTTAGATATATCCTATCAAGACATTTTTGATGAGAGCTTCTGATATTCGTATGCAATCAGAGTTTCATAAACTGCAGTTGACTTTCGTCTACCCCACCTGGAGGTTCATGGAAGGCAGGCCCGAAATAGGCCTAATCGTCGTCGTCGTCATCATCGACAGTCTACAGAAAATAATGAGGTCTACGTATTTAAACAATAGAAGTGTTCAATTAGTACATCTTTCAACAATAGAAGCTTTCAACATAATATATTGCTCAACGATATAAATGTTCAATATAATATATATTTCAACAATATAAATGTACAAGGTGGTCTAATGTGACATGCAAACAATTGGAATTGAGCAAAAGGTTAAATAATAACAAGTTAGCATTTTGAGGCTCACTTTTCAACGGAGATAAACAACACATAGACCCAACGAATATTGGTTCTTGTCATAGACTTAACCTAAACATAATGATAATTATCAGATACGTATACACACGCTAGGCCTACATGTATATCAAAAGGCTATAAATTTATATATGACTGTCACAGACAGTCTTAAAAAATAAATATTTCTTGATTTAACTGTCGCAAATTGGTCAATAACGTTAGGCTCCATCAAAATTTGTTTTCTCAATTGTTTTTCGTTCGATAGGCTACTAAGAAGAGCAAGATCTTTGCTACGATCTTGTCCCATTGAAGCCCAAATACGACAAAATTAGCTTCAATTTGCTGAATGACCGCTGACAGCTTGTGGCTGAAACAGTTAGGCCTATTGAAATGCGTAGATTTGGAAATTCGGCATATCCAATTATCCATATTAAACAAAAAATTAATCCTATGATATATTAAATAACGCTAATTAACTGCATACTAATTTTTTGAAATCTTCTGCATTCTAAAGGAAATAATTATAGCAGCAAATGTTTTTGAATATCAACAAGTAATCATACTGTTTCAGAAAATTATGCAGTCTAAGATAGCTAGACTACCTCTTATTGAGGGGTGCTTGTACATTTGGCCTAATAAATAGTTTTAACATATCTCTGGGACACTGTAGCTATTAGCTATCATTTGCTGCAGCATACACTCGCCCACGATGTCTATAATATTTTGTTGCTATCAAGCAGAATGCAGATTTCGAGTTTCTAAAACTTAGAAGTTGGGAATTACTGAACCAAATTTGCATATAATATATAAATTGAAACCATAATTACACCACTTTTGTACATGAAAGAAAATAATTACAATTGTACTGGAACCGATCAATTAATTATGATTTTATAAGAAAACGACGTCTGACTAAGCCCAACCTTAAAGTTGTCATTTTGCAATGAGTTTTATGTCGTCGCTTACGAATCTGATCAGTGAGGTCCGATGACGCTGAATCATGTTTGACAACCCTGTTTGCTATGAGAAGATAATATTTGTGGGGCGCCAAAATTAAATCTTACTAACTTAGCTGGGATAAATTAGTAGGACCCTGGTGGTCCGCGAAGCTCTTTTCAGTGGTTCGAGGAAATTTTTGGTAAACAAATCATTTTTACACTTCTTAACACTAATTCAACATAAATTTATGTTTTCATTTATTTAACAATCTAAATTAAAAACTAGAACATGTTAGTACGACATAGGCTCATAAAGGCATAAGAGTCGTCTGGCACTGTGGCCACTCTCAACAGATAAATTTTGGCTATTGCTAATATTTATTCTTTGTTTAATTTGAATTCCAATAGTCCTTGGAAGATGAACGATAAATGAAGTTAGCAGATAACAGGTTGTAGCAGAAGATTCAATATTTTTATTATTAATGCAAATTCTGTAGGACTACAAGATTATTAATTGTTAAATTTTAAAATAAATAATAAATAACCTTGAGTAAAGAGAAACAATCATTTATGAACAGTTTTACGAACACAAAACAAAAATCTGCGAGAAAAAAGCGAGACCATTCAGACAGTGAAACTGAAGAAGAAAACGATAATAATGGCCCTGCAAATAACTTTTTATATTATATTCTCATATTGATAACATCAAAATAATGATTTTAACTATTTAGTGTTGTTATATTTAAAAAAAATTATAAAATCAAACTGGGGAAGCTTACAATGCTCCCCAGACTTCCATATTGCGGGGTGTCGGAGGATACGCGCCTATAGCGCTCGTTTGCCCACTTAAACTTCACTACATACACCAACGTGTTCTCACGTTCAGTGTTAGTGGTCGGCAACAATTATTAAAATGTCATTGCTGGTCCGTAGCGTAGAAAAGTTTAAGAACCACGTAGGCCTATCTATATTATTTTCTACGCAAAGTTGGCAATTGAATAATTACGTGTCAGAAATAGGTTTAACGTCGGTAGACAAGAGAATGTTGCAAGAAATACAGATGTATTGCACCGTCTCCAAAAGTACAAGATTATAATGGGCGCCAATGAATAACAGTTGAGCAAATCTGAAACAATGTCCGGATTCGCAAACTTCGCAGCCAACCAGTATGTGTAATTGTTCTGCTGTTGTGGGACAACATAAATGCGTTAAGACTATATATACAACTAGGCCTACAGGTTAAGAAATCTTTACAATATAAAAACGATATTATTGCTGACAAATTGAACCCATAAATTTTATTACGACGGTGCAATATGTAGGCTATTATTCTATTAATTCCAAATTAGGTCTATATATTTTAAGTCTTGCCTACATTATAGATAGGTTAGCTAATTAGGTAAGTGATTTTAGTTATAACTACCTTTGAGCAGCAGATTGACGCTGTGTAATACAGTGTGTATAAATGAATAAATCCACAACAAGAAAGCATATTGCACATGAATATTGATATCGATATTATGCAGCTAGAAGAATGAATGTGGCATAACAGATGAAGGCCTATTATAAGTGAGATGCTTAAAAATGTTCAACAGACCTCTGTCAGACAGAGGATGAGTTGTCCTTAGGTATGGGAGAACGACCCAACAAGCTTCGAGCAGGGACTGCTGGTACACTCGCAACGTTGATGTAGTCATGACCATCTCGATCTAAGAACAGAGCAACCAAGACATGATGACATGATGTATCTGACCCTGAACGTAATGAGCACGTATACAATCGTACATTTATACGCGCAAATATGTATATAATGTATTTATGCACGTATAGTAATAATATATATTTATGTATGAACTTATGCCTGTAAATTTATTTAGGTATGTATGTATGTGTGTACATGTATATAAACAGGGCTTGAAATGGGGTGGAACGGACCGGAACGCCGTTCAGGTTCGTACAATGAAACGGTATTATCGATCCGTTTCGTAAAATATGATGGAACGCATCAGAACGCCGTTCCTTTTCGTCGCGTGAAAATTAAAATGTAATTTCGTGGCCATTCTGCTGCTGAGCTTGTTACAAGTGAAAATTATTAAAAATTCCGATTGCAAAGTCCACTTTCTGGCATTAATGACAGTACTATTCTTGAAAAATGTCAATAAAAGGGGAATTAAATATAACGAGGTGGGAAAAAGTTGCATAGACCCACTCTTCCATAGGCCCACTCGTTGTTTATTTGCGTGTGACGTTATTTCTATTATCTGCCGAAGTCAAATGTCTAAAAGTAAATATAGTCAATAAGGATGATTTCATTTAAAACACTGTAGTGATGATTTTATTTTTAGAGAAATATAATCAGATGAAATATAAAAATATATATTTGGTAATTAACCATCACGAGTTTAATGAATTGGCTGTAAAAGGTCAATTTTAAGTGACGACACTGACAATCCGGCCTACCTTCCAAAAAAAGAGTTAGACGTTCAGGTATGGCCGAAAGGGGATGGTTAGTGTGCAACTGAAGTACACTATAGGCCTAGGCTATGTTACTGGTGAGTTGGTGAAGAACTCCTAGAAGATCAAGGTGCATAGCATATGTTATTTGAAATAAGTCTATATCGGTAATGTCGTCAAATGAAGGCGATTTGCCCGCCTGTTGGTACCAAGATCTGCGTGACAATTTTAAGCAATACAATGATTGGCTGGTTGTAAAAAAATGACGCTTTGGGTTGCTCAGTAAGCAAATCGAAAAATTTCGCAATATTTAGTGAGAGTAATTTAAGAATTTCTAAAATCTAAACCATGGCACTAGTGTTCTGTATTACTAAACGGTAACACTAAAGAAGCGTAACAGTCTAGTTTGCGAAAAAAAACTTCTTGAACATAAAAAGTGGTGCTCATCTGAAAGCACTTGAAGTAGCAGAATAAAGTGGTGACAAAATCGACACCAAAATTAAGTTTAGCGTGAGACTGCCTACAACATCGACAAACGAAGATAACGAATGCATTAATTATATGATTTTATCATAGTGATTAATTCATGGTTTTCGTAGGCCTATAATCTTAAAATTGTCTTGTGAATGGTCCAATATAGTCTTATTTACTAGTGTTCCGTTTCGTTAAATTTTCCAATTCGAGCTCTGTATATGCACATGTTTATTTGTTTTAAGGATTTATATAGCGCCCCTTCAGGAACATTTACTCTTGAGCACTCCCAACCGAAACCCGGCTAAACAGTAAAGTCTTTAGGTTGGCATAGAACAATGTGGAGTGACCCCTCGCCAGCTCCTTCTTCTAGATGACGAGATTGCCGCCGGTTCTGTTTCCTCAATCACCAAGACAGGCAATAGGTTCCAGGGATTGAGTTACAATATTATAGTTATATCGCCTAATAGGTTGTGCCTTTCGTGTCGGAATTGTCCCTTATTCTTGATCAGTGTCAACACGCCGGTTCAGACCAGATCTTCAGCTGGTTCGTGAATTTCTTGTCCGTGGGTCACAGAGATGGGAGGGGCAGGCGGCTCTAACGTCTGCCTCGAGGTCGGGTTTCGTTGCTTAACACTCCGTTGACCTTTGCATGCTTCTCGCCGTCTGTATTGAGGCCGTCTGCCTCCGGCGAAACCCATTGATGTCTCCCCTCTCAGGTTTCAGGTAGACATTTCATTCGTAGTTCTCCCACGCCTCTGCTGTCGGTCAATGACTTTTACATAGCGCCATCGTCCGGAGTTTCGCGCGTGACATGTACGTTGCATAATATAACATTTTGCGTCAGCTGAGAGGTCGAGGGCTCAAATTTCCGCCAGAACAGTAATGATTACTGTAGCGCTTTATGCTTCACAGGAAAACTCCATAGAAATCATCTATAGTGAATATACCATAGCGGTTAATGAAAGAACTGTGGCATAATAAAAAGAGGCATAGGCCTGCGTGCCAATTAAGACTGCGAATATCAAAGTACCAAGCACTTAAAACCCATTGGCTGCTAAGGTCTATCTTATGGGATTTTAATTCTCTTATCCTTATTACAGGGTAGAAATTATGTCTCACGATTTTATCATTTCTATTGGTACTATTATCATTGTCACCATCTTTATCATTGTCACCATCTTCATCTTCATTGTCCTATTCGAGGGTTAACACAATTATCGATAGGTTTTTCAATGTTATTACCCTCTGGTTCGTCCATAACCAATTCCTCCTCGTTTACGTAGAGATCGCTGGCGTTCTGATATGTCCCAGTTGCTGTAAATCAATAATAATTATGTGTGCAAATCGACAACATAAAAAGCCTAAAATCAACCATTGTGAAATTAGAGTTGACCTACTAGCGTAAGTGCCAAGGAATAGTCATGCTAATTTCATTGCACTTAAGGTGGCATATAGCTTGGAAGTGGCCGTACTCGGACCTGGGCCTGTATGCTACGTGTGGATAGAATTTTAAATGTTTTTGAAATCGTTATTAGCAATTTGTCCTTTGAACAGCCAATTTGAGCAATTAGTGGTAGTAACTTAATTGGTTTCCAAAAGGTTACAAGTTATATATACTGATGATAAGTTCACGTTAATACGTATCAGAGGCAAGGGTGTAACAAGCGGGGGCAGGGGGCACCTACCTCTCCAGTTTCAAAACTGGGGGGGGGGGGGGCAAAGCCCCCCAGTTTTAGTGCTCAGTGCCTCCCCATGTGCCCCCCAAATCGGTTCTTTTTTATGTTTCTCCAATGGCTTTTTAAGATGACTTTTGTTAAGATAATTTATGCCCTCCCCCATTTTCCAAATTTCTGGGAGGCAAAAAATTCGAGCAATATTTTCTTATTTATGCCCCCCACTTTTCAAAACCTTGTTACACCTCTGATCAGAGGTAGAACTGAAAAGGAACCGCGTGTACCCAGCTATTCAGAGTCCTCCAAAGTCAAGGTAGGGCCTATAGAGTTGCATAGGCGATAACATCAACGCTTGTATTCATAAATATAAGTGTAATGCTAATGGAACATTCTGTATTCAAGTCCATTATACAGTAAAACGATCATTGCTCAAACGACATCAATTAATGGTTTAGATTTAAATTTTTTATGATGGTATCGGATAACAAATAACGGAATTGATGTCGTCTGAGGAATCGCTGAAATAGTAGCGAGGAGGATTATGACCCTAGGCCCCAAGACCTGAATTTTTACTTGTGGAAGCTTAATGAAGCATACAGCATAGCCAGTATGGCTACAAGTTTCTAATGAGGCTGTAGAGTTTTGTCTCGAACATGCATTGTTAGAGTGTGACAATTAAATCTTAGCTCAAATTCAGCGCATACCTATATCCGCGTTGCTCCATCTTCTCTCAATCTCTACAACATCTGCGCTATAGCCCCGCAGCCAAAACTTGACCAACCTCCGGTAAAATATCAGCTTTCCATCACCTCACCTTCCAAATGATGCAGCATAAACGATAAGCAAGCAAGCTAACGTGAAGTATCCACCAGCATTGAGATAATTTAATAGTGGTTACCAAATACCACCATCACAGTACAAAGTTGAACTCACGGATAGAGGAACAATTATAGAGATGTCACATTTATGTTGATAGCAGCTCGTCTATTCTCTTTTTATCTATACTTCCTGCCATAGCATCTATTCTCTTCATAACCTCCCATGCCACTGCCTACCATTCTATATCCCAACATTTTTCTTCTCTTATCTCCTGTTTCATATTCTTCCATTCGATCTTCATCAATTTCATAGTTATATTAGTAGCAAAATAAAACATTGCCAACTTGTAGGCATGTTGACGTTATCACGTTTGTTTACTGGAGCCAACCAGGTTCGTGAAACGGCGAGAGATTCTGAAAGAGTAATAGGAATACATTAAAATAAATGCCAGTATATCAAATATGCTTTAATTTTGATGAACTTTACTACATTTAAAATCAAATTCAATTTCTTGTGGGAAAGCAGTGTGGACATAACAGACGTGCGTTGGTAACAGAGCGCATAATCGTGAACTGCAAGACTGAAACATTGTGACATAATGTACAAAGATACCAATTGTGATGCCAATATATATATATATATATGAGCAAAAAAATATATGAAAAATATATATATATTGAAATGCATATATATATACGCATTATAATGTCCGTTTCATAGAGTCTGTATAGGAACAACCTAAAAGAAAGTGAAATAGAATCTCCCTTCTTCCATACAAGCAATACGTCCTTTGTATTGACAGACGTCACATTTGGTAATCTGTTTATATTATTGCAGAGTGGCAGTATGTAAACAATAATGGCACCGCTACCCATCCCTGGCTACTCCTCTTTTGACCAAACCACTCGGATGTTCACTCTTTTGAAGATCGATATATGCATACAGCAGAACTCTGGAGTTTGTATTACCTAGCACCATGCAAAAGTACGATCTAACTATTCGTGTCGATCGTGAGCAGGAAGAAGAGATACGAGCCTATTTTTTACTCATAACGACTGAGATTTTGAACAAATTGGTAACTATAGAGCGCTATATATGCATTTATTAAAAATTGAGTTTGGTGAAACCTTAGTACTGCAGTACCGTACTAACAATACTGCTGCACTATCGGTCGTAATCACGGTCGCATGCATGCCGTGCTTAAACGTGCCACTAAGAGCATCAATTAGAAAGCAATGAGCCATTTCCGTGAGTTTATGCCCTCTTGTGGCAATATATGCATTTATTCAAAAATTCTGTTTGGTGTTGCCTTAGTACATACTGTACTTCAGGTCGTATGCATGCATTGATTAGTCATTCCACTAAGGGCATCAATTTGAATGCAATAATAATGCATTTCAGTCATGTAATGCTTTCTGGTGGCACAGCAACCGTTGGAGCTTACATATGAAATGTTTATAGAGTTGCAGTGTATGAACCAGCCAAGGAAAGAAACTCTTGCTCGAAATCTGAATGCATGTATGCATGCGTGCGTGCGTGTATGTATGTATGCATATGTACTTTTGTCCTAGTCTGGGAGTAATTGTCCTGGGAGGATTCTCCGTTCGCCTTTTCCTGACAGTTCTGTTATTGGTTCCAACAGGTGATATTCGAATACTGTCTATCATATTAGCTGTCATGTTATTCTCTTGTCCTTGCAAGTATTTACTAACATACCTACTTATAACAATGAACTATATGATAGTATTATATTCTAAAAATAAATCCATACACTAATGTTCAGTTTACAAATTTGCACAATCTTAGAAACAGTTTCTAACGCAATCAAGATGAAAGCTGGAATAAACCAAATGGGCACTTTCAAGGTACACTAGCATCTAGCATGTGATTTGATAATATGACTTAGTTGTGTTGGAACCAGAGAACCAAAAGCCTACTGACATCAGTGGCAGGTAACATGGATCACAAGCTGAGGCGCAGCATCAAGAAGTCATTGCCAGGAAATCGAAGCTACTATTGTCAGTTTGCCTATGCTGTCCATTTAGATACAGCTGGCTGTCTTTACCCTGCACGAATGAATGCATACCCTGTTTGATGCCAAATTCTAATGTATTCTGAATATACTTATCTTGGTGCACGACGGTCTATTCATAAAGACCCGACCAATTGTTGCCATTTCAATTAGCAAACTGCAATTACTGTACGTGAGATTGAGGTTCCTCAGGCCTTGAAAGGCTATTGGAAGTAAGCAAATGCATACTGATTAGATGGGCGGTCTGGTCTGGTTTTCGACCCCGGTGTTATGCCTATAAGCACGATCAGCTTAGATATATCAGATTTGGAGTCCCTCAGGATTCTATACTTGATACTATGCTATGTAACTTGTTCATAACCGACCTACCCAATGTTTCTTCTGACATTAACTTTACTCTCTTTGCGGACGATATTAATCTTTTTGCTTCCCACAGCCCCCTTGATTCCCTCATCGATATTACAAATAGGGCATTAGTCGAGGTTTCCAATTGGTTTTGCTCAAATAGGCTTACCTTAAATATAGATATAACAAACTTTATGTTATTTCGAGCTCATAAGAAGCTTTTGCCTGGATACCCTTTATATATCAAAATAAGAGATACTTTTATAAACCAGGTTTCCTCTTGTTTTTTGGGGGTCGTGGTGGATCAAAATCTCTCCTATAGAAGTGTCATAATGATGCCATTTCTTGCAAAATTAAAAAAAATGTGAGTGTCCTCTCGAGAGTGTAAAAAATATTACCAACTAAAGCTCGTACTACTCTTTTCCTTTCTCTCATTTATCCGCATACTACTTATTGTGCAATTATAGACTTCGGCCTAAACGTGTAAATCCATTTAAATTTTATCCAAATTGGATGTCACGCATAAGAGGGCGGTAAGATTTGTTGCAGGCTTGCACTATAATGCTCAAGGGTCTTGGATACTACCCCAGGACATTACCCCCGGACATTAATCTCCCGGACAATATCCCCATTAGGACATTACCCCTCCATTCCATTACATAATTAAAGTATGTATGTGTATGTATATATGTATAATTTTGTATGCATGCATGCATATAGGCATGTAAGCATGTATGTGTGTATGTATGCATATTCATATGTAGATATGCATACATGCATGTATGTATACATGTATCTATGTACACATGTATACATGTATCTATGTACACATGTATATATAATTATGTATGCATGTCTGCATATAGCCATGTAAATATGTATGTGTGTATGTGTGTATGCATATAGGTATGTAGGTATTTATATATGTTCTGAATGTATGTATACATATGTAATATGTAGGTATACATGTATGTATATATACATGTATGTATGTACACATGCATAAATGTATGTATGTATGTATATATATACTACATATAAATATGTAATATTATTAACATTGGCATGTAAATATGTATGTATATATATATATGGCCAGTCTTATCTTTCGCATATTTTCATTTTTGCGCTAAGTTGCGACTTGTCAACTTGATATTGAAATGGATTGGGATATATATATATATATTTATTTATTTATATATACCTAAAGACCAACAACTGACCTGTTGGATCTGTACTCAAGGCGTGATTAGTTTGACAGCCAGCTGCCGTTATATAGTAATCGAGAACGTCCTGGAGGCAGATCATGGGTGCTGGCTGAAAAAAAAGCCAGTTATCGCAGGTCCATTTATTTAATTCCAATCATCAATTAAATTAATTGCATTTATTACGTGTAAACGACTAGTTAATCTTAATGTGAAGCGCCAGGCAACTGTGTACTAACAACTGGTGAAGGAATATTGCGTTGAGTAGACGTAGTATGCTCGGAGTCGCTATCGTTGAAGTACAGAATTAGCTTGCTGTCGAATAGACCACAGAGTAGCATTATTTTTTATATTGTGTATTAATATCCTAACGTAACGGCGTTTGTAAACGAGTAGTAATAATCAGATTATAGCAAATTTTATAGCGGATCCCAGCAAATTAAGGCAGAGCTTTAATGAGCGTAACCGTATTTATGATGTGCCTCTTACAGCTTTAGATAATCAGAAGCGCTCTTAGTGTGTCAGCCCCAAGAAATAGAAAAGTCTCCAGGCAACGAAGTGATGAGGGTGGAAGCCCAACTAAAATCTAACTACGGAATATGGGACAGGTGGAAGGGCCCACGATGGTAAAGGCACAGTGTTGGGTCACATAGAAGTCCTAGCCCAAGGAACTAGGAGACCAAGTCGATCTGCAAAATCGGACAGGGCGGGAACAGCCAACGCGCATGTTTTTGGAGCAGACGAGATGGTGAGTTGACGCAGCTCCACACTCGAAATCTCCTGAAGCGCAGAAAGTCGATGCTCTGTGATAGTGAACGCACTCAGAACGGATGAGATTTTGGCAGAGAATCGCTCAAAAAATGCCTATGCAAAGAACGGCGCAGAAGACTCCGACTGTCGACCATCCTTCCAGCAGCGAAGAAGGCCGTTGAAAGTGGTCCAGAGTCTCTTCGGCTCCCTCAACTGGCAAGAGATGATGGCCTCCCAGTATTCATGTTCTCTGGTGCGACCAGAGGAGTGCATCAGATTCCCGAGGCTCGATCAGCCGGAGTGCGTCCCTCTGAAGATCCGCTCAAAACATCGCGGTTGTCGTCGCAGCGCCCAGCATTCTGTATCAAAACGCAGAGAAGACAGGCAGTTGCGCGACCGGACGCTATATACCAGGAAGAGGGTGTTTATAAGACTGTACAGTAAGAGCCGAACAGCTCTGGCGTAGACAGCCCGGCGGCGAACTCAGGACCGGCAACAAGAGGATGAGCTCGGATTGCCAAGCGTAATGCAACCGGTCGAGGTTTATCCAGTTACAGATTTGGCGAACGGTGAATAGAAGTGGTTCGTAAATGAAGGAGATAGAAGCGGAAACGAGACATTGGTCAGAGAGAATAGGTGGGAAGACAGTCACGTCCGACCCTCAGCAGTCATCTCTGGTAACGATTACGTCAAGCCTACCACGCAGCAAGTCAGTGGGTTCCGTGATGATTATGTTGCTTAGACCAAAGTGTTACAATACCGCTGCAAATGCCATAGACTCCGAAAGCAATGGGTCCTCCAGATATAGGCTGAGGTTCCCCAGTGAGAACCAACTGCGTGTTGTGAAGCGAAAAGGTTCCAAAGAGCTAGGAGCTCTCCGAAGAGCGCCGACGATGGAGGTGAAGAGCCGGGGCAGTATATGGCCAAAATCGAGAGCCTCGAAGGATGACGAGGTCCTGGTCTGGGTTTACGTTAAAAACCGCGATCACAACGTAGCGATGTACAAAATCGCGACTATTTCAAAATAGCGATCATCATAAGCGATTTCAATATGTCACTATAGCCTACAATCAAAATTAAAGATTTTCGTCAATCCGTTATATTTAATAACACGTTATTTTCATCAATGAGGCATATAGTTTCACAAGAAACTATATGCCTACTTCCATTAATTCGGCCTCAATTTTCAATAAAATTATTTAATCGAGAATCTAAACTATAGGCCTAAACCAAAGATCAACTTTTTTTGGGAAGCAATTTCAAGCCAAGTTCGAAATTGGGCTGTAAGCCTATGTTGGAGTGTCGAGAGCTAAACATCCCACAAAATTGCACATTGTCGCTGATTAAAAGCATGCTGCAGCTTATTGTGAAATTCGAAGTTTCATGGATGAAACTAGAACTTGCATTTATCATGGGCATTAATATATAAATGCCGTGTATATGAGGCCTAATCGTATAGCCTAAAAACGATAGAACGAAAGAAATGCGTGCATAAGAAACAATGATTCATTCTTCGAAATAAACCTTCTAATGCATTACTAATGATTGAATCAATTCACGTACATTCAAAAACAAAATTTAATTACAAATCTGAAATTTTCAATGAATGGTCGCTGTTTTGATGATCGATATGTTGAAACAGTCGCGCTTCTGTGCGTCGCTATTTTGTGATCGCGCTTTTGATGATCGCTGTTTTGTGATCGAGGTTTTTAACGTACACCTCTGGCGAGCTCGATCCTCTTCTCTCTCAACTGGTCTCCGTAGTGGACGACCAGTCCACCTCCCCGTACAGCTTCTCGCGATCCAGCGTCACCTACCCTCGGACAGTCAAAGAACGGAAGCTAGACGGAGCAGTGCGGCGGACAGCAAGTCGGTGAAAGAGACATACTACAAATCCACGATGTCTATTGTCTATACATACTTGTTTTTCAAGGAGCGTGCGTCTAGTTTAGCCAGGCGAACGGTCGACGGAAGAGATTGACGCGGTAGTGGCTGACTAGGAGAAGGCAATGACGGACATGAAATGAACTGAAGGTGAGCTGGGCGCGACATAGTCTAAGACGAAATAATGACTTACGAATCTTAGCGCAACAGGCTCGTGTTCGGCGACCGAATTAAGTAAAGCGGCTCAGACAAAGATGTACACAGAGATCGTCGAAATTGCAAGAGACGCGCAACAAAACACGCCAAAGTAATCCCGAGGAGCCGATCATTTAAAAAATCGACCAAAAACGCTAAAGACGGTTAGACAACTATTTAAGTAGTTACTGTCACGATGATCATAGAATCCAAAACTAAGATAATCAATTTATAAATAGCTGTGACTGACCAGTGTTCACACATCAGAGACGCCGACTTGATAAATGGTGATAGATGGTGGTTTAATGCGTGCAAAGACACAGGCCTACGCAGTGAACTGTGTCTGTAGCAAGATAGGATAAAATGTGTATATGCATTCGTGACTGAATGTCAAACCGCAGTCAGTTAAAAAAAATTGATCAAATTTATACATAGTTACTTAAATATTTAATGACAACTGACCTTCGATTTAACTTCTAAGTTGAAGCCATTGGTAGCTCTCGATATGACATAATGCACGTATTTGCCCGTGCTAAAACTGTAATACAACATGCCCTTATAGATAATAGCCATGTCAGCAAACATGGGGTCTAATCTAGAGGTATGCGGTTATACCCGACCCGCCAGTACAGGTAGGGAACGGTAAATATCTTACAAGTCGAATCGGGTATGGGTAGAGCAATCACGGGTACGCGTGTACCAGGTTTTATCCGTGCCGACGTCAAGTTTTGGGGCACTGTCAAATATATAGAAAAATCTTGCACCATCAAAACCTTACTGCAAAAGTCACCTGGCACATCCTAAATCTAAGTACCGTAAAATTATGCTTGCACACAATCTACATATAACTATATACATTAATATATAATATACCTATATGCAGGTATAATATGTACTTGCTGTTGCTGCTCCTCCTGCTCTGCCTCTTCATTTAGCTCCTTCTCCTCCTCCATTTCTTCATCATCACTAGCATCCCCTTCATCTTCCTTCCGCTGCTATTCCTACTGTCTTTCCTCCTGCTCATTTTCTTCATCGCGCTCTTCCTCCACCTCTTCTTCCTCCTCCATTTGTTCCTCATCAGCCTCCATTTATAGTCCTCCTTCTGCCATTCCTCCTGCTCTTTCTCTTCGTTTCACTCCTCCTCTTCCCCTCCTCCATTTCATCATCATCATCATCATCATCATCATCATCATCATCATCATCATCATCATCATCATCATCATCATCATCATCATCATCATCATCATCATCATCATCATCATCATCATCATCATCATCATCATCATCATCATCATCATCATCATCATCATCATCATCATCATCATCATCATCATCATCATCATCATCATCATCATCATCATCATCATCATCATCATCATCATCATCATCAGCCTCCCATTCATCTTGTTCCTTCTGCTGATCCTCTCAATCTTACACCTCGTCCTCCTCCTCCTCCATTTCCTCATCATAATCAATAAAATTGTAAGTATAATTGGGCTGAAGACTTTCTGGAATGCAACCGGAGTATACTTTAGGGTACCTGGAAACAATTCTTGTATACTCATGCAATCTTATTTACTGTTATTACCATTCATTCCATTATCTCATTATTATATCCATCAATTATATAAATTTCTACATAAATACATAAATACATAAATACATACATACATACATACATACATACACGCATACATACATACACGCATACACGCATACACGCATACATACATACACGCACGCACGCACGCACGCACGCACGCACGCACGCACGCACGCACGCACGCACGCACGCACGCACGCACGCACGCACGCACGCACGCACGCACGCACGCACGCACGCACGCACGCACGCACGCACGCACGCACGCACGCACGCACGCACGCACGCACGCACGCACGCACGCACGCACGCACGCACGCACGCACGCACGCACGCACGCACGCACGCACGCACGCACGCACGCACGCACGCACGCACGCACGCACGCACGCACGCACGCACGCACGCACGCACGCACGCACGCACGCACGCACGCACGCACGCACGCACGCACGCACGCACGCACGCACGCACGCACGCACGCACGCACGCACGCACGCACGCACGCACGCACGCACGCACGCACAGACATACATACATACATACATACATACATACATACATACATACATACATACATACATACATACATACATACATACATACATACATACATACATACATACATACATACATACATACATACATACATACATACATACATACATTGGTGAGTCTTTTCATCGTGGACCCAATAATATGGATGATACGTCAACAGAAAGAACTGGCCACCCGCCCCCATAATTTTATACTGAGGCTAAAAAAAGTTAATTCGCTACGACTTTCTGCTGTCTGCCTCGGGACCAGTTTAGAACGCTCTTATTCTCAATCCTCTTCAAACTCCTTCTCAATCTTCTTCCGCTCATTCTGTTGCTCATCCTCCACCGTTTCCTCCTCCTTTCTTCCTGTACCTTCTGTCTGTTCCTTCTGCAGCCAGTCTTATTTCTCTTACACTTCGTCCTCCTCTTTATTACTCTCTTCCTCCTTCCCTTCTTCTCTCCTACTTCTCCGGTTTTCATCCTCTTCCATTTTCATCCTCTTCTTCCTCTTCTTCTTCCTCCTGCTTACATCCTACTCTTATTCTTCTTTCTACTTCTCCTGCTTCTTCTTCCAATCCTGCTTCTTCTGCTTCCTCTTCTTTCCCCTCCTCCTCCTTCTATTCTTTACCTTCATCCTCCTTCTATTCTTTACCTTCATCCTCCTTCTATTCTTTACCTTCATCCTCCTTCTATTCTTTACCTTCATCCTCCTTCTATTCTTTACCTTCATCCTCCTTCTATTCTTTACCTTCATCCTCCTTCTATTCTTTACCTTCATCCTCCTTCTATTCTTTATCTTCATCCTCCTTCTATTCTTTACCTTCATCCTCCTTCTATTCTTTATCTTCATCCTCCTGCTTCCATCCTCCTCTTCGTTCTTTTCTTCCTCCTCTTCCTCCCTCTACTTTTGACCGCCGCCACAGATTCCAAGACGGTTGTTGCCATTTATGCTGCTGTTCCTGTTTTTGCTGCTGATGTTACTGCTGCTTATATTAGGAATACCACCCTCACACTACCACCATGACAACAACTGCAACAACTACTACCACATCTCCACATACCGCTACCACAAACAATACTTCTTTCCATGGAGCTTATATCTTATTATTATTAGCATAGAATATGATAAGAAGGTGTCCTAATGACGTCGTGAGTACGGGCAAACCGCATACCCACGAGTACGGGTCGGGTAATGAGGTACGGATAATAGGTATGTGACACTGTGTTACGGGTATTGGTCGGGTATCAAAAATGCGTTACCCGCAGTTCTCTAGTCTAATCGCCAATTAATATTAAGGAAGAATGCTAATTATTTTTTAATTGAAATTTATAGAAAATACGAAAATGACTGAGCATATCATGGAGGCCCGCAACTACTCAATCTGTGGTAGTGACAGTCCCAAGCATGTAGGGAAAAAGAGGGCGACGCGCATCATATTTGTTATGACGCATTGTCGTTCATCATTAAATGAAATATTGAACATGACTGCGTGATCACAATTTCTTATTTTCTTCACAAGCCTTTGCTCTTGGCTATTCAGTTCTAACACGAATTTCTTGCGCGAGGATCAAATATCAACACAGCTTTGGTTACTTATTTGTTTTCATATGGTCCTTGTGACACGCATCGTAAGAAATAATTAATGGTTTGATGATTTATTTTAAAAGGTGTTAGGATTAATAAGAATTAAAGAACAAGCCATTGCAACGTTGTTTCATTTATGGATTTGCCAAAGTAAATTATATTAATTTTGCACAATTGATGGTGCGTAAGAATTGGCGGTCCTAGGCAGCTGCCTAGTTTACCTCACAGACGAACCGGCCCTGATCATATTGGCCAACGTTGTCTAGGCAGTTTATGAAAATAATCTAGTTGCACTTGTTTATGCTTAAGCATTTTAGAAATCTTCGCATAGCTGTGAGACTCGAGATATATGAGTAAGGTAAGTTGCTATCCACACTTCACTAAATGTCATGCATGCTTGGGTGTTGTGCAGTGTTGGGCACAAGACCAAAAACTCCAGACCGAGACCAAGACCGAGAGGTCCGAGGCCAAGACCAAGACCGAGACCGAGTGGTCCGAGACCAAGACCAAGACCGACACTCTTTCTTAAAAACAATTCAATTTATCCCTGGTATTGTGAGATTGATGACGCTCCAGTCCTCATGATTTGGTTGCGTGGTCCCATGTATAAGATGTAGGCTATATTGCACTTGTTTATATATCAACTATGTACACACAATAGACGTGTGTGTGTGTGTATAATTTGTACAAGCGCAGTTAGATAGGGAAACTTTTGGTGTAGCCTACAATACCCGTTTGAGATCCAAACTGCGGACAAGGCATAGGATCCGTTTACTGCGAAATGAGCATTCGGTCGAATGAGAACGTTTCCAAATTCTGGATGTCTCTTCAGGATTTCTTCAGCTTCTTTCCGATTGCAGTTAATGTACCACCTGAACCAACACACAGCAATTACTTCGCTTGCACAATTAATTCTTCCAAATGTGACAAGAATAAGTCACGCATATTATATCATTGATGACTCTTTAGTCAAATGTGGGCGTAAGTATTTCATAACCGTAATCTCGACGTTATTAAGACGAAGAGGAGGAAGAGCAGTCCCTTCTACGCTGCGATGGGTATGACCGTATGAAGTGTCAACGATTTAACTGTCGTAATCTAAGCCTATGAGAATGGATGGCCAGTCCGCTCCCTTGCCATCTCATCTTCCCACCGATCGTGTACGGTCAGTGGATTCATTGTAGTGGAGTCTGCAAGGTCACGCGGGAGAGGAAACTCAAACCAAGTTTCTGCCCTGGTGCGGATTTGAGCCCCGATCTCTAATACTCCTCATAACCATAATAATCATAACCGTGACCAGAGCCTTAACTTATAACCATAAGTCCATAACCATGACCATAACCCTAGGTCTGTCTGTAGTCTTAGCCCTAACCCTAACTCTAAACCAAACCCAAACCCTAACCTCTTAGGTTAAGGTTACTAACCAGACACCTAACACAAACTCTTACCTCTCAGGTTAGGGTTAGTGTTAGGTTTCGGGTTAGTACTTAGCGCTATCGATGGGGCTAGGGTTAAAGTTGTGGTTAGAATCAGCATATGGGTTATGATATAAGTTATGATATGAGTCTGGGCAAGGGTTAATACTTACTTAGGTTATGGTATTGGTAGGGGTTAGAGCTGCGGTTATTGTTATGGTTAGCGCTTTAGTTAGGGTACGAGTTAGGGTATGGGTATGGTATATACGAAATTTTTTCGTAAAGTACGTGAACTCAATATAAAGAGCGAATTCATGCGATTTCGTCTAAAAATCAAATGCATATTGAAAACATTCAGACAAACGCGTATTAATGCATAAGTTCATAAAATGTGCCAAAAAGACATCGCCTGGATTTACAAAACTAAATTAAATAATCAACATTGACCTAATGTTGGGTTACTACAGCTAAATCTTACTCAAAGGCCTTTCAAATGACCAGAAAAATATTAGTTCAATGCTATGTAAAGAAAGCTGAGTGCGGTTGAAAATGCTATAAAAGTCTTGACTCCTGAGCCATTCACATAACGCATTATGCATTTACATTATGCAAATTTATTTATTTATTTATTTGGAGGATTTAAGTAGCGCACCTTCAGAACATTTACTCAGAAGCGCTCCCGACCCAACACCGGCTAAATAGGACAGTTATTAAGAATAGTATAGAACATGGTTGAGTGTCCCCTGGGCACAAGGCGGAGTGTGACAGGGAGCCCATTCCAGGTTGCAGGGCCAACAACCGATAAGGCTCGGCGCTGCCTCATGGAAGTCCGAGAACGAGGGACAAGAAGCTCAACATATAGGGAAGAAAGGAGGGAGCCTTGGCGTTGGACAAAGCATAGTTCCCGCAGGTACCTGGGAGCTGATCCCTCGATACAGCGTTATACCAATGATGATACCCGGTATGAGATTCGTTGAGAGAAGGACGTCCCGCAGATATTCTGAAACATGGCCGAACCTTGGAATGCGGCCAATGAGGCGTGCCGCCGTGCGCAAAACCCGGTCCAAGCACCCGATTCGGCATGCACGGAGTCCGTCATAGAGGGCGCTACAGTAGCGAAGGCGGGAGACCACGAAGGAGCGAACAAGCGTTGCAGCAGCATCAGAGGACAAGGAACTGGATATTGTCTTGAGCTGGCGCAGATGATAATAGCAATTTCTGCAGATCATGTGGATGTGCCGTGTAAAAGTGAGTTCTTGGTCTTAGGCCTTAGGTCTTAGACTTAGGCCGAAACCAAGATCCATGACAGAAGATGAAAAGACGAATTGAGGGAACTCTAGGGCGAGGACTTCCCTGTCAACTTTGGCTAGCAAATGGCGGACTTGTGAATTTACTCACGCACCGAATTCATAGAATTTAGAACGACACTGTTGCTCTCGGTCTCTGACGCTGATCTGTACTTCGTGGCCGACAACATTCTTAGTCACTTTCTTTTTGCCGTTACCCCGCTTAATAGGCCTAGAGCCAGCTATATCGTTGTCGGCCATTACTAGTCTATAGACTTTTAGTACAAAATCTACTCATGCAAGATATTGTTAAAAGTAAACACGGGAACGCCGATACTGAAGCCGGATGTAGGGCCTACGTCTTCAGTGATCAGTCATCATCATTCGTCAACAATTACGTCGTCTGGTTGGTTAAACTATAGCCTCTATATGCTAATATATAATAACCCAGGCAAGCCAATAGCTGACCGAAATTCCAAAATAATGCAAAAATATGCGAAAACTTTCCACTTATGCAAAAACCGCCAATGCATGCGAGAAATTGCGTAATCGCAAATTCGCATAAACCACGGGCCCTGGGTATGGATTAGGGTTAGTGTATAGAACAATGGGTTCGAGTACGCGCTCGTCGGGCTAAGATTATGGGGCATGGGTTTGGGTTTGGGTTAGGGCCAGGGTCATGGCTAGGGCGGAGCAGGACATTTTGGCGCAGGACGTACTTTTGGCACAGGACGTTTTGGCGCAGATATCTGATACAACATAGAATGTAACGCGAAGCATGATCGACGATAATAATAAGGCTAAATTGGAACCGAAATGATGAAAAAATTATGCTTAAATAGGAGCGGAATGGATATGAGAATTCTTATTCGTCGTGGAACCCTTTTAGTCACAATCTTTTTATCAATCTCGCTTCCAATTAAACGGCATTATTCTTCATCAATCCAGCTTCCATTTAAGCCTGATTATTTTCATCAATTCGGTTTCCATTTAAGCATGATTCTTTTCATCAATCCAGCTTCAATTTAAGCATTATTATTTTCTTCAATCCAGCTTTCATTAAACATGATTCTATTCATCAATCCAACTTCCATTTAAGCATGATTATTTTCATCAATCCAGCTTCCATTTAAGCATGATTATTTTCATCAATCCAGCTTCCATTTAAGCACGTTTCTTTTTGTCAATCCAGCTCCCAGCTTAACAGTATCCTTTTCATTGATCCCGGCTTCTAGTTAAACATGATTGTTTTCACCAGTGCCTCTTCTACTACCGACGCTTCCGAGACTTAACACGATTTGCCATGTGGGATTATTTATGACGTGGTAGATTGTCATATAATAAATTTATATGATAAATAATATACAATATTATTGTATCAGTTATTTGCGCCAAAAACGTCCTGCGCCAAAACGTCACGTACCGTGGCTAGGGTTAGGGCACGTGTATGGGTCTGGGTATGCGCTAGGGTTAGGGTTAGGATTAGTGTTATGGTTTCGATTAGGTTTAATTTGAACCTTCAATATGCGTTGCGTATACAGATACGGGTCAATATATTTAAATTTGGTTATTATTTGGTTTCTGAATTGTGTTAAGACGGGATGTGCTATATAAACTAGATTACACAGTGAAACACATAAGGTGCGTACTAAAAGCTGATCAGTTTATCAGAAAAATTATTTAGGTATAGGGCCTATGTCTAATTAACAATGAACCTTGGCTCTAGTTAGGCTGATTAATCAGGGCTGATAATGAAGTACTCACGGTGGCTTGACATTGTTATCTTCTGGATTAATGTAAAATAAATGATTCTGAAATGAAAATAATGCCAAAATATTATATTTGCCTCTCAACACAGCAGTTTTCTAACCAATTCAATTATTATAGTCTGAACAGGAATGAAGCAAATATAATTAAATATAAACATGCAAATAGTAAATTTCCGCTCAAAGGCATTTAAACCCAAACTATGAGATTGCCTACATCAATTCCTAATACAAAAAAAAAGGTTAAAATATTAATCCAATGCACTCAAATGTAATCAGTTCTTTTCTATTGTAATACAATCTAAACTGATAAATAATCGTACAAATAAATTCATACTTCCAAAGTCGATTGGAAATTTGAAATCGAAATTAGGTTAAAATTTATTAGAGAAGTCAGCTTGAAATCTGAAAGCCTAAAGAAATCAGGCGCAGACTGAATTGGGAAAACCAATGCGCAAGTTGAAAGAAACGAGTGCTAAGTTTTGACTTGCATGGTGTCAAAGGGTAAACCGAACGAGCAGAAATATAGCAACAAATAACACATAGTATGGAGAGTAGATAAATTTTGGCTTTTGTTCGCTCTACAACAATATATAGGAAGCCTAACATATGTAGTGTTCATAGTCTATGAGCCTGTATTACTCTTCGTCATGCGCACTATGAGTCAATTTTCGACAGGATATACAATGCAATGAAGTGTATGGTTATAAACCATTATTGCCGCGCTCAGCCTCTCAGTGTATATGAGTGACCGCAGGGAGTATAACTAAGTGTGTTAGGGTTAGTATCGTTTTTTGATATATATGCGAAGAACGTTCGGCCGCAGATGTTATTTTCCTGCGCGTTGAGAGACCGAAGTTTCGGCCGAGACAGACAGATAGACATACAGAGAGACAGACAGACATACAGAGAGCAAAATCATAGCATAATGAATAAACTCTTGATGAGAGGAGCCTAGTTTATGCAATATCAATTGCAACGGTGGTGAATTCTTGAATCTCTTCTTAAGGGACGAAGAAATCTTGTTGGCACATGCTATCGTTCTAACAATGCCTGATAACCGATTTGCTATTTCATAATAGAGACGAGCTCCATCATGCATTTTAGAAAAGACGTAAGAAAACCAAATGAAGACCACGATAAGTTTGGGAGACTAAATAAAAATGAAAATGAAGAATAGTAGCCTAAGAAAACGATAGAATATAAAGTTATAAATAATCCTGAGAAAATACATGCATGGGGAATGAATGTGAAGGATCAAACAGATGATCAAGTAGGCCAATGCACAGATGAAAATCATACAAGGAAAAGAAGGATCAAAACAAAAGGATGGTGAGAAGGAAAATAAGGAAGAGCACGGGATACGTAAGAATGCTGAATACAAGTTCAAGATAAACAGTGATCGAAGAAATGTATGAAGCTGATTCAAGGTCTTCAGACTGTGTTACTACTAAGCTGTAGATTGGAAAACCCAAGTGTCGGTGCGTTAGTTAAACAACTAATAAATAAAATATAATGTCTCGCTCTTCTGTTGATATGACTACATGACTACATTATTAATAAGTTGATGTTGCTTCCATTTACTTTAATTAATTTAATAATTAAACATTACTGGATTGGTATAAAACTAAATGAAATAAACACGAGTTATAAAACTAAAAATAATTACGCTTGCAGAACTACATGGCATTGTAGTAGCATAGCCATTGATATCTTCGTCAGTTTCGCACATATCTGCAATTAAGCATGAAAAACATTTGTAACTCAAGTCTTAAACCTACATATTTTTTCTTTTAAACTTCGATAATATAATTAGCCTGTGTAAAACACGTTATAGACCTACATAAAATGCATCAACTACAGAGGCGGCGATCTCGTTTGACAGGTGGGGGACACCCAATGAGAGGGGTATAAAATGACGTATGACGTGCACCTCTTTGCCCCCCTCTGGATCGCCGCCTCTGATCTCCTGCCATAAAATTGCAGCGAAGTAGTGAAGCAATAAAACATTAATTAATGTTGATGAAACGTCTTAGGATGAAACGTCCTATGATGAACAGTTCACTTGATGAAACGTCTGAGGATTAACCATCCGTGATGAATCGTCCGGGGACGAAACGTCTGAATACCCACAATTCTTATATACCCTGCCGTTCGTAACAAATTGTCATAGATGTGTGACCCCCAACCCTATGCGCATGACTTCATTTTTGGACGATCTCTAGTTAACGTGAATGTCCGATTGAACGTACGTATGAACTATATATTGGATCATATACCAGAAAACGTTAACCCATTCGGCCTTCGCTTGAGAGGGTTCAAAACAAAAGTTTTGACAAACTATGACCCAAAAATGGACCATATTTTTAAAATGTAGCACTACATTTTTAAAATCCTTTTCCCTGACAATGCCATCCTTTAGGAATAGTAACCATTTGACGTCATTCATTTTTTTAAACACGATAGGCCTACCAGCTTCTTTCCGTAGATCCTTTTGCGAGAGTAAGTCAAGAATCCAGTGCCACTGCGAGTTTCGTTCTAAGGCATTCAGAAAAACGCTAGTTGCTTTCGGATTCTTCGTCATCAGAAGCAGATTAAGAAGCTCTCTGCATCGACCTTGTTTCGAGATTCGTCTGTGTATTATTTCCTGCCATTGAAATATTGTGATGATGAATCCTTCGATTAGATAATCGCTCATCTGATCCGCATCCAAATCTGCTACCAGCGTTGAAAATGTCGCCACTATTCGGTATCTTATTTCTGCGTCACTCAGTCCTGCAGCAAATTATACAAGTTCGCTATTATACAATGATGATTAGAAATATTAGGCCTATGCTGAGACCAACAAAATAACGAGCCTCCTCGGGTGTTACAAGTTGCCCCACTAATGGGGTAAATTCTAACACGAGTAAGGGCATGTTGTAACGACGTTTTTATGAAACTTAATTTTTTCAAAATTGTATGTCCAGTACACAGTTATACCCGGACCTACAGATAGGCCATTGTGGACTAGAGTGTCTATGGCGCTGTAGGCCTAAGCCTATAAAATGTCTTGGTTAGATGCTACTTGCAAATATCACAAACATTATAATTCCGGACGATCAGGACATGCTTTAAGTACCCAATAGCCACATACAAGGCATCTGAACCACCATTCTCCGCCCTCGTCAACGTCCGCACACACAATGTATTTGTCATTTGCTGCGACAAGGTCTTCAACAGATCTCTTTATTGCATTATAAGTTCTCTTGGATCTATTTGTAGTCATGTAATCGTCCTCATCACTGGTGTCCTCGCATAACATTGCAGCAAGTTCATAATCTTCGTCATTACTACCATCTGTTTTTGATAGGAGTGTAATATTTATTAGAGCCATCAAGTAGGCCTACTTCTTTTTAAAAATTCAAAATGGGAGCGAAATAACATTCTTCATATTATCCAGAACATGTTTGGTTATTGTAGAGTCATAGTCAACAAATAGGGACCATGTCACCTTCTAACTGGAGTAGTCCTCCACTGTAGAGAAAACAAAAAAAATTTACAAATTACATCGATTTCAGTTTCTGGTTCAAATAGTATTTACTAACGACAGGAGAGTTGATAAATCCATGTTTTAGTTTTAATGTTACTGTACTCTTTAATCGCAATTACTCAAAGTCAGTATTTTAGGGTTGTTGCCTTCACCAGTTTCTATAGGGCCTAATAACCATATATGTGCTGGATAATATGGAGAATACTATTTCGCTCCCATTCTGAATATTTTAAAAATGCCAGTTACCACATACCGATATCTGGTCTAAGTACACTTACAAACATATCCGGCGCCGAATTGTCCTGGCGCCGAATTGTCCGGGAACCGGTTCCGGTAATACTCATGCTTTATAAAACATTGGTTAGGTCAAATTTACAGTATAGTGTGCAGACATGGAGCCCATATTTGAGACAGGAGAAGGTACAGAAGAGGGTAAAAAAAATGATAAAGGGATTCAGTAAACTGACATACGAACGAAGACCGAGGAACTGCGAATAACAACCTTGAAAGGACTAAGAATCAGAGGAAACTTAATAGAGACGTACAAGATTGTAACGGGATAAGACCCGGCATCAGCTCACAAACTCTTAAAATTCTCCACAGATGATGGAACTAGAGGTCATTGATATAAGATCTTCAAGAAACCAGCTTGATCGATGAAGCAGAGATTCTTCAGTGTCATATGTGGTGAATCCAAGGAACAGACTGGATGATAAGACGGTTTCTGTGATCTTGCTTCCTACATTCAAGATGAAGCTGGATAAATTTAGATATTAGGACGAAGAAGGAAAACGGAGGAAGTGGTTCTTACACAGAAGCAGTTCTGCTGAACCGCTATAAATCAGTTATGTTATGTTATTCGTACGTCTGTCTGCGCAATGTTGATTCTATTTGATGCTAAAGCCCTACAGCCCTATCGGTCATCTCTGCGTGATAGAGAAATGCTAAAATTATAAAGATGAGTTACCTTTAGCTGACATTTCGCAATATTTGATGTAGATATATACCACAGTATTCAATTATCAGCTTCGTTAGGCTACTAGGTGAATGCGGATCGGCAATTCCAAATCAGCGTAGGCAATACCTATCTTCACCAGTAGCCTCCTACAACTTATATGAATCGAATAATAAAACAACTTATTTGAACACAAATAGTAGAATACGAAACAACGATCAAGGCATGTGTAGGATAATTGTTAACAGTAGGCCGGTGCTAGACCAAATGAAAACTTCAGATCAGCAGATCAGATCGTGGCCCTGATAGATCCGCCTCTGATTGAAGCCCATATAAATTGGTTTACCGGGTTGTCTGCACCGTCTTTAGTAGCAAATTCACAGAACTGATGCTACATGCAACGCATACTTTTTAAATAATAGAGATGGTAATGGTTGCTGTAGCCTATAACGAAACTGTCTCATAGCATAATGATTAACCTCACCCCTCTTCTTCCTACAGGCTTGCCTGAATACAGAGCGCTATTTATTCACTGTGTTCAGATGAAAGTAGATCTTTAATTAAGCTTTTGTCAAAAACTACTTGAATTTTAAACTAATATCAATAAAATTATACGTGCAGTATCCTACATCACTTTGGAATAAATCTGCAAAATAAAGACTACAGTGATTGAGAGCATGCAAAGAAAGTGAACAATTAAAATATCTAGTAGAAAGTTTCCAACAAAGGTCTTTACTCTCTCACACGCAGTAGACGTAATTATCGATGGAACGTCACTTGTTATTACCCTCTTTTATTTAACTTGGCTTGCGTAAAGTTTGTCATGATTGTCGGCTCGTTGGAGTTCTTTCAACTCTTTTTTCTGTAGGTACAGGCCTATGTTCTCATCGAGTTACAGAGCTGAAATTTTGCACACATGTCACGCTCATGACAATGCAATATATCAAGTTTTTACGGCATAACTCAACAATTGAGAAACAAATGACAAAAATTGCAAAAAAGTAAATATCGTTTACCCACTCGAACGAGTCCTCGTTGACGAGCTCCACTACGGCAAGTTTACATCATAAATGATCTATTAAGGAAATGGATCCATTGCGCCATCTACCAGATTAACAAAGTCAATAAAAGATGGTCCCGAAAAACCCATGTTTTTACTTTCACGTGTTTTTCAATTTTAAATTAATTTAAACTCAAGTTTTTTATTGAAGCCTAGACAAATCTAATTTAACACATACATGAGAATGCAGAAACAATAGCTCAAAGGGGAAAACCGACAACAGCCCCGCTTACTACGTGCAAAAACCCCCCTGTTATTTTGCAATAACACGAGTAAGCTGAAGGATAACTCCTTAATTGGATATAATACAATGTGAGGTATGATAAGAAATAAACTTAACTAATTTTGGTGAAAAATATAAAGAAACATGCCATTTACAAAAGGAGATAAAATTTTAGTTAAATTATTGTGGCAAGAAAAAGATTATGGAGCTAAAAGGTTTTCGAACGATCTTCCGAACAGAAGCTGGTGTTTTGCCGTCTATGAATTAACTGTAGATGAAAATCGATTAAACCGGCCCAGGCAAAAGCTCACGAGACAAGCGCATCTGAACGTCGAGCACGTGAGAGTGAGACTATTGCTCTGTAGTCCCGACAGACACCCGACTTCATATCCCCGCAGCTGTGGCAGCCCAACAGTCAATACCTCAATTAATTTGTCTAGGCTTCAATAAAAAATCCTGTTGACTATCAAATATGGAGTGTACTGGAGGAACACACTCTGGAGGAACGCGTTTATCGTTCCGCATTTGTAATTCTAACGTCGATCATCTGAAGGCGCGTCTGATTGAGGAGTGGACCACGTGATCATTAGGTCTGTTAATTTTTCGCGGTCATCGCGGGATTCGCAAAATTCGTGAAATTTTTTATACTACCGCAAATTTTAACGTTTTGCCGCGAATGGCCGCGAATTTGACAGTTTTTTCGTGCTGCTTGTGTTTATGATCAATAAATTGCAGTTTATGAATGTGGTAAAGGCAAAGGTTCTAAACTTTAGATAGGGCCTATGACTTTGTGTGTGAAAATATTCTGTGGCTAGAGGAAGACGTTCAGTTTAAGCACGGTACGTTTCAGATGAGCGGCGATCGGCGATCTACTATTGTGCAGAACCTGCAATGTGTCCCGTCGAATTTAATCAGAGGGACAGTTGCACTATGCACCTGAATATCGATGTTCACAAGCGCAAAGCACAGAATGCCGAGAGTGGAAAGGCGAAAAGGGATAAATTGCAACATGCTCTTTCAGCTGTGTTTGCAAGCAAAAAATCGCCATTTTTTGCTTGCTTGCTTTGGTGCTGTTGTTGTGATAACAGCAGCATCCGCCATTTTTTTGCGTTAATGGTCGTTGATCATAGTCAGTTATTAACTTGTTTATTGCATTGTACATTTGACCGCGAATACGCCGCAAATTCTGTGTTTTGACCGCGAATAGGCAGCGAATTTTTCAATATTCGACCGCGAAAAATTTGCGGCTCTAGTGATCATCGACCGAGATATCATACAATGCGTCCACGTCTATGGTCATGTGTACGTGAACAAGGAGGTCAGTTGAATACGGTAGAATACCTGCTGTAGGCTACGTAGCTAAACTTCACTTTCTTATCGCTCTTGTAACTTGGGAACTTCCTCTTTTTGGTACTGCAACTCAAACGTTCATAAACTTGATAAAATCACCAACATACCAAACGGAATTAGTATTTCGTCTACATATGCCCACAATAATTATTTTTGTCCAAATTTCAGTCAAATGCTACAAGTTTTGACCGAGTATGACACTTCTTGTTGTCGTCTACTTTCATTGGGACACAGCCTATAAAATAAGAGGCTAGTGATAGCGAGGATTTAAATTAACGGTTTAAAGTTTCGTGACCAAGCGATGTGCGTTGGAGTTTTATAAGACTAATTTATTAGATTCTAATTTTGAATGACTCTAATATTGAAGACACGAATACGGGAGCTACATACCTTGTTCAAATCAGCTCAAAACAGTTGTTTATGAATTCTAATAACAATCAAACCGATACATAAGTTGCTGCGTGGGCCCTAATGATTAACATTCGTGGGTCTAATCCAGTCGTACAGCTAGCTAAGTCTATAGTTCCATTATTGGCTTTGGATTTTCCAACGTGTTTCGAAGAACCTTTTGATCAGTCATACAATAGCCCTAAGCCTTTTTCTTTGCTAAAGGCCTTTGGCCGGCCTATCCAAGCATGTAGGCCTACGGACCGTAGTAGACCTATGTAACATTAGGCCCGTACAGCAAGAGCAAATAAATCAATGGGCTTGCATCTTAAGTCCTTGAAGATTGGGTTTCATAGGCAAAGTTAGAGAGTGATTTAAAACCCTTTTGGTCCGAGCCGTTGGGTGTCTTTGAGGAAAGATATGTCGGAATTGAGAGCGCGCCAGAGATATACACTCACTAGTTCACACATTTGGCCCATCCCTATATTACATACGCAGTCAGATAAAGGGGGTTCGGAATTAGGCGACTTTGCGTTGGGGTGCATACCGCGGGGGAGAGGTCTCATAAAATGTGTACACGCACACAAATATCGAAACATTCGTGCTCACGCAAACATGGCTGTCTAATTTCGACGTACACATTGTCTATTTAGGACATACAACTCTATTTATATAATATATTTAATATACGAAACATTATGCAAAAAGCAAAGGAACCTTTGTACGTGCGCTTCGTTGATTTAAGACAGGCTTTCTATTCGGTTCAACACGAGAGACCATAGATAACAATGATCTAAATGGGTTTCCCGGCTCACATTGTGAATCTCATGGCAAATATGATTTTGTGCCTGTAGCCCGAAGGTTTGTTGTCCGGTGTCCGGTCGATAAGTGATAAGATTGCGGTCTTAATGGTAGCTGGATTGATGAAAAGAATTATGCTTAGCTGGAAGCTGGATTGCGTCATTCTTTTCTTTCATTCAGCTTCCATTTATGCCTGATTCTTTTCATATAATTACAGCTCCCAGTTTTACACATTATTCTCATAGATTAATCCAGCTTCTAGTTAAATTAATGTCTCAGTATAGAATCTTCGGACTATCACACCATCGGATTATCGAGCCGACACCGGCAAATAATCGTAAACAGAAGGCTATGATCCGAGTGGCCGGAACACTTGCCACAGGATTTCCAATTAAAAGAGGAGTGTGGCAGCGTTGCGTGATATCACCATATTTGTTCTATATCATGGCAGAAATGGTGATGAACAAAATCGGATGAAGAACGGCTAAATGCGTTTGAAATGAAGTGCTTAAGACGGGCATTACGAGTGGCTTGGACTGCAAAAAAGACCGCTGACTGAATGGATACTTAAGACAGCTGGAGTAAAGAGAGAACTTTACTGATACACGTGAAATTGAGGAAAATAGAGAATTTACAGGTAGAAAATCAAGTAAGGAGATTGAATAAGAAAGAGTTCTTGAAAAGGTGAGATTGTTCTTGAAAAGGTGAGAAAGAACTGACCCAAGGAACAGTCCCTGGCAAACAGGTGAGGGGCAGATCAAGAATGGTATGGATGGATAACATTCGAACATGTAATAGAATGACAAAGGAGTAGATCAGAAGAAAGGGGAAGACAGAAAGTTCATGATGCGGCCATCCCTTGCAACGAGGTTGGTTGAAGACAAAAAGTCTATTAGGACAAATAATACTGAAACTGTAGTTTTCAGAAAGGGACTGAATAAAAATTAAATTCACCAAGATATCATTATTTTGGCTGCTCTGTCTATAGGCTATAGGGGCCCGGAATTTCTGTGCCTCGAGTCCCGGAGTCTCCCTGCCTAGGGGCCCGGGATATATGTAGACGGACCTGTGTTTATCAAATGAAGGGAGTATTGACAGCAATTTGACAGAATTACGATGGTTTATGAAAATATCGAGGAGCAGTAGTCCAGGCGGCTAGTTACAATTGCGTGCACTAAGGTGGTTGCTGCACTAGGAGTGAGAGAACGAGACACCACATGCAGTTGACGCAGCTGGTAGAAGCAGTTGCGGGAGACGACATTTACGAGCTTCGTGAAGGTGAGCTCTGGGTCAAGAATGACCCCTAAGTTCCGAACAGAGGAGGAAAAGGTGAAGAAAGGAAAGCGGGTTGAGAGAGCATCCAGGTTAATTCTTACCAATTGCTGCCTAGTGCCAAGCCAAATAAATTCCGTTTTAGATTTATTTAGTCGGAGTCTATTTGTGGACATCCAAGATCCAAGAGAGTCAATAGCTGCATGCATGTCCTTGTAAAAGGACATCAGTCAAAACAGTAAACATCAGTGTTATATAGTATCTCTAACAACTTGCCAAATTGCAGATTTGTGTCACGGAATGCAGTTTTCTTATGCTAAGCCGCACTATTATGTCAACTTTGAAAAGCATTGCGGTGTGTTGAGTGCCGACCTGCGATTTCATTTCTCAATTAGACGAAGATTATTCCAGACCCATATGCTTAGACAGGACAATTTGGACACGTTGCAGAGGGTCTGAATTGAACGCACACATTTCCACGAGAAAGCGAAAACAAATTACATCTGATGTTCAAACACAATCCTTAAATATTCCGATACAATTAATGATACCTGATTTCACCGGTTCAGCGTTTAGAAGACACATTACAAACTCAGTAATCACTCAAAACTCTACGGTTAAAAATGTCATACAATTTAGATCATCAAGGTGCACTGATCTTTCGAAGCTATTAAGCAAAATAGCGTACAACAAGTGCAAGAGAATAAGTGCAATTGTCTGAAACAATCAATCCAACATCGCAATAGTGTTATCTTTACCACTGACCAATCGCTCATCGCTCATTAAATTTCGATGCGCCTATATCACCAACATCATTCACAGGTTTGAAATGTCATTCCGTAATAATTAGCAAACCTTTCTAGAATATCATTTTTGAATTTTAGTTTGTTGAAGTGTTTGTTAGGACTTAGAACACAATAGGCCTAAATAACAGCATCCGAAATCGTTTTATATTGAAAAACATTTCCAGACCTTTTGTTCAGTTTTCAGTTTACAACAGCAGGCCAAATAAATAAGGTTTACAACAGAAATGCATGAACAACTTTTAAGTTCTCCAGTGTTTATTGTGGTAGTTGAAAGCACTGTCTCTTTCACAATTCATAATCTCCCATGTAGAACAATGTTTCGTATGTCAGAGCTGGAATGGTTTCTTGGTCTTTTCTTTTCATCCTTTCTCGAAGACAGCAAAGTTAGTATCCTAGGCAAAGGAGAACAAACATACATAATGTTTTCATTACGTTTTTCACCTATCTGCTTCTCGTGCTCCAAACTAAAACACAGAAGGAGCGGAAATGTTACAAAGATTGCAGATCGTGCATATGATACACGTATATAGGCCTAATAAATAGGCCTATTACCATAGCGGAAGATTACCAATCTATGCGACTCTCGGGCATATGACGGATTATCTAACTTATGCATATACAGGCAATGTGGATCAACTGGAAAATAGTATAGTTTGGTAAATTCCGTTCTGAAAATAATTCTCGTTTCCATCAATATTGCCGTTGCCGTTCTATTATCGTACTCGTTTTGATTTTCGTTCTTATTATTGTTAACGGAAATTCATAACTCAACTTCTAATTACTATTTCTGTAAGCGAAAATGTAACGGCAGGCAGTATATAGTCTGTTACCAGCATTGCGTAACATTAACTATTTTCTGCATTCTTGGTATTAGTATTATATTATTTTGTACATGTATTCATTAATTTTTGTGGCACCGCTACAGCAATGGCAATTCAATAGTTGGCGGTTCATTTGTTGGTGGTTTCTAAAAGCGCTCATGCAGATTGCGTAGGCCTATGCACAATCACATGTAACCTACTTCATTATATCGGAGATGTTGACAAATATTGAACGGCTATGAAGCATTTGTTGTACGGCTTTATCCCTTAGACAACAGCTGTCAGAGGACAATTAATTCTGAGTGAATGACTTCTAAGCATCTATATAGAAAGAAAGAAAGAAACTCTAAATCTAGCCATTAATACCAAAATCTTAGATCCCATCAAAACATTTGCTATTTTCCAATTAACTTTTGCTCCAAGTCGAATCCTGATAGGCCCATCCACTATCGTAGTCATTATTCTAACCCCAATTTAGACGAGAGCTTCTGATATTTGTACGTAGTCAAAGCTTCATAAACTCTAGTTGGATTCCATCTGCCATACCTGGAGGTTCATGAATGCTGGAAGGTCGGATGGCGTTTGAGAAAATCGGAGGAGGGGGAGGCATAAATGTAGGTGCATGAAGATACTCGTCATCGTCATCATCATCGTCGTCGTCATCACCAGCTACGGGAAATAATACATAGTTATTTCACCAATAGAAATGTTCAGCATAATACATATTTCAACAAAAGAAATTTTCATAGTGATCAACAAACAATTGAAATTAAGCAAAAGGTTGAATAATAATAGTTTCGCATTTTCAGGCCCACATTCCAAAGAGACAAGAAACACAGAGCCAAGACATGTTGGTCCCTGAAATAGACCTAACCTAAATGAAATGGACCTAACCTAAACGGTAATAACAATGACGGACCACTATCGCATAACTATATCAGAAGTGTGATCTAGACTTGTGTCTACACACAGTCGGAAATCAACTAATTACGTGGCAGAAATATGTTAAACGTCGGAAGCATGGGAATGCTTCATGAGCTAAATGTAGATGTGTTACGCCGTTTCCTAAAGAATAAATTATGGGTGTCATTGAATCATAGTTGAACCAATCCGAAACAATGTCCGGGTCTGCAGACACCCAGTATGTTTAATGGCTTTGTAACGATAGGACAACTTGGATGCGTTAATGCTTTAAGCAGCTATAGGTCTACAGGATATCAAAATTACATTGTAAAGACGATGTAATTGCTGACACAACAGATCCATAAGTTCTGTGACAATAGTGCAACATATTCTTGGTCAAAGAGCGAGGAGGGAGTAGGGCCTAGGGTTATACGCCATCAAAAGGATTTACGAAACAGGACTACGATAATGCAGCTAATCAGGAAAGGCAGAGTTGAATTAATTCCAAATTTAGTCCATAATATATTCAAGACTTGCATTTAGCATAATATGTTGGCTAATTATAAGTAAGTGACTTTGATCAACTACCTGTAGGCATTAGATTGATGTTTTGTATAAATATATTTTAAAAAATGCACGAAAAGAAAGCATATTGCACATGAATATTGAAATCGATATTATGCAGCTAGAAGAATGAATGTGGCTTAGACAGACAAAGGCCAGTTATTAGTGAGGTGCCTTAAAATGTTCAACAGACCTCTTCCAGAAACAGGAAATGAGCTGGCCTTTGGCAAAGGAGAACGAACTGATGATGTTCGACCAGGAACTACATTCGCAACGTTGATGTAGTCATGACCACCTGGACCTAAGAACATAACAAACCTATTATTAATGACATGATGACTCTAACACTGACTTCACGCACACGTACGTGTACTTGTACGCATACATATAAGTATGCGTGCATGCGTGCATTTATGCATGAATGTATGTATGTATGGCAGAATGTAATACACATATTGTATGTATGTATATATATATTACATGCACATGTGAGTTTGCATGAAGGTTGGCCTACACGTATATAATAATAAACTATATATATGCCATACATGTACAAAATTATTCCGGAAGTGATGTTCGGATATCTCGATATTGCTCAGAGCATGAGGTTACATTTTATGAGGCGTTAAACCCAGGGCAGAAATTTCTGTAGATATTTTTGCTTCACATCAAACTCCAACAAGCTCATCTATATTTAATTTACCAGCGTTTAGTGAAAGAACTGTGACATACATATATACGAGGAACAGTCCTCGTATGCTAAGGCTAAGATAGGCCTAATGAAACTATCAAGCACTTTATACCCATCATCGATTTACCATCTAATATTATTATTGCGTGTTTAAAATCATTCCTCACGATTTCATCATTTCATTAGTGGCCGATAATAATTTGGCGTGTCATTGGCATCCTCCTCTTCATCATCGTTGTGTTAGTAGAGGTTGGCACAATTTTCGATAGTTTTTAGACTTGCTATTACCTTTTGTTTTGTCCAAATCCACTTCACTTCCGTTTATATAGAGATCACTGGTGTTCGGATTAGCCCCGGTTGCTGCAAAGCAATATAATACATGTGCTACTCGGCAATATAAAAACCCTATAACCTACCATTTTTGGTAGATTGCTGTAAGAGTGGCTGAAGAGGCTACAGACCCCGGTCTCACAGACCGATTTTTTGCTAGTGGATTCTTAATGACACATACATGGCTACAAAGTTAGAGTTTCTCATTAGACATTAGACCGTAGAATTCTGTCTCAGCTTCATCTAATCTCTACAACTTCTTCACTACTGCGTTGCAGTCAAAACTTGGTTCACCTTACGAAAAACATTTGAGCTTATCCTTACTTTTATAAATGCAAAGACGCAACTTTGCCACACAAAGTGGTTTGAACCAATTCCATCCTCCCCTCTCCTCCATTTTCACTTCACCTCCCAAATGATTCAGCTTGAGTAACAAGCAAGCGAGCTATCGTTAAGTATCCACCACTATTGAGGCAATTTATTGGTGGTTACCAAATACCACCATAATAGTACAAAGTTAAACCCATGCATAGAGGGACAAAAGGGATGTCAAATTCATGCATTCATCTCTTTCCTTTTCATCTAGCCTACCTCCTGCCATTCATTCTCTCCATTTTGTCGCCATTTCATATCACAAAATTCTCCTTCTATTGCACTCAATTCCATCGTCTTCTATTCCATCTTCAATAATTCCCTAGTTACAATAAAAGCAGAATAAAACAATTGTCAACTTTTAGGCATGTTGACGTAATCTCGTTTATTCACTGGAGCCGAACAGCGTCGCGAGATGGCGTGTGATTCTGTCAAAGCAACCGGAAGACATTGAAATAAATGCTAGTATATCAAATGGATATTTAATTATAAAGAAATACACTGTGCTTCAAATCAGATTTCACTTTTTAAGAAAATCAGTCTGGATATATAATTTA
The DNA here is from genome assembly GCA_959347315.1 of Bimastos eiseni. Lineage (NCBI taxonomy): Eukaryota > Metazoa > Annelida > Clitellata > Crassiclitellata > Lumbricidae > Bimastos > Bimastos eiseni. The sequence goes on along the minus strand of OY365810.1, from coordinate 6,820,543 downwards.
CTTGTATTGATGATAAGGAATATAATGCAAAACAAAAATCATAAGCAAATTCTTGATATTCATTCTGTGGCAACTGACGTTGAGTGGAAATCAGAACGAGTCTCAGAAGAAATGAACAGATATAGAGAATGTTGCCAATGTATACACGAGTATCTGGTAATGGATGGAGATAGGGATTGCTTTGTTTGGCAGATTGAACATGCTGGCGTATTTGGATTGTGAGATATGCAACATAAAAAAAGGAAGAAATTAGAGAGTTCTGCTGACTTACTATTAGAAGTGTTGCCATTCATCGTTAGGTAGAGCCCTTCGTCAATTGGAGCACTTGTCCGATACCCTGAATATCAATTGAAAGCTTACAGTTTCTGTGGCAACTCCCTATCGCTCACCAATAAAACTCTTTCCAGAATGATCACTTTTCCGATTACTGCCATTCATTCATTGACATTTTTGCTGCTTTAACAAGTGTATAATCATGTTTCGGAACATATGCGTATAATTATGGTAGCCATCACAATAATTATAATGTATTAGGTTAATTACAAACGTCAAGTGCACAGTAATTATTATTGTCGACATTAATTATATGCTTAAACACTCAAATTACCCAAAATATTTAGTATTTCAATTTATGAACACATGCCACATATCCATCCGAAAAGAGAAATTCTCTTCACAGCTCATGTTATTTCTTAAAGGTTCGATTTATGCGTCGACTTCTTATAATCTTGCCATGAGGTCGCCGAAAACATTATTACCAACTGCAAATAATAATTTTTTTCTCAGATCTACACATGGTATTGTGTTTTGTCTATTCTCAACAGAGGAGAAGCTATGATGATATTAATGACATCGGATAAACTTTTTCAAAATGCAACTGCTCGAAATCTGGCTCAATACTGCAACTCAATAACAGTGCATTAAGCACTTGATGTTTGCAGAACGTCTCCATTTATTAGCTGTTGATGTGGCCCGTGGACATTATTGCTCTGAATTTACGACTTATCGAATGTATTTTCATATTTATTATCGACAATAAAACGATTGAATCTGTATTGCTTTATCTGAACCACTGCACAGAGAAGTTGTAGGCCTGTTTTCTAAGGCTTGTCCTATCTGCTGACTTTCGTTTTAGGTTGTACGGCGCCTTTGTAGTGGTTAGAACCGCGTTTACGGCGCCATATAAATCTGTGTCGTTATTATATTTATTATTATTATTATTATTATTATAATTAATGCGTACCTGTACTTGTCACGTGTTCAGGTAAGTTCACGTAATCACTCTTTTTCTTCGTTGCTGTAAAGAAAAAAATAGTTATATCACAGATGGTGTATTTGTTTAAATTAACGAATAGCATTCGTTCCTTCCCTTAAACTCTGAAACTTCGCTGTATTAAAGAGAACTGGGAAGCATCCATCGCTTCCGTTCATTGCAAGAGAAATAAGTTAAACAAGACCTCACAATTATCGTGAGCAGGTTTCATTTGAATTGATTAAAATTCGACGGTTTAAACGTGACTCCAGTACAGTGATAACAGACCGTCTGATCTTCTCATTTGGCTGTGTGATTACAGTCATATTGCAAATGTTTAATAAGTTAGGCCTATTCATAGTAAAATTTGGTTCATAGTGCAATTGTTCCTGAGTTTAATAAAGGCTTTAAGCCAGCTCATTGGAAATTAAAGTCAAAATATACGTGCTTTGCTCTAAAGATATTTTAGTCCAATTAACTATATACACATGTACATAGTAGTGAATGTGCTGAAATGAGATGTATCAAGTGTGCCTTATGAGAGATAACACTTTAATTGGATAAAAGAAATTTAGTTTATTTACCATTAAGGTCTCGGCATAAAGCCTTTGTATTCGATAGATCTGTTTAAGATAAAAACAAGTGAAGGAAGTTAATATATGCACGTTAGCTTCGACATAGGCCTATAATATGAACAATGTAGGCCACACATCCCATATAAATCATGAGTTTGACCTACATATGCATACAACTTTATACAAGTATATACTGTATGCCCTATTAATTTAATCCCTTTGAGCCTTTATTTCTGCATTCAACTGTATAGACCTATATGTAAAATCTTGTTCTATCCTGGTTTCAATAAAAACTAGATTGATTGAATGTATATTTCTCAGCCATTTTAATATTAAATTGACTAGTCGCAACTTAAAGCAAAAAATAATAATATGCGATCGGTAAGACTGGCCAACCTAACGACCGACAACTGACCTGTTGGATCTACAACCAAGGCGTGATGAGTTTGACAGCCAGCGGCCGTTATATAGTAATCAAGAACGTCTTTGAGGCAGACCATGGGTGCTGGCTAAAAACAAAATGTCTACATACGAATAATTAAATCTGAAGCTACAGACAACTGCATGTGTGCTAACAACTGTAGTACAGGACCGTTACAGGGAGTAGACGCAGTATGCTCGAAGCCGCAATCGTTGAACAACAGAAATAGCATGTTGCCGATTAGACCACCGAGTCGCATTATGCCTCGTGTCGTGCGTTATCAACGAATACCTGTGTTTGCGAATGAGAAATACCATCGCAGTTATACATAGCGATACTAAAAGTGGATATGTGTTTTACATGTATGCAGAATTTTAATGCAATATTGTGCCCCCACCCGACCTATCGTGTCTGAGAATTCATATGGCGCTTCGTATACACACCAGCTTTTAGTACACCGTTTTAGCAAATAAGGATGGAATTTCCGCTGTATAAAGTAGGTACAGGATGGGACCGAGTAGGCCTACTGAGGTCTGTAGCTGGACACCGAATTCGACTCCAGCCCAGGCTGTTCTGGGATCACCATGGACAGACATGTTAGAATCTGGGAACATAACGAACATCTATATGTAGGCCTATATACATCAATCCAATATATATGTATATATTTGATAGATATGTATATATATTGCCTCTATATAATCTAACATATAATTATATCTATAGGCCTATATATTAGGCCTGTGATCCTATCTCTACGTAATATAACTATTGCAAGGTACAATTGATAATTCATGTGTTCGATGATTATTAATGAGGTTTGGGGTCAAGTGTTAAGTACTCGGTGGTGGTTTCCTGCTTATATATATATATATACATATATTATGTATATATATATATATATATATACGTAAGCCCTTTATAAGCCCTATTATCCTACACAACAAATTATATCTGTAGCAAGATAAGTTAAAATGGCAACTGACCTTCGATTGAACTTCTAATTTGAAGCCATTGGTAGCTCTCGATATGACATAATGTACATATCTGTTTTCTCTACAATTGCAATACATTATGCACTTACAGATGATAGCCGTGACAGCATAGGTCTTATCGTCATCAACCAACAAGGAAGAATACTGGTTTTTCCGAAGAGAGTATAAATAGAAAATACGACTGTGCATTTAGTGTAGCACCGCCACTACCCAATCTGTGGTAGTGCAAGTCCCAATTATGCAGAAAGGAGGAGGACAATCATATTAATTTTGTTGTGACACAGTGTCGTTCATATGTAGGCCTAAATGAAATATTGAATGTGAATTATCACAATTTCTTATTTTCGTTACAAGCACTTGCTCCTGACTATTCAGTTCTAACACGAATTTCTTGCGCAAGGATCCAGTATCAACACAGCTTTAGTTACTCATCTGTTTTCCTTGTGACACGCATCGTAAGATAGCGATGAAAGCTCTTATATGTTTAGGCCTGCAGCGCATGCAATGACGGGCTACTATAGGAAGAGCGAACCTTTGCACACTGGGTAATTAACAATGCACACGCAAAGCCAAATGGCCGAATTGTGATACCTAGGACCGGGGCCTACTCCTTCCTTTAACCATAATGTTCCTTGCTCTTGCAAGCAGATATAGTCATTCATTTCATCACCTTACAAAGCGTGCCCTAACATTCGATATACATATAGGTCCGGGACGGTATTGATGTTGGCGAATATTGTCTGGGTAGATAAAAGAGTTTCATTCATTTATGTTTACACTTTTAGAAATGGTTTCGTAGCTGTGAGAGACGAGAAAGTCAGCTTGTTGTTATAGCCTCGCTTCGCTAATTGTCACGCACGGGTGTAGCGAGATTATTAACGCTCCAGTCTTCGTGACTTGGTCGGCTGATATAATTATATCAAATTATATTATGCACATGTTTATACTAACAGATGTGTGTATGTATAATATGTAAGCTATAAGCGCAGTTAGATAGAGAAACGTTTGGTGTAGCCTACAATACCCGCTTGAGATCGTTACTGCAGACAAGGCATAGGATCCGTTAACTGCGAAATTAGAATTCGGTCGAATAAGGACGTTTCCGAATTCTCGATGTTTCTTCAGAATTTCTTCAGCTTCTTTCCGCCTGCAGTTGATGTACCACCTGAACAAAAACACGACAATTACTTCGCTTGCACACTTAGTCCTTCCTCCAAATGTGACACGAATAAGTCACGCGTATAATAATTATTATAATTGTACTGCTCTTTATGTAGGCGTAAGTATTTCACAATAGTAATCGCAATCTCGACATTACTATAATAGGCCTAATTATTACTTTTATGATGAAGTAGAAGAAGAAGAATGATGAGGAAAAGGGAGAGAAGAAGATTGAAATTGAAATTCTTGAAATTTGATATCGCCTTTCTTCTAACATTTTTTGCTCAGAAGTGCACACATCTCGACGGCGCAATTGCAGTTGTACTGCAGAACTATTGTGCGCAAAGGACTTGCTCAAGGTCCCTACACAATGACTGACGCCTCGGAGGAGGGTCTCACTCACTCACTCAGTCTAACTGTGCCGAACGGTGATGAAGAAGAAGACGAAGAAGAGCGATGGACATGAAGTATAAACGATTTCAATTTTCTATTGTAGGCTTATGATGGCGTTTGGCCAGTCCTCTCCCTTGCTGTCTCCGCTATCCCACCGACCGTGAACGGTCAGTGAATTTATCAGAGCTTGGTTTGCAAGGGCGCAAGAAAGCAGGAGACTCAAACTAAGAGTCTGTCCTGCTGGGAATTTGAACTCCTGATCTCCAACACTCACCAAAATATACCACAACCATAGCCTCAGCCCTAGGTGTGGCTCTAATCCTAACCATAACCCTAACTCTGAACCAATCCAAACCCTAACCCTGACCTCAACCCTAACTTTGCTAGCCTTATTCATAACTTTTGGTGTACCTGAGATGCACTTGTGCAGTGTGGACTCGGGCCGTGATGGACGGTAAAGATATCACTGTATAATAATTATTATGTTTCTAATAGGTATGGATTTCATCTCACAGCAGGATAGACACCAACGGACGGGAGGGACACCATAAGCGCTGGCTATTACCTATGCTAAGAACTTCATTTGTCTTAGGTCTCTAAAAGATCCAATAATAATGACCTGGGGAGGGATTTTGCTATTTCTCAAACCTAATCTATATCACACACTCAACATCACCAGACATTCTCTCATTGTCTCATTGTCAAAATAGACCACTGATCCAGCTGAGGGAAATGGCTTCGGTTATGGTTAGGGTTAGAGTTAAAGACTTAAAGCCGTAAAGTTAGGGTTATGGCTATTGTTAGTTTTGGGTCAGTGATAATGTTAGTGTTAGGGTTTGGGTCATGGTTAAAACAAGGATTGTGGTTATGGTTATTGCATAGATTATGCTGTGGGTTAGGTATGTATGGGTTAGGGTCAGGGTTAATGTTAGGATCATGGTATTGGC